>VZTX01028273.1:552416-598504 GCA_013400915.1 Pardalotus punctatus
GCGGGCCGCAGCGGCGTCTGAGCGCACCGGAGGTGTTCTGTCAGCCCGGAGCTTTTCTGGCTGTTGCTTCTTGGGTGTATCTTTGGATTAACTGGAAGCTGTGAGCTGCTCAGGGGTCGCGGGGCCGGGCCTTTGCCAGGCCTGCTGAGGCGTCGCTTTGTTGCCTCCACAGCCCACCGGGAGCGGCTCCTCTGCTCCGAGTAACTGGGAATTGGTACTTTCGCTTCTGCGAGACATGTGAACTTTCCCAATCTGTGGTGATTGCGTGTATCCGAAGGAAGAACTCAAATAGTGAAGTCATGCCATTCTTTCAGTTTAATTTTTCAGTTCAAAATAGAATTCCATACTGTTGCATCTTCTACTGGGTTTTGGTTTATTTTAAATAATTTTAGTTATGGTGTAGGAGGAACAAAGTCTGGGTTTTCTGGCAAGCTCATTTCCCTGAGCTTATAAGCAATGCTAGATTTCTGCAGAGGAAACTGGATATCAATAGTAAGATTGGAGATGACTTAACATTTTAAGTTTCCTGGCTGTGGAGTTATTTTGGCACGACAGTAAGAACTTGGATATCCTGCTTGAATTCATTTGTTTTCTGTCTATGTTGCCATTTTCCAGAAATGGTTTTGAAGATATGCCATCCCCCCATGATGCAGAGATAGCCAGACCTGGACGAAAGCAAGGCTCTCACAAGAGAGTTTCTAGTATCCTTTTTCTGTAAAGAATTTTTGTCTTTAATCACTGCATTCACCAGGTGTGTATATTTTTAGTACTGCTTTGATTTTAAGCATGTTGAGAATAGTTTTTGAATATACAGTAAGTTATTATTTGTTTTTTATTCCGCTTTAAAAATGAAGAATGTATGAATGTAATATGAAATTCTTACCTGATTCTTGAGGTATTCTGCAGTCAAAATTCTGCTATTGAGCTGTCTAATATTTTCTGTTTCTGTAGTCAGTTTTGTTTTCTGTGTGGTATTTCCATGCATTAAGGAGAAAAGTTCAGAAACAAAACTGTAATTGCAATATCTAAAAACTACAAGGGAGTGATATTAATGACTGCCTGAAACTGTCTCTAGAAAATCCAGATGAATTTCAGTTAGAAAAGTATTGCATTTCCAACAACATGGTACGTTACTTGACCTTTACAGAAGAACTTAGAGAAAAGCCAAAAGATCACAGAAACAAGTAGGTTGGAAAAGACGTTTGATTTCATCCAGTCCAACCTGTGACCTAACACCACCTTGTCAAAAAGAGCATGTCACTAAGTGCCAAATCCAGTATTTTCTTAAACAAATTCTTTGCCGTTTCACAGAATACTATTTTCTCTGAATTGAGTTTTGTCTCTCCCTTCCTTTTACCAACACTGGTGTCTCAAATAATTTCAGAGCTGTTGTAGTGATGGCTGGGAAAAGATTATTCAATATATTTCAGGGGCAGTAAGAGATTGTTAAAATCTGTGCATAGTTGTTTCTTGGCTATAGATAGATTATTTCAATTATGGGTTGAATGTGATTGGAGAGATGGTACATTGCTGTCTCTTAAACTTGTGCCATTGTTTTTGTGGAGTGTGGTGTTTTATGCTTTTTCCTGGGCATATGATCTCAGGTTGTTGTCCACCAAGAGAACTGTGTGAGCCATAGCTGACTCCATTTCTGAGCTTTTAGAAAAGAAAAAGAAGTTTTCTTCTTTATATTTTAATTTTATGGTTTTATGCTCATTTGCAGATATTGTGTTATCAGAGTATTATGATGATTTAGTGTATCTTCCCATACACTGTAATAGCAAGAGTAGTGCACAGACATAGATTTAAATTTCCATAGGAATTTTTCCCCCTGCTTTTTTAACAATAAGGAAAGCACCCCCTCATGTAGTTTGACAGATAAGATAATGGTATTTTCATGGTTAGGATAGCAAAGGAATCCATTACATTTGCTTGTTCTTCTGGATTTTGCATTTAAAATAAAGCTAGTGAGGTATTTGCCCTGATTACATTGTGCCTAAGAATCAAGATGTATCTGAACACTAATAATGCAGGCTACTGAAACCTTTATACAACTACGTCTTAGTAAATCTTACCTAGAGCATTGAACCTAGTTGCTGACAGGAAAAATGAAAGTAGAGGATCAGAGCACCTGGAACCAGGAGAGAGGATGTTTTAAAAAATGCATTCAGACTCAGATTTTCTTGTTATGGTTGATGTAGCATAAAGCAGCTCCTCATGGGGCAGAAAGATTCTCTCTGATCTGAGCCATTGTGAGGAGTCCCAACCTTGTTGTGTTCATGTTTCTGAACTTCACTTTGTGGTGTGTCCCTTTTAACCCTCCAGCTTTTAAGGTTCTGATGAAACAATTTATGACCTAACACAGGCTTATGAATGTGACTTTCTGTTTTATCCTGAAAAACACTATGGGTAGTTTTCATAACATTTGAGTTATGACAAAATACTTTTCCTTTCCAAGTAGTCACAGTCATTTTGAATAGATCCAAAAGTGTGTTTGGGAGAGTGTTTTTCTTAACTTGTTTATTAATCAGTTCTTACATCCCTGGATGACAGTATTGGAAACATGATGCCCAAAAGCCAGTTTCTTTCCCGAACTCCTAATTCCTTGCTTCACCAGCCAGGTAAGACTGCATGCTTTCTTACTATTTAGTTAAAGGATTTATGTGCTTGGACTTAATAACTATTCATAAGAAGGATGTGAATGTGCTGTAGGAAAGGCTGTGGAACCACATGTGGTGGCTAGGGTCAGGTTGCCCTGAAACCTCCCAATCTCATTCCATGTCCTGCTTCAGTGGATCCATATTAGGAGCATGTTCGGGGATTCTTCCCTAACTGGCACTTGGGCAAAGATGGGAAACTCCAGAGAGACTGATTTTTTAATAATTTCTCAGGATTCCTGAAAAGTTCTGTGTAGCCCCTACTTGTACTTGTTTCATGTAATATCTATTGTCTTCTGTTTTACCAGCAATAAAGATAAATGCTGTTAACATCACCCTTCTTCTTCAGCACACATTACTTGTGTGTCAGCTTTGTTAGTCTTGGTGTTGACTTGATGGTAAACACACTGTGTAAAACTCTGCGATTTTAGTGCCTCCCTCACTTGTTGTGGCTGAAATAAAGAAACATGCCCATTCCTTACATTTCCATGTCATCACCAGGGCTTACCTCCCTGTTCCCTGTCAAAGTGTCTTCCTGTTGTCTTTAGTTTGTCAGCATTCAGGCATTCATATAAGGGATTCCTCTTTTTTGTAATCATCTAGCCAGTGTGTTTGCCATCAAGCTCCAAGAGGATGGCTGCACATTCTGCTGTTCTGTTACCTTAGGCACCAGAGGAAAAATAAAGTGTCATAAGCATTTGATCTTTGCATTTAAACTGGATGGAGTCTGGTGGAGACCCTGGATGCACTCTTTATTTTGTGATTGTAGATGCTGTTGTGGTCATTTTTAATGAGTCTGATTCCAGCAGTACTCAAATCCAAAAGGAAATATTAATAATCTCAATGCTGACTGAAATTAGGAACTGCTGTTGAGGGTTGTGCAAGCACTCCTCTCACCAAATTTAGTAACAAAATGTTGGGACTCTCATTCCCTCTTTACCACTATTAACACATCTCCTGTCTCACTGTCTTGATCTAATCAGTATTTTTACGTGGCTTCCTAAGCTGTTTGTGATTGATAAGAGAACCAAAGCAGCTATTCTCTCTGTGTAGATTCTGTGATCTTTGGTTTGTGGGAAGGTCTGTTGTGGTGGTTCTCCCGGTGGAGGAGGGAGTTTAGGGTGTGGAGTTTATCATCTTCCAAAGCAGTGTTAACATGGGTCAGATATTCCTGGGAACACTAGGCACTGGACTGATGTACAGAAGTATCTGGAGGAGATATAGTGCTTGGTAGAGCAGATTTGTGACTGGCTTTTGCTTTAAGGGTTTGGACACCAATTTCCAAGAAACAGTGACTAGAGATGTACTGCTCTTTATACTCGTGTGTGTTTACAATGAACTCTAGTAACTAATGATGTGCTGCGTATTTGGTGCGTATATACAACCTGCTTTCAGGCTTCTATCTGCACTTCTTCGGTGTCTGTTAAAAATTTCTTTTGAAGTTTCTAGATAAAGCATAGTAGCTTCAAATACTTTTTCTATTCAGAAAAGCCTCTTTCTCTTTCAGGTACTCCATTACATCGGAGCTCCATGAAGGCATCAGATATATCTGCCATCCTGGGAACAGGAGGGAAATCTCCTCTTGTTCTACCGACTTCTGGACTTCTTGGCAATCTGTCAATGGTAAGATGGTTGGAGCATCTTTTTATCTTCTGTCCCTGTGAAACATAAGAGACTACAAGTTTAGTGTTTCTGTGTTGTTTGCTCCAAAGACAAGCTGTGGGTGGTACAAGCTTGCTAGTACTGCTATGGCTGCTTACTGCTGGTGTTATTGATTATTTTGTTGTTCTTTGAGATGATGCAGTTAGGAATAATAGCGGTTTTTAAGGACTTTCTAAATACACCATGTGTTTTAAACTAGTCCTCATGACATTGGCTTGTGACTACAAAACTCCTGACTTTGCTTGTTTAAATATTCTTAAAAGATAATTGTTTTATGTCAGCAAGTTAAAACTTAGGGATTTTTCTAATTTTAGCATTCTCCATATTAGGCTTCACTAGGGTGTTGAAGTTTAGACTTCAAAGAACAAGCTCTGATGACTTTTCAGATGACATTGATTTTCTTCTACTGCAGTGTCTTTGGACAAACACTGATTGGAAAAGTTATCAGTAGGGATGTCTGAAGTATCTCTGTTAATTTAAAAATAAACTCAAAAGAAGTTAAGGTGCTTTTCTGTATGTGCATTTTAATTCATTCTCCTTTTTAGTTATTTTTGTAATTTGATACAAGCCATTTGTTTCTTTATAAATTATCAGCTTCTGGGGCCTGGTTGATCAGTACATCTACAGAGCTCCTAGCGGTGGTAACTTTTTCTTTCTTTCAGAGCATCTTTTAACTAATGTTTTGTGAGTGTACTACATTTTAGGTTAGAGCTTAGTATTCTGACTTGAATCCAGTTTAGATTAGCAGGGGAAAGCTGTGACTAGACACAGGTTTTCAGAGGTGAGTGACAGAAAAAAGGACTTTTGCTTGTGGAAATTTACTTGCTTGTCAATAGGTACACACATCAGCCTTTTTTGTATTTCCCACAGAGATCTGATATGATTTTGCTGGAACTGTGTTATTTTTGCTCTGCAGTAGGAGGGCTATGGCACTGGCTTCTGGTTGGCTAAAGGGCAGTAATGGCAGAGGCAAGAGAAATGCCTACCAGGCCAATGTCATCTGGTTCCATGTTTTTGTACTTGTATGGGTGGGACTATTTCAAGAGTCCAGAAAAAATAATCAGCTAGTGGCACATCGCTAGGTCTTTGTGTAGTATTAATTGCTGCTGAGAAGGCAATTGCTGGCATGGAAACACATGTAGGAAACTGTCCTGTCAGTGCAGTATGTGTACAGTCAGTCTTCTCTTCTGGCCATTCAGCTGCTCTGTTGTCAGATATGTTGTCAAATACCTCCCCTGAAATACTCCCCACAAAATGTAGGTTATGTCTTTATTTCCTCCTTTAATATTCTGATACTTGCTGTTATTTTAAACATATTGCTGCATTTGATCAAATGGTTTTGAGCAATTCACCAAGAAGGTTGAAAGACATGTCAATAGTTGATTTGTATTTTAGGTGTTTTGCTTAACTTTTCACGGCTGCTTTAAAACGTAGCCAATTTTGTTATCCTTTTAGTTTGAAAGATAAGCATTTAGCATGACAGAGCATGAAACTTCAGGGTGCTTTGGTTTAAGATGGAAAGTAATACAGGGTGTTCTAAAGTAGATGGTTTTCATAGATTAGCTTCTATTTTAGTTATTTTCAGAAAAAAAATGGGAATTTTCTTTTTCCAAATTAAAATTTATCTTCTCAGAGCTGTTTGTTAAAGGCATAGTTGCACCTTATCTAAAGGCAGTTATTTCACTATTAGTTTTTTAGGATTCTCTGTTTATATACCATTCCTGTAGAGGGGGGAAAAGTGTAGCTAGGCTTAAATATCTTAGATTACACTTTAATTTCTTTATGTTCTTGTGGTTTTAGCTGGATGAAAGTAACTGGACAATGGCACTCTCTCCTCAGCAGACAGGAATGTTTGTAAATGCAGACATGTCCAATATGACAGAAGATGTCACTATGAGTGCTGTATTGTTGCGTGAGGATGATCCTGGGGAAGCTGGTGAGACAACCTGAAGTTTTTCTGATAATTTGCCACAGTTTTTATTTGTGTGGTATAAATATATGTGTCCTTTTTATTATTTTCTATATTATTTTGTTGGTATTTCTTAGTCAAAAGCAGTCTAGTATAATAAGTTCGGAAAATTACACTGTACCAGGTTATTGGAGTTTCGCGAGTTGGTGCTTTCTATGGAACCTGTTCTGATGGGAGAAATGGGATGCTCTAGCGATGTGGGATGCAAACTGGATTAGTTTTGTGGAAATACACAAATGAGATTTCTGATGAAACTCTTGCAGATGGCATATTTACCCAAAAGTTTTATAATTGACATAGCCCATAGCTTCTGTCTATCTTACTATCTTAGCTGATAAGTTCTTCTGACTTCATGGGATAGTTCATACCATCATTGTAATTTAAATTTGCAAAAATTAGATGTCTTATCATCAGAAGGATGTTTTTGTAGTCTGGTAAGGGTTTTTTTACTAATAGTGCCTGGCTAATATGGCTGTTTCTTCTTCTATCTGTCCTAGCTACTATGAGCATGTACTCAGACTTTCTGCATTCCTTCCTGAAGCATACATCAACTACCATTTTTGATCTTGTGGATGAGTATGAAAGTATTTGTAACAGTCAGGTAAGTAGTTTACTTGGGTTTTTTATGTACTTTATTTTACATTCCCTTCCTAAAACAGTGTTGCTGTGAAGTCACAGTGCTTCATGTACATACTTTAAATCTTCCATCTTATGAGTCACTGAACACTAGCATTGAGTAGCATCTCACTTTCCTCAAACACTGCTTCAGCACGAGTACCCATGTTGTAGCTTGCTGAAAACCAAAAATGCCATCTGGCTGCTATTCCACTGCAAATGTCAAGTGGCAATAAACATTAGCAGATGTATAAATGTTTTTGTTAATGTTAATAAAATGGATTAAAATGTACTTAATTTCTCTCAGATATAAATAAATAAAATCGTATTATGATGCTCTAAGTTTTCTGATACATTGCTAACGAGCTGGGAGTAGAGGGCTCAGCATTAGCTTTAAGGTGTCTCTGCTTTTAGACACTTTTTTAGTTCTTTATTTGACCGGTTGTTGACTGACAATTCAGGATTAGCAGTATTGATAGTTTGAAAGTAAGAACTTATGATTCTTTTGTCAGTAAGTGTTGATCACAAGAGATGTGTACAGATTTAAGTTTTTTTAAGAGATTTCATACCTGTGTCTTTGTTAAGAAAATGGGTTCTTGGTAGAAGGTTGCATTTTATGCACATTTATTGTTGCATAAAAATACAAATATAAAACAAATTTATTGTTGGGGCTGAGTTGGAAAATGCTGAGATACTTAATGAGGTATGTACCATGATTGTGTGCAGACAAAAGAAGGTAAATAAATGTGACCTTAATTTTTGTGCGATGATGGAAGTCCTGTTTGAGAATATGGATACCATCATATTCAGGGTCAGGGAATAACTGAGTGGTTGTTTTAAGCCATGAGGGCAGTATGTTACTGAGGACATGCAAGGGTACAGTGGAGGGTGCTGCCTGAGGTGTGCCTTGGATGCTGTTGATGGAGCTTGGGACTGGGGTGGAGGGACAGCGCTGAGCTGTCACACAGTCTCTCAGCTGTACCCTGAGATTCTGCCCAGTGGTTCCTAACAGCCTCATGTTTTCTGAGGGGTAATAGAAAAGAATAGACAACTGTGCTCCTCTCTTGCATCATGATGGTACACCTCTTCCTTTTCTCCAAATCTGTTGTTCACCTCCCAGTTGAAAATGGATGAATGTATTGATGCCTGACAAATTTGGTACACCTAAAATCTTAAGAGTTTGGGGCTCTTTTTGGAAGTAGTAAGAGCTCTGGAACTAGCTACCAGTGGAAAAGACTATTGTTAAAGTTTTCATAATAAATGAAAGAAAATATAGTAGAATTTCTTTTTGGTGATAGTGTGAATTATGTGGTAACTGTATTCCATTATATGGAACCAGATTGGGTTCCCTCATTTAACAGAACTGGAAAGAAAAACTGTCTTTCAGGCATGGCTAAATTCATAAATGCTATCACAAATACCACTAAGACTAACTTTGTGTTTGATCGTGATGTATATAGGAAAAAAAAGTGGGGATTTTGGTGGCTTGTTGGGGTTGTTTTGTGTGTGGTTTTGGTGTGTGGGTGTTTTTTTTCCCCACAATGGTTGCGTTCTCTCCCTACCAGTCTTTTTTAGTCTTTTGCTTTTTAGTTATTCATTATAAGCTGTTTTTAGCCTGGGTTTGTACAGTGTATTGCAAAACAAAGCTAGTCTGTTTGTTTATGCACTCTAGTCTGTGTTAATGTTATTTTTATTACTAATTAAGGGTATTTATGATGTGGAGTATTGTCTGCCTGTTTTGAAGAGATGGTAATCAAACTCATTTGTTGGAAACATTCAGGTTAATGAAAAGATTGCTGTAATGGCTTAGAAAAAAAAAAGACACTGATAGGCAACATTAACTCTGTATAAATTTATTTCCCTCAGGTGAATATCCTTGGGAAAATAGTTTATCGGGCAACTCCTGGACAGCAGAAGTTTTCCAAAACTGCCAGTGTCTTGTGGCTTCTCAAGCAAGAGATGGTAACTTGGAGACTGCTGTCCTCGCTTTATAGGTAACTCCTTTGAAAAGCACACTACTGCATTGTTGTAGTGAGATGAATTTCTTGGATATATTTTTATGTGTTTGTAAATAGGGAGTAAAGCAATTAAGTACTTATTAATAAGCTGTTTCTAGAACTAGGTTCTGATATATATGTCTATTCATTATCTATTTACTAAAATGAAAGTTGTAAGAGCATTGTTCTTATTACCTTTGCAACTTCTAGTATTTTAAAGAACATTTTTGTAAAGGTTTTTTAAGCATCTTTACTTAGGCATTTTGCTAAGTTTTCTCAGCTTTGTTTTAATCTTTAACATTTTGCACTTTTATTTCTAGAGACAGAATACAGTCTGCACTGGAAGATGAAACAGCATTTGATATCACAGTAAGCATGGACTTTTTTGGGTTTTTGTAAGTTATATAAAGAAGGTAGATAAGCAAAATACAGGCTAAATGCTTGTATTTTACTTTTGCAATCTCAAAGTGGGAGCCATTCAAAATTCGAAAGTGAAAATGAGACTGATTTTTATAAAAACAAATATGAAATTATTTCTTATATTGTGAAGAGTAAATCTAAATATTCAGTTCTAAAGAGACAATGCTAACGTAAAAAATATTATGAACTATTCTTTGTTTTGTTTCCTTAAGTATTTAACATACACTTGGAAAATCATAGAATATCCTGACTTGGAAGGAATGCACCAGGATCACTGAGTCATACTCCTGGCTCTGCACAAGACAACCCTAAATTCACTAGGAATAACTATTTATTTATTTTTAATCAATACATCAATAGCTGTGGGAACATCAACATCAATAGCTGTGATGTTCCCATAGGTCAGAGATAGTTTTGCTTTGCCTAGAAGAACATGTGGTCTCAAGCTGTCTAGCCTTTGTGATCCTGATTCTAATTTATCTCAAGAGAAATCCAAATTTTTTAGCGTTCCTGTTACAGCTGTAGTCATCTTGTCTCTGTCAATACAGTGCTTCCAGCCTTTGCTGCCAGAATATGCTTTGGAAGACAAAACAATAAGTAAAGTGACTCTGCCTTTGTAAAATTTATGATTGCAGATCTTTCTTCTCAGTCATAAAATAGCTTCCTCTAGGATTCCCACTACTAAGTTGTCAGTGTTAAACACTGTTGTTCCAGAAATACCCAGTTTCCTCCTACCTGTGTTTTTTAGGAAAATGCATCATCTTCTGTTCTCTTTTTATTGCAAGTCTAATGAAAGCTAAATAAATGCAGGAGATCAGATAGAAGGATCTGGGCTCTAGGGTTGGTATTTTGTTTGTTTTGCACACTTTAATGTTAAATGTGTGTGTGATCTTGAAAATTGTCATCTTTTAAATTTAAAGTAACAAATAGGATTTAGGATAATACACATGCAGTCATGGAATCAATGGATCCACTGTGTAGAATCTTCCTCTGGTCATATATTTGTGAATAATAATCTAGGTCTCATTTTTACAGTTTTTAGTGTAACTGGATGTAAAAGATCAAATAAAACAATGTATAAGGCATTTATTTTTTAAAAAGAGTGGGGCGAGAGATAGCATACTGAACTTGTAGCAAGTTTCTGAATTTCAAATGGCGGCCACTTTGAGATTGCAAGTGTGTATTCGGTTTGGCATTTCTGGTTTTGTAGTAGTTTTCTATGAAGTAATAATCAGCTTTCTCTTAAATAGGTTTTAACTGCTAGTGAAAAAACAACTGTAGACAACTTGTTTCAGAAAGATTCACTTGTTCGACAGAGTCAGGTATGATGGAAAGTTTTAATATGAGAATGAAAATAGATGTTCGTAACACTAATGCTCTATGTACTTTTTGGGGTTGTTTCTAATACTTTTTAAAAAAAATATTTACTCAGGTGTGTATTAATTGTATGCATTAAAACGACACTCTTTAGTTGCTAAAGATCAGAAAGGTTTTTCAGGCTAGTTTGGAGATGAAAGGCTGAGAACGATTCGCATTTGCAGCATTTGTTACTGTTGATGGTGATTAATAAGCTGTTAAGTAGCGCTGTAGTAAACTGCCTATCCAGTGAGAAACAGAGATCAAGTGCCAGCCACCTTCACATTGGATACTTGAAGTGCAAGTGGAATAGTCTTCTGGATCGGTCACCCTTTTGGTTGCCACGTGAATAAGAAGTGGATCCAGAGATGAGAGGAAGGCAGTAAAAGTATTATTTGTTACATGTTTGTTTTAAAAATGCCATTTAATTTTATTCCAGCTGGTGGTAGATTGGCTAGAGAGCATTGCTAAGGATGAAATTGGGGACTTCTCCGATAATATTGAGTTTTATGCAAAAACAGTATATTGGTGAGTTCAGACTTTCTTTGATTATATACATTTCCCCAACAAGTGTAAGAGTCACAGTCACAGAATCACTCTTGAAAAGAAGTGGGTTTTTTAAGTTGTTCACTTCATTCACTTCTCTTCTTTAAATTCATGTAAATTCAATGTGAAAATTGAGGTTTCTTACTCATCCACTGAAGTAAATCTCAGAAGTCAGTACCTTTTGGGAGGCAAGGATGGAAGGAAAAACTAGCAAACCAACTTAATTTAGTCTTTGTCTGGCTTTAATTTTTGCCTGTTTAAGTTCTTATCATCACTTTGTGTCATTGACCCTTCACCAGAAGCTGTTATTATCAACTTTGTTATCACTGATGGGTTTTATGGCAGAAAGGACCAAAGAGTACCTGCCATGCTAGATGCCTAGAATAAACCTGCTTTTAATGGCCAGTGAATACAGGCTTTTGGAATTATGTGTTTATCCTAAGTTGCATTTCTGTCCTAGACTGACTTTATAGTGAATGCTAATGGGAAAATTTGCTTATGCAGAAATTAGTTAATAGTTGAATACATGAACGATTGAAATAACAGATGATTTTGAAAGAAATCAAATATATGTGCATTAATTCTGATATTGTACTTCTTGTTAAATGTTGTGTTTTCACAACACCAGCAGAGTCCATTGATACATCAGCCAAACCAAGTGTCTGTTCTGTAAGCATATTCCACGTCACAAAATATACTTTTCAATATTTGTCTTACTAAAAGTTGCTTGCTTAAAAAAAACATTTTTCTGTAAAACATTTCACTGCTTTCAGGGATAACACACTACACACCCTGAAGCAGCGACAGTCAAGTACATACATGGGAAGTTCTCGTCCCCTGGTAACAGAGTTGGTGAGTATTATATAAAAATAAGGCTTGGCTTCAAAATGGGCTAGAGAGAGGATATATGCAATATTCACAGATTCCCACCAATTCTTACATAGTTGTGCTATCTAGAAGTAGTTGTAGTATCTAAAAAATGGTACAGAAATTGTGAGGCAGAGCACCTCATAAATTCTTTACAGGATCACTGTGGACTTGTGTTTTCTTTCAGCAATCACTTCCATACTTGCACCTCCCCTTACAAGTACTTATGTTCTATTTCATGAAGCAAATGGTTTTATTATGACTTTTTCTGTCTGAAACAAACTCATGTTCCTAACCAGAAAAACTTATAAACCTCTTTGGGAGCCCTTGCAAATAAGGGAATGCAGTCTTTATGCAGTAACAAATACAGTGAAACCAAGTCCTGATGCAATACTCTGAGAGCTGTATAATAAAAGCTAATAGGAGAGAAGTGAAGGAAGGAAAGGATTGTCCATTAGAATGAGGTGATGAACTGCCTCAGTGACAGCAAAGCAGCTGTAGAAGATTAATTCAGTTGGGGAGTGATCTGAGGTATTGATTGGCTTTAGAAAATCTCTTCGGATTAAACAGAAGCAAGTGCAGCTGTTGTAAAAAACCTTCTCAGCTAGAACGTGGAGGAGGAGAAACAGTCTGGTAGGCAGACAGACAGAAGGGCAAAGGATGTTTGAAGGTGAGAAGAGTAGGAAGATGAGTAATTTGGGGCAAATAACAAGGCAGTGGAGTAAATGAATTGCATTGACTCCTGATAGGAACAGTGACAGAAGAGGAATAAAAGAAATGAGAGGAAAAACAGAAAAATATCATGCCCAATATTACATGGGTTGTACAGATTGTTGTGCCAACATGAAAATGTGTCCCCAAATTATAAAACAGAGCAGCATGTTACTGGAAGAGACATACAGGCATTGTGTAGATGAGTGATGACTTTTTTTCCTTGCAGGATCCCGATGCTCCTATTCGACAGAAACTGCCACTTGATGATTTGGACCAAGAAGATGATGTGAGGTTATTGAAGTATCTCTTCACTCTCATCAGAGCAGGAATGACAGATGAGGTAGCATAACTTTTAATTAAGTAAGCGTTAAATATCTTGCTGTTACAGCCAGTGAAAAGCTGTGTACTAAAATGTCTGTTTAAATTTGGCTTGTAGTGATTCAGTTTTCAATTTGTGGTCAATATTGACTGTAAAACCAGCATTTTCATGAAATCTTAATTTTAATTAAGTAATTTTGGGTGTAGAGGAGATGTTATGAAAAAAATGTAGATTTGGGGTTTTTGGTTGTTTGACAGCATTTTTTCACTGTTGTGGCTTGATACTAAATACTGCCAGACAGACACACAGAATGCTTTAAAGAACTTCCTAACTGTATCCCTAATCATCAGTGAATTATCAATCATGCATATGTAATGACATTTGAGTAATGGGGAGGAAAGGGGGCTTGAGATTCTCATGCCAAAGACCTTAACTGAGGAATATCGTTATTTGTTCATATTCTGTTCCAATATGGTGCGCGTCTATTCATTTTCTGACGGTATGGAAACATGAGATAGAGTATATTGCTACTGGACAAGATGAGTACAAATCTGCAGCAGTACAAATTTTGTGTTGGGAAGGCTAAGTAAACTGGCAAAATAGATGACTGCTTGAAGGCATCTAAGCAAACTGATCAGAATGATGCAAAACGGCTATATAAGCTAACAAAGATGAGGCTGTAGCACATTTCTCACATTGCTGTAAATACTGACTGAAAAACTAAAAATTTCAGTGAAAAAAATTTGTGACATTTACTTTGAAATCTTTCAGTTGTTTTGAGTGTAAGATCCTCTGTGCTTAATTTTCACATAGTAGAATTTCTACACAAATTAACTATTTTAATAATATTCACATTTTTAAAGAAGAAGCTGGAGGTTTTTGTACCTTGAAGTGTGTTGCTGAGAAAACGCATTATTTTTCAGGCACAGCGCTTATGCAAGCGATGTGGTCAGGCCTGGAGAGCTGCAACTTTGGAAGGCTGGAAGTTGTATCATGATCCTAACTTAAATGGAGGTATCTGCTCCAAAGTGCGCTTGAGATAGCTATTAAAATACTAAGATCTCCTAGTATCTGTTTGTTGTAAAGAGAAATAGTTTTCTTTTCACCTTATGAGCCTTTTTTGGTATCTAAAATATTTTACCATGCCTGTTGAATATTTAAAAACAAATATGAAATTATTTTAGTTGAAGGTGTGAGTTCATTGAATCCATCTAAACATGCTAAAGCCACTTTAAAATATAATGTCAGGCATAATCACTAAGAAATAGATGTCTCAGAGTTCTGTAAAGGTCTTCTCCACTTTCATATAATACTTGAGTCTGTATTTTCTTAATATCTGACTTATGCCACCTAGCACATATTTTGTTGCTTAGAGACTCAAACTGGATTATATATCCAGCTTCAGAGAGGTATAGTAGGACTAGAGTTCAGCAAATGTAAAAGAGATGCTTTTAAAATATTTGAAAATTGTTAAACTGCCTTTCTCCTTGGTTCCTTGCGCATGGTTCCCCATTTCTAACACATTACCTTGCTTTTCTCTGTGCTCAGTACATGGCAGGATTTAGCAAGGAATTTAAGAATGTCTAAGTGTTGTTTATAGCTCGCTGTGGAAGGCTTAATGCTTTCCTGCTTTTCAAATCCTGATAGCCTGTCACTTTTATCTGCCTGCCACACCACTGTTGTAGCTTTTTTTTTGAGTTAACCTACCTAACCTGTTGTTACATGGGTTTGAATGCCCATGCAGATGCGTACAAAATAGCACCACTGAAGCAGTGACATTTTTAAGAAGTTTTGATTAAGATATAAAAATTCATTTCTTTTTCCTTTAACTTTGTTTTTTTCCAAATGTAGACACTGTAGATATGTTACAGTCAAAAGCATAATTTTTTAAAAGGCAAAGTAGCAGCCAAGTTTTTAAATTACTGTAACTTATAAATGCAAATTTACCAAACTACCCAGAAAAGCCGCCTTGCAGTCCAGTCAAAAGCATCAAAATGCTTTTGGAAGAATCCGAGTCGGATTATGAAATTGGATTATGAAAAGAAAATAGGCCTTGCCTGTTATTGGATTCTCTTTTTTTAATAACACTTTTTCTCTTTTTCCTTTCCACCCTCTTTTTTTATTTTTAATTATTCTTTGCACATAGGAAAAGAGCTGGAGCCTGTTGAAGGCAATCCATACAGGTGCATTTGGAAAATCAGTTGCTGGCGCATGGCTGAAGAGGTAAGATAATGCAGGTTTGCTTTATATTAGTATGTAAATTTGAAATTTTCTGAACTCTGAAATGGGATTTTAAATAAATATACCCCCACTGTGTTTGCTGCTTAGAGGATTTGCAGTTAATTCTTCAAAGAGGACTTCTGAAATATTGTATTTATGTATTGTGAGAAATCTACATAATCAGCAGCACTTCTTCAGGAAATGCCTGTTTGTTTTTTTTCCGGTTGAAAGTAAAACCACTGACACTGACTTTCATCTTGACTTTAATTGAATGGGAAAGAGAAAACCTTCTTTTCTTTCCAGGTCAATGTAAATTTTTCAGATACGTTACAAGGGGATGCTAATGAAGGGGAAGTCACTTGCTATTCTTATTTTGGGTCCTTGTATATCCTGTGATTTTTCAGCTTTCCTTGGAATGTGTTAGATGGAATATTTGGCAATGGATTAATCTCTAATAAAATGTAAAGTGACTAGAAAAATGCTTTGTAATTAAAAGTTTGGATGTTTTACTGTTTATTTTAGGAGCAGTTTAATAGATACGAAAGAGCCATCTATGCAGCCCTGAGTGGAAACCTCAAACAGGTATGTCAAGCCCCCTAGTTAAGCAGTGCTTGGTAGTTGGGCATTTCCTTTCTCATATGTGACAATGGTATCGTCAGAAATATTGCAGTTACTGGTGATTGTACTTTTAAAGATCTAGTAAACAGAACAACAGCAAACATTGCTGCTTTAGTAGACATGCTCTTTGTGGTACTGACATGTCTTAATTAAATGTATGATAGACTTTTCAGTCAAAGAAAACCTGCTGATTAAGGTCATCGCCACTCTGATTTGCTGCCTGAAAATCTGATCCTAAATTGTAGTTGCTCTGTTTGGGTTCTGATGTTTGTCCATCTCTTGATAATTTTTGCTCTGTTTTTTTGATATGTAGCTTCTTCCAGTTTGCGATACCTGGGAAGATACTGTTTGGGCGTATTTCAGGGTGTTGGTGGACACGCTAGTTGAGCAAGAAATAAGAACCTCAGTAGTAACTGCAGAGGAGATGGAAGAGCTCCCAAGAGATTATTTAGAAACAAAGTAAGTTTCAAGTAAAATTATGCTCCTGCACTCAACAAATCATCCTGTTTTATCTGACTAGTATATTCAAGGTAATGTTTTTTGTCTTTTCTCTCTTGCTTTGAAGCTGGACTGCAGAAAAGGTTTTTGAAGAACTTCAGGCAACAGACAAAAAGGTATGTAATAAGTGCAGTGTTTCTCCTCAGCGCTTACCATTTTTAATTATTCACTAGGTTCTGCTTTTTACTACAGTATTTAATGAAATGCTCAAATATGGCCAATGACTGATTTGGTGTGTATTTTCTACCTCTATAGTATGTGTTTTCTCAATTCAAATAGATTTTTCTGTATGCTGCTACCTCTTACCAGTGAAAGTGATACAGATTTTGTGTTGCCCTCTACCTGCCAAACTAGCTGGGTGTGCTAAAGAAACAGATGACTGTTAAGTGCTGTCAAACATACAAAGCAGACAGAGTAAATTAATTATTTAACAATAAAATGTTCAATAAAATGTTCAAAATTGATTACATTCCATTTTCTTCTTAGGAAGTTTGTGTGCATATTTCAGAACAGGACTTTCAAAATTCTTAGACTGTGATTCTTTGTTACTTTTAGCATCCAAAATACTCAGTTCATGTATGATGGGGATACATAACTTACAGGTTAATTTTGCAGTGATTAAATTGAAACTACGCTTACTTTTATTTGATGGAAGGGACACATAGCATTTATCATATCGCTGAGACATGTGGTCAGCCGCAGGTACACACAGCTTGCATTTGCCATTGCAACATAGTGCAATCCTCACCATAAAGCAAATTTGCAGGTGTGTTTGGATTGCATTTTATGCATTTATGTGTTAATTCCTCTGGGGAGAGGGTGGAATTTCTTCCTGAGGTTACTTTCACAGGCCTTTTATTGAAAGATTTATACACATTGTTGCTTATTCTGTGAGTTTGTAAATCTTACCTGTAACATCATTGTTTATTCTCCTCTTCAGAGCAAAAAGCCCTTAGTCTTGGATGTCTTCCATGAAAGTATTAACTGCACCGATCTGTATTCCAGTTCTTTCTTTCAGTTTGTCAGTATTCTTGTAATTTGACATGGAGATAGCAAGTGCCTTTTCTCTTGCTCTTTATGAAGAATAGTCTTTGAAATAGGATAGCTTTTTCCCTGAGGAGCCTGTGCTTTATTTATGTTTGTTTCCTTCATACATTATGCTGTAAGATTTATTCAAAGTTTGAACTTTATTTTTTTGTCTCCAGAGGGTTATAGAGGAGAATCAAGAACACTATCATGTGATTCAGAAATTCATTATACTGGGAGATGTGGATGGTGAGCATTTCTCTAAGTGATTTTTTTATTGTCAACTGACTGCATTATTTTGAGGGACCTTTCCAAAAAGGTCCCATTCTATATGAATGGATTTTTAGAAGCACACAGTAGGCAAACTCTGCATTAAAGCTAAGCTGTAATCAAGAACTGTAGGGACAGTTTGACCTACAGTTTTCAAAGCAGTTTTCAAAGAAGTAATGAAATCTCGTGTGATTCTCAGGATACATGCCAGACTATAGCTATAACTTCTTCTGAGAAATGATAGAATACATACAGTAGATTTTAAAGCCAAACAGCTACATCTTTTCAAAATTGTTGCTGTTCTTCTGTTTTGTTGGACTTTTGAGGCTAAATTACATTTGTTGAATAAATGCATAATTTTGAAATACTTCTTAGGTGTTTTTTTTCCCCCCATGCTATGGCTAATGCAGACATTTCCTTGGTGGTTATAGGTTTGATGGAAGAAGTCAGCAGGTGGCTTTCCAAAGACAGAAGTGTGCTCCCAGGACACCTCCTTCGATTCATGACACATCTTATTCTGTTTTTCCGCACTTTGGGTATGCAGACTAAGGTCAGTTCACTGGTTCTTGATTTGTTGTCATAGCAGTAGCCAGTCTTTGAAGTACAAATGCCTGTGTGCAAATACATAGGCAACATAGAGTGATGGTAAATTGCTGCCAGGGTGATGAGGAGCTGCATGCTTAAATAGTGTATTTGTTGATCTTGGAGCCTAAAGGAGAAAAGAGCATCCTCCTCCCTTCCAACTGAGCTTAGAAATCGGTTTTTGAGGATGGTGGATTCTACTCAGAAGCCCTTTGTTGAGAAAGTCATGACTCAAACTTCAGTGTTAGGCTTATTCATAGCAGCCAAGATGTTTTGAATATAACCTGTTCTTGTAGACAGTTGTTCTGTTGTTGTAATTGTACTTATTGCTGCTGTACGCTCATAAATGCTTTTGCTTGAGGTAATTAATACCAGCTGGAACTTTCTCATTATCTCCAAGTATAAACTAAGTATAGCCTACTACTTACCTGGCCTATTTATGCTAAATGCAGAATGGGTCACATAGCTGTAATTGCACATTTCTGACAATATCACAAGTAATTTGGAGCTCTCATTTTCTACTGTTTTAAAATTTAGAAGCCGTTATGTATCAAATAAGTTCCTGAATGTAACCTCCTTCGGAAAAAGACAAATGTGTGTTTTCATTAGATGATTTAAATACAGCTCTGAGTTATTGGTTATTCATACTTCCAATCATTGCTTTATTCTCTTGTGGAAATTTGTTCTGAAGTCAGTTAACATTTGCTAAATAAGAGGAACATGTGTGTGTATGAATGTATACTTAGTAATTTTTTAGCCAGACTCAAGATTTGATAAGAGTAGGTCTTTAAGCTGAAGTGCAGTAGAACTAGCCATTATCATACGTTTGATAGAGGGGACAAAAAAAGATGCAATTTCCTACATGAATTTCGTTGTGGGAATTGTAACTGTAGATTCTGCCTTTACAGTTTTGGAGTAGGTGAATTTACTGAATTATTACTTGATCAACTTCAGGGGGAAGAGGCAGATGTGAAAGCTTCTATGGTGCTTATTATTTGTTGATTGCATACAATTCGTATAGGTATATGCTTAGATGAAAATCTTCAGTTTACACATATAAAACTAAAATGGTAATTCTTGACAGCAACAAACATGTGTCTTGGCTAATGCAGTTTCAGGTGCTCAGACTATACTGGTTGTTTAGTTACAGATGAGCCAGTTGATATTTTTGCCCTGTTACATTATCATTTTCTTTAATAAAATAGGGCATGTAGTACACTGCAATAGTGATCTGTGTGCCTGATGTTTTGTTTATTAATTTTTTTTAAAAAGTAAAATTAAAATATTTTTAAAACATGTAAAAAGTAACATTCCCGTTAGACCAAAGACTTCATTATCCAGTTGCTGAAGAAGAAAATCCTTGGAATGCTAAATCTTTGAATCAGAAGACATGCTTTTTTAATCATGCTCCAAGAGAAACAGTTCTTCCAGTTGAGCCTGTTCATGTAGATTACTGAAGCAGGAATGAGCAAATAACCTTGTGGTTTTCTTTTTATATAGTGATAGCCTGTAAAGTATATTTTATTTTATTTTCCACATTATCTGATTTTAAATTGAATTTATATTTCTTTGCAATTAGGAGGAAGTTTCTGTTGAAGTCCTAAAGACCTACATTCAGGTAAGCTTTCAGAAATATAATTAGTTTTCTTTAATGTAATTTAGATGTAAGGGAGGAAGAAAAGGAGACTTGAGGTTACAGGATAAAAAAAGAGCTATGATGCAGCTAATGCTCTCTTCTCAAGAGATACATGGAAGCTTGCCTAATATGCAAAGTTTTGTCAGCAGTGCTTAAATAAGAGACAGTTTATTGATCCTTGTTTAGAAGCTGAGTGGAATTTTCCTGTATCAGAATCAATTAATCAGAAATTTGTCATGCATTTTTGGGTTTACCCTAGTACATGTTTTTACCTAAGTGTAAACACACTTAGATGTTTTCACTAAGAAATACAGTATGCATATCTATTATATATATTTATATATCAGTGGATATCTTCTATATATTTGCTTCTCCTTCTGTATATTTGCTTCCTCCTGTGCAGCGGTTAATGTCTGAGAAGCGCACAGATTTAATAGCATTTTATGTCAGCCACCTGCCCCCAGAGCTCGCTGTTGCCCAGTATGCTTTATTTCTCGAAGATGTTACTGAGAGTGATCAACGCCACCACTGCCTTGAATTAGCAAAAGAAGCGGGTGAGTAGTCTTGATAGTCCAATTATCATTTTATATCTTGGATTATTTTGTCTTTCAGTAGTTTTTGCTCTAAAACCTAGCTATGAATATGATATTCTTTCCTTCCTGTGTCTCTCTATTTTTCAGTTAAATAAAATTAATTTTTGGATCACTTCTTCCAGTAGGTATATAGGTATGTTTTCATTAACGTGGAATTGATTAAACTAAATATCACTGCTTCTGGATTATGTCCAAACGCACCAGGAAGTAAATGCTGGCTGCCTATCTCAAATACATGTTCTGAAGCTTGACATGATCACATTATTTCAGAGAACTAATTATAAAAATACATACCTGTTTGTGCATTTAGGAAGGGTATGAGTATCTTAATATTTTGTCCTATTTATAGTGCTTTTTCTTAGCTGCGGTGGATTGCTTGCATTAATTGTAAGTTTCCTTCCAGGCCTATACATCAAACTAGAAGGGATTACAATGAAGCAGCACACTGTCCATGGCTTGACAATGCCTCTGTGCCACTCAGAATTCACAAGGAAATAGATTTACTGCAGATTTCACTGTCTTAACTTCTCTTCAGTCATTTTTCAACCATTTTCTTTTAAACTGGGCTAAGGTTTCAAAAATAAGACATCCTGTCTAAGCATCTGTAAAAGAACTATTCTGAGCTTTTCCTGGTACATTCCTGTCAAATCATAGTCTTGCTGTGAGAATTGTAGGAATCAGTGATCTTAGCAGATATATCTATATGCTGGTCTTCAGCACAGACTGAAAAACTTGTTAGTTGTCTTATTCTTTTTCTCATATTTTATATTCTCTGATATATCAAATATCATTCTTATAAAATACACGTAATAAATTACATTGGTCAAAACCTTGTAATTTTTTCTGACAGTGTGTGTGTGAACAGACTGATAAGAATTATCAGTAGTAAGGAATAAGATCAACAACTGGAGCCTGAAATTCATTTTGTGTCAAGTTTGAATTCATGGTAGTTCTAACAGAGTTCTCTTTTAACCCAGGTCTAGATGTTGCAACCATAACGAAAACTGTGGTTGAAAACATCCGCAAGAAGGATGCTGGGGAATTCAGTCACCATGACCATGTGCTTGACGCAGGCACAACAGAGGTGAGTGCTTCACAGAGCAGATAGTCCAGTTTGCAATCAACTACAGAGTCTTTGACTATGTATGAGCCGTATCTTTCTTTCAGCAATGGTGAAAATTGCCTTGAAAAGGCCTGTGAGGGAAATGTACTTTTCATGTGACCAAGTGAGGATATTGCACAGATCTGTACCTCTGTTTCTACTTCTCTTTCCTCTTTGGGTATGTGTTGCTCAGCGGCCATGCCTGTATCCAAACATTAAGTGAAGATAAGGCCCATGAAATTACTGCAGCACCCTGTGTTGTAGCTAGAAGTAAGATGTTATTGTAGCCTCTACAGTTTATGAAGATTAATACTTTGTAGCTCAGATATACTTTTTAACACGCTAAAGTGGCATTTCCAGCTACAGCAGACACTGCTTTTGCTGGCAGTTTCCTTGTCACCGCTATTGAGCATTGGTTGGATCCCAGTCAATGCTTTAGGGACAGCGAGGTAATGTTAGTAGCCTCTATTCAAAGTACTGTTTAGAAAGCAACGGGTCATTTGCAAATTTGTGGTAATGTTTTTGCTGTTCAGTACAAAGTTTAGGCTCCTTAAGATAAAAACATAGTTTATCTAACACAAGAGTTGGAAAACTGTGGCTGCAGGCTGATGGCACCCCTGAAGATTATAGCAAGAGGTCCATAAAACATGTTTGAACAGTGTATTCCTATTAAAATTTGAGGAAAATGTGTCATAATCCATAAAAATTTTGAGAACTGATGCTCTGAATATCTTGGGAACACTTAGAAATCAATTTTTGTATTTTTCCAGATGGGAGACTTTGTTTTCTAAGCTTTTGAATAAAGCGATCCTTGTTACTATGTTGTTATGCATTCCAGACTTGGGTATTTCCCTGACCAGATTTAATATGTGTGTTACATCAGCTGTGTGCTTGAAATGGTGGTGAATCTCTCTGTTGGTTTTTACAGGCGGATCAGCTGAAAATAGATGTAATTGACTGGCTCGTATTCGATCCTGCACAGAGGGCAGAAGCACTTAAGCAAAGCAATGCAATCATGAGGAAGTTCTTGGGTACTAAGCTTCACAAATACTGTAGACTTATTTTTAAATGTTGGTTTTGTTCTCATTGGCTCTTAGCACTACATTTGATGTAACTTTGAATCTAGTCTATTAAAAAGCATGGGTTTGCAAGCTTAAGAATATAAAGTATGGAAATTGCAAAGCTCTGATACCCAGTTCACATTCTCATAGCATCCAAGAAACATGAAGCTGCAAAAGATGTGTTTGTGAAGATTCCCCAAGACTCTATAGCAGAAATATATAACCAGTGGGAAGAACAGGGAATGGACACTCCTCTTCCAGCTGAAGATGACAATGCTATCCGGGAACATTTATGTATTCGTGCATATTTGGTGAGTTTCAAATATGCAATATTCCAAGTTATTGTTTAGAAATAATGGTGGCTTTGTCTTGGAGGTGAAAGTTTAGCTTTGTTCATTTGATTTAATTTCTGATCCTTTGATACATTAAAACTGTGCATGTAATGACGTTCTAGTTACTATGAGTCAAAAATATCCAAATGCTGTTTCCAATGCAATCCAGGAAGCCCACGAAACCTTTAATGCATGGTTTAAACACATGAACTCAGCTCCACAGAAGCCTTCTTTGTTACCACAAGCAAGTTTCACTGAAAAAGTGGCCCATGAACATAAAGAAAAGAAGTATGAGGTAGGTAGAAGTCCGGCTTGTTTACTGTAAACTTTTATGTTCTTGCTTTGGAGGCAGTCTTAGTTTAATGAAACAGAGTAGAAGACTGCTTTTGCATATTGCTTAAGGACTCTATTATAAATTATTTTTATGTTGAGAGAGTATGAGACTGTAGAATAATAAGGCCCCTGCGCAATAAATTGTTTTTTTAATGACTCAGCTATATATAAAATACTGTAATGTAAAAGTAAATATCCATTATCTGTTGATTGTCAGTGTCATTAATAAATCTGAGCACTTGATTTTGCTATTAACTCTTTGTTCTTGTATTTATCACCTTTGTTTTCTAAAAGATGCTGCAGTTTTGTTTTAACAGAAGTTCTTTTTGCAGGTCTGGCCAGTATGAATATACTGTATTCAGTTAATATAATCATTTGTTTTATAAGCATGGCAGAATAAGTTGTTTAAAATTGTCTTCCTCTAGTGGCTTTGCTTCTGAGCAACCTGTCTCACTCTCTGGACAGGGAATTAAGCAGGGATGGAAATAGCTGTTAGTAGGAGGCTTTGAAGTTTTAGCCACTGGCTGAAGATTCTAATTTGAATTGGAGCTGCATTGCCTGTTACAGTCTGTTTTAAAATAGGCTTGGAAATTATCCTGTTCTGCAGTAGTTTATTTTTTGTTTCTTTGCCAGATGGATTATGGCAATTGGAAAGGCCTCTTGGATGCTCTTACAGCTGATGTCAAGGAGAAAATGTACAACGTGTTGCTGTTTGTTGATGGAGGATGGATGGTTGATGTTAGAGAGGTAAAATGAATTTTTATATCATGATGCAGACCACAATGCAGATATCGTACCCCACTGTACCTTTACCACGTTTAGTTTGATGTGTTCCTGTTTAACTGGCCCTGGGCTTGCTGTGAGCAGTTAGAGCTTGCTCCCTTTAGTTACCATACAGATCATATCTGACAGGCCACTTCAGGCTGCTTAGGCCAGTTTTCTGCCTCTGACACTACTAATTGTACGGTTATTCTGAGTTAAAGGTAGATTTTCATAATACTAATATGTTTTTTTGCTCTGGAAAGGACGCTGAGGACGATCCTGAGCGAACACACCAGATGATCTTGCTGCGGAAGCTGTGTCTGCCAGTGATGTGCTTTTTGCTGCACACAGTGCTCCACAGCACGGGGCAGCACCAGGAGTGCCTGCGCCTCGCTGACATGGTCGCCTCGGAGCGCCACAAGCTGTACACGGTGAGTTAGGGAGGGCTGCAGGCAGCCTAGCTTACATTTAAAAGCTCTGTGGGTTGGCTGTGGAAAAAGCTTCTATATAGAGAGGAAGACACCATATGTTCCTTAACATCATAAGTTTCTTCTTTGCTTCCCATCCACTGCAGTAGTAAAAGGTTTCCTTGTGTTATGACTTAAGGAATCAGAGAGGTAACTTTGAAACACTGAGGATGATGACCGGTGTTTTGACAAGCACGTCTTCCGAGTACTGCAGTTACTAATTTTTGGAAGGGGGTATTGAATTTTAACTTTATGATCCTAAAAGTCTTTACCTAAATGATTCTATAATTCTAAGCTTAGCTGTAGATTGTAATTGATTTCGTTATTTCCATTACATTTCAAAACATTGTATAAGCAGGGTTTGTTTTAGAGCATTTGGTTTACTCCTAACCTTCTTTGCCTCCAAAAACCTGAAAAACAACCCCAAAATGAGACAGATCTATCTTGAGCCTACCTTCAGGTTTTGGATGCTGCTACCAACTTCTCTTGCCTTACTAGATGTCCTTCTAAAATACTTGATCACGCTATCTTAATAGAAATAAATAATCAAATTAAAAAATAGTAACTTAATTAACCACCACTTACTCAGTGGTGGTTAATTAAGTTACTTACTCAGTGCTATTAATTGCAAATAAATATCATTTATTATGTTCGGTTTTTTATTATTTATTCTTAGATATTTTCAAAAGAAGAACTCCGAAAGCTTCTACAGAAGCTGAGGGAATCTTCTCTGATACTTCTGGACCAGGATCTTGATCCTTTGGGATATGAAATTCAGTCATAAGTTTTCATGTAGATACTTGCAAAATCTTCCGAACATGGACATTCTGGTTATTAACAAAACAAAAGAAACAGAAAACCCCAACAAAATCATTACTTGGACAAAATGTTCAATGTAAACTTGAAAAAGTATGACCAACCTCAGAGATGATATTTGTTATACAACCTTTTTCATATTTTTGTTTTCCTAATAAAAGTGCTCAAGAAAGAGAAAATGTTTGTTCATTGTAATCTCAAATGTCATTATATAAATTTGGTGATTGTATGAACCTCCTTAATCTATTTGCTTCATGCCAAAAAGAACTGCTCATAGACTGGAAACACTACTTGGCAGTGAAATGTGCGTGGATACAGTGGGGAGAAAAGTGAGCCTGCAGGAAGATGTACGGAGAAAATAGGGGAGAAGAAAACAGACACACTGGAGGAAAGGAAAAGCAAAAGTGAGGGGTTACTTCCAGCCCTTCAGAAGGCAGCCTTGCTTTATGGCTTGTGCTGTTCTCGTGTACATTAAGGAGTTGATAAAATGCTGGTGAAATCCTGAACTATAGGAAAGATGATCATATGTTAGAAGTCCCATGTTTGAGATTTTGTAGTTCATTTTGAAAGTTTGTTCTGCCGCCGTTTGCATGTGTAAACACACGTTTATCTGCCTTTCCCTTAACAAGATGGAGTGCAGAGGGCACGTAGTGCAGTTAGGCAGGGACTTCGGCTCCTTCACTGAAGTCGGTGTCTCTTTTGACACCTGGCAAAGAATGTACTTCGTGCTGTACATCTCTGTACACACAAATTCGTGTTTGTGTTTACGGAAACGCCCAGTTCAGTTGTGGAGAGGTCCTTGTGCCTTGGAGCCGAGGTGCGTTTCTGCCCCCGGGGGCTGTTGGGCAGGAGGTGGGGGCAGACAGACACCACACACACGCGNGGGCGGCCGCAGGGCTGCCTCAGCCATGGGCTGGCTGCCGGCACAAGGCCGGCTGGCCGCGGGGCTGCTGGTCAATCTGGCCGCCTCCATCTGCATCGTCTTCCTGAACAAGTGGCTGTACGTGCGGCTGGGCTTCCCCAACCTCAGCCTCACCCTGGTGCACTTCGCCATCACCTGGCTCGGCCTCTACCTGTGCCAGGCGCTCGGCGCCTTCTCCCCCAAGAGCCTCCAGCCCGCGCAGGTGCTGCCGTTGGCCCTCAGCTTCTGCGGCTTCGTCGTCTTCACCAACCTCTCCCTGCAGAGCAACACCATCGGTACCTACCAGCTGGCCAAGGCCATGACCACGCCGGTCATCGTGGTCATCCAGAGCGTGGCGTACGGCAAGACCTTTCCTCTGCGAATCAAGCTGACCCTGGTGAGGAGGCGGCGGGGCTGAGGGGAGCGGGGAGGGGCGGCGCTGAGGGCAACGACCCTGCCTAAAAGCCCCGTGTCCACCTCCACAGGTCCCCATCACGCTGGGTGTTTTCCTCAACTCCTATTACGACGTGAAGTTCAGTGTCCTAGGGATGGCGTTCGCCACCCTGGGCGTCCTGGTGACCTCTCTGTACCAAGTGGTGGGTAACGGCGCGGGGGGGGAACGTTGGGGTGGTTGGGCTTCAAGATGCTGCCCGTTGGTTTGATCGCCTTTAGGTAGCACCCAGCCTTCCAGGAAACCTTCCGTGCTCCGTTATTTGCTTTTAAAAACCCCACCAAATTATTATAATCCACCATAACCCCTGATGAATTAAGGAATTGATCGTCCTTGCTGCTAAAATTGGGGTGTCATCTTTAACGTAAGCGTTATTTTCAAGGGGCGAAGATTGCTTTAGCGGTGAAATTCCTTTTTTTTCTAGAGGGAACAGATGTTCTTGCTGAAGCAAGTGCCTTTCATTTGAGCTTTTTCCCTAGAAAGGGTGTTTTCCAGTCCTTCAATCCTATGATTGATCCTTAAGCTATTTATGTTTTATCAACATTCTTCACAAATTTCAGCTATACACGTTCTAAGGTGGTTTTGTAGAGGTCGGATTAATACATAAATCACAATACAACCTTTCTGGATGATTATGATAAAAAAGAGATCTGTTCAAGGACTGCCTCAGCCCTTTCTGCTGTAACATTGTGCTAATAGCTCACCCAATTCGTTATGGACCATGACTGTAAGAGCCTCTTAAATTAGAAACCCCTGTCATGTTGATGTGATAGATTTAAACGAGAATTTCTTTATACGAGGTGTCCTGTACCTCCAAAAAAACTAAGGCTCTTTGACCCATTGTGTGTAAGATGATAAATAATGGTCTCTTGTCCTGTTTTGGGGAAGGAGGAAGAAAGAGGTGCTGCATAATAACATTAAGTGATGATGTGTGTACTGGAGAAATAATGGTACTTAAGCAAAATTATGTAGGTTAAAAAAACCTTAGCAAGTTTATATGCTGGACTCCATGTTACCAGTTAATGTGATTTATGAAATATTAAACGTCATTCTTCAGCGTGATATAAAGATGCATCTTTTTGGCTGTAACATCTATCTTCACAGCCATAGATAAGTAATATTTCTGGAAGCATGCTACCTTGAAAATTGAAGTTAGAGTCAATTATGAACAATACTGAAATGAAATCCATTAAACTTGGAATAAACTGGCAAAAGAAAATGTGTATTGGTTTTGTTAGCTTGTACAGGAAAATGAGAAGGAAGGAATAGAATCTGATCCCTGCTTAGGCAAGGATACTCAGCTCCAACACAGACAGGATCTGGAATTTGTGTTGAGAATAAAAGAGAGCTGCTATTTTCTTTTTAGCTCTGCTACTTTTTTGTTCTTCCTCGAGTACAATACCCCCAGGCTATGAGAAGAGTGAAGTTGAGGCACTCTTTTCACTGCCCCTGCATATGATTTTCTCCTCTCACGGCTTTTTCACTTGAAAGAGACAAACACATGGGGCCTCCAGTGAGGCAAAGGTGAGGCTCGACAGTCTAATTAGTATTGTCCACCTGAGACTCCCTCTGTGTTAGTAGCCAGTTTGCGTTTGCTCAGGTTTTTCAATTTGTGGGGTTTTTTTCCTCATGTTTAACAGCTTTCTCTTTTGATTTTAGTGGGTAGGCGCTAAGCAGCATGAGTTGCAGGTAAACTCTATGCAGTTGCTGTACTATCAGGCACCAATGTCCTCAGCTATGTTGTTGTTCATCATACCCTTCTTCGAACCAGTCTTTGGAGAAGGGGGGATATTTGGGCCCTGGACGCTTTCTGCTGTGGTAAGGCATTTATTGACTTTATTTAAATACTTATCACTGATGTAGTTAAATTTGGTAGTAAGATCTGTTTCTTTGTGAAACAGATTTTTGTAAGCTGTTGGCTGTGGTGAGATGAGAGGGGCACATGCAGGAGAAAAAGCCCCTTGTTGGGTCTCTCCCACTTCCTCTGAGAGGAGCACATCTGTCAATTGATTTATCTCCTTATTCTTGTTTCTATTTAGAGGGCATCTGAACAACAGGAAAATCTATCTAAATCCAGAAGCTTCCCTTAGTGTATTGAGTGCTTTACTTCTAGCTCTTACTATCCACTCAGAGAAAGAGACTCTCAGCTCCTCTTCTGTGGAAGGCTGCCAACTTTGGTTGTTCTCTAGAATTAGTAATTTATTTTCACCAAAAAGATATGATTTCTCTCAGTATGCTTCTGTCCAAAAAAGAGTCATATTCTTACTACTGCTGATTGTGCCCCTTGGGTAATTTCTTGTAGCACTGCAGTTTATGAATGGGATAGCAAGTATTCACAGTAATAAAATCAGATATTTTGCTAAAAGAGTTTTTGTTGTGATGATAAATAAGACTTTTTGTCAAAGGTAAAGAATACAACCTCTATGTGCATGAGTATCCAGATTTTCCAAACCACTCTTAAATGTTCACCAAGAGTAAAGGAGAAAAGGCTTGTGGTTCTGTTAGTGTATTAATATTTATGGACATCATACCCTGAACTGCTTATACACATCACCAGTGTCGGTGTTGATTTGAAACCGTTCCTATTTTAGTTCTCCATATGTTTTTCATGCCTGATATTTTGCATTTGAAAGTAAATGAAACTGAATAAATAACCTGGAATGTATCTACAAATACCCAAAGGCGAGTCAGATTACTGACTGTGCCCATTAATCCACAGATAATGGTACTGCTGTCTGGAATAATAGCCTTTATGGTAAATTTGTCCATTTACTGGATCATTGGAAATACGTCACCTGTCACGTATCCTTTGTAATATTAGTAATTTCTCTTGTTTCCAGATTAATTATGTTGGAATTCATTTGGGCTGATTTCTGTGGGAAAATTGTGTGATAACCTTCCTTGTTTATCTTAAATGATGAAGCTGGAAAAGCATGTTTGTGCTTTAGTGTATTTTGTTTCTTTGTTTGGGATTTGTAATGGCTGTTCACTCGCTGAGCTTCATACCTGCAAGGAATATTAACTCGTGCTTTGGCTGCCTTGAGGAAGTGTTGGCATGTCCATCAGACTGGAGTGTACAGTGAGTGAAAGGCTTTAGGTGGAGGTTAATACAGCTGCAGAGATGGGAAAAAAACTGTATGAGTTAGAGTCAACACAGTGTACCATTGCATGCTTTGGGTGGGACTAACAAAAATTCCAATAGTTTCTTTTTACAAAAAATAATACTGGTATTGGCTATTATCCTTAACAGATGTCTAGGTATAACATGTTTGGACATTTCAAGTTCTGCATCACCCTCCTGGGAGGGTGCCTCTTATTTAAGGATCCATTGTCTATTAACCAAGGCCTTGGGATACTGTGCACATTGTTTGGCATTTTAGCCTACACCCACTTCAAGCTTAGTGAGCAGGAAAGCAATAAGAGTAAATTGGTCCAGCGTCCATAAAGCAAGAGTTTCTGAAGACTGTTGTGAAGGAAAACAAGTATTTAAATATGCATTGATTTTAGAATGCACAAAATTGCCTCATCCATTTAGATCTATGGTTTTCGTTTAGCTGCCAGGATTGTTATTCTGTAACTGAACCAAATGAACTGAAGGATGTAAAATGCTGGGGTTTTGCCATCTCAGTCTGTCCTATCGTTTTCACTAAATTAAAATGGTAACTTAAAAGAGAAAAAGGCATGCTTCAAATTGCTGTGGAAATTGTACTGAAGTAATTATATTTTTTTGCATACCAAATGCGATCATGATGGCTACAGTTATAATATAGAGAGAAAGTAAAAGAATCCTGTCTCTGTGATCAAGCCTGTATTGCTGTTGTGAAGAAACTTGGAGGCACTTTTTTGCAGATGTTCTGGTATATGATGCTCCCTCATTTTTGTCTGATGAACAATGAAGAGGGAAACATACTTTGTCCAGTCATTTTTAAAAAAGGCTGCCAGACTCATTCCTATTTCTTGTATATGCTTTCTTATCTATGTTTGGCTTCAACACAGGGATAGATCTTTAGATTAAGAAAGTAGATAAAATTACAGGTGAAGAGGAAAGCAGAAAACATGAAGCCACAGGCCAAGCCGTGGAAAAGTAGGAAATCAGATGTAAACAGTTCATCTTTATTTTTTCTTTTAATTTGTCAGGACATTAATGAAGTAATCGATGTTTTGAAAAATTTTGTTTCTGCTTTATAATTTTCTCTGTGCCAAAACCAAGACTTTACATGAGACCTTGTAAATACTTGTGAGCCTAATAAAATCTCTGGTATTGTGGTAGTAACCAAATGTTTTGCAGCCCTTGCACACAGACACCCATGCTAAAAAAAATATTTCTGAGAAGGCTTTGGAAAGATCACCGTCCTTGATGGGTGTGAACATGGCCTACTTCTCTTTTTTGCCTTCAGCATCACCTTCCTTGCTCCCTTGCCTTTCTCCAAGAGTTACCTTGAATGGGATCTGCAGGTTTGTCTGTTGTCATTGGTATAGGGGAGAGGCCCAGGGGCTGTCTGCACAGTGCTGGGTGAGGCAGCATTTCCACAACAGACAGTCCTGGGAAATGTATCTGAATGACTGAAGAGTGCAAGGTGGGGCCTGCTTCTGCTCTAATTCAAAAATGCTTTGAAAATTATTTTTTGACAGTATCAGGCACTTATTTTGACAATGTGGATGGAAGAAGTTCAGTGCTGTTCTAGTTAAAAAAAGGAAAGAAAAAAATAACTGCTTTCTGTAAATCTGGTGAGAACATATGTTCACTGGATTTGTAGGGTTAGAATTTATTTGCAGTATCTTAATCCTTACATACTGGGGTTTGTTTTGTCTTCGGCTACCTCTATCAGATTTAAAGAGGGGAATTGTGTGAACAAAACCAAGTATTTAAGTTTTGCAGCCACTGACAGAAATAATATTTAGTTCCTCTAAGCTTTTTAAAATAGAGGTAAGAAGTCTTTGTGTTGGAAACAATAAAACTTTTCTCAAGCTTGTAAATTATTTATTCTGTTACAGAGTTCTCAATTTAAGAAAAAGTTATTCCTCTGTGTAATTTAAGTTTATGCTGTAACACTATAATTTCAGAGTTACAAATACCTGAATGATTTTACATCTTTACCAACTGTTTCTTGGACGTTGTTACTGGTCCAAGGATAATTTTTTAAATACATTTTTATAGATCTGTATAAATAGTTTAAAAATACAGCCTGGAGTACTGAAAGATGTGTTCAGATGGTCAAGCTCTGGATGCATATCCTTCAGTATGTACACTGAGAAAGCCATTTGCATTAATTTGTGCTATGCACAAGTTCTTCTGAGATGTAGGTAGACTGCAAAAAAACAGCTAGAAAACTGAATTATATGCCTGTATGACAAAAATATTTGAGATGAGATGGATGTATATATAAAGTGTTAGAATGAACTGAACAACCATTCCTGGAAATACAAAAGACTCCTTAAGGAGGGGAGCAGATCTGCAAGAGAAACTTAACAGCATCATTTCAGAAGTACATTATAAATACAATCTGGTGCTGGAAGGTGTGTGTGTGGGAGTCACTTAAATGATGTGATTTGTTTTTTCATGCATTCAAGAACTCTACTTTGAGATTTACTTGTTGTATCTAATAAATAAAGTATCTTGAACTTTGTCATATGGTTCAAAATATTAAATCCAGGAGGCTTGTGTAATTGTGGGTTAAATAGATCTTTGTATTGTTTCTTTGGATACCACATGTAGGGTGGGAATAAATTTTTAATCACTTGTCTGATACCTACTTACTGCAGAAGAGATGAGTTTTTCTTGTCTTTTTTCATCTTCTGTTTGAATTGCATACACTTTGAAGGGTCTAGGCATGTGTAAGACAAAATGGTGCCACATGGATTTCTGTCCCTATGAATATGGTGTGGAGTATGAATATTTTCGACTCGTGGCACAAATGAGGGAAACTTTAAATCCTGGAAGTCTTATAAAAACTGAAGTCTTGTAAAAATTACTGATACTTGCTTATTCTAGTTTTTACTACATCACTTCAATGTGTTTCCTGCTAACTATGTATTTCAATCACTTTTGGCTTTCCTGAAAGAGAAGTCAGAGACTTACCATCTTCAACAATGCGTAGTCATCAGCCTATGTGTGATGTTGCAATTGAAGCCATACCATACACACCCTGGTGTTTGCTTCCTGCTTTTCATTTTACTTTATATTCTATATGTGACTAAACTGTGGTAACAGGATAGGCTTTGGTCCTTTTTTGCCATGCAGTGCTTTGCTGCTGTAGTAGCATTCGTTACTTAAAAAAACTACTGTTGATGTAGTTCAAATCGAAATGCTACTGTAGATACCAAGATAGCATTTAAAAATGAGAGCAGATGATTCTGATTAATATGTAAGTTATCTAGCATTGTCCCCAAAACCACTTTAGAACAACATACACAAGGTGTTCCCATTTTCCCCAAAGCAATAGGAAGTATGTCTCCATTTAAGAAACTCAGTGTAAAGCTTTGTGTTACCTTTAAGTTTGTTAACTTGGTGCTTGTTTGACAGATTTTGTATCAGGTTTTGTACAACTTGCTAAGTTCTTGCAGACTCTAGGGCAGAGTGCCAGAGGAGTTTTCCTGTTGATGGGTGAACAGCTGCTCTCTCGGGCTTGAGGCTGAAGGAGAGTGGTTTGCTGCTGTTACATGTATGAAAAGGACGTTTGTCTTGCAGGAAGTCTACAACATTCAAGACAGAACTGCAATTCAGCAGGACTATATCCTCTCTCTGTCTCATTTCATGAAATAAATGCCCAGTGCTGGCCTGGGGCTAAAGCAACATTAAAACTTTCTTTTGGCTACCCATAGTATCTTATTAAACTTTTTAAAAAATATAAGTGGTAGTCTATGCTGGTTAAATATTAAGGTGAAAGTAATTTTTATAATGTCTTTTATAATAGAAGAGTTTCAGAAGGGTGTTTTATAACATTTTGGAGTTCAGCTAATGTCTAACCCATGTCATTTCATAGCTGGCTGTATATATCGATATAGTTGGGCTGCTGAGGAGGGGCCTGCTCTTGAGCAATACTGGAAACTGGCAAACTGTTAAGGTATTTACCAGTGACTAAGAAACATCTGGCTTGACATTCACCAACATACTTGGGAGAGGAAAAAGTTCACTGATCGGTGAGAGCTTTTTAACTTCCTGCTTCTTATGTTCCTGCTTATAACAACAGGCTTGCAGGTTAAGAGAATTTGGAGAGCCGGCCTTAGTGTCCCTCATATTACCTTTCATATTAAGATTTTTCTCCCAAGATGTCTGTTTTGCTCCCAGTTACATAGTTTGTCTTACATGGATTTTAAAAGAAATAGAGTTTGGATTAAAGACTTGGAGGTGTTTGCTTGTGTTATGGATCTTTTTCCTCTTAAAATTTTATTTTAGTCTTTCAAAACCCAGCTTCCCTGCTTAATGAGAAAACAAAAAAAAATTATTTTTAATAAATGAAAGGCAACTGTATATATAGTGAAGATATGCTTTGTTTTGCAAAAGAATTTTCTAATTTTGAAGATGCAGCTTTTTGTTTTTCTACTGTTACAATTGGGCAGATGCAAAGAAGCACCAGCTTTTCTGCTTCATATAAGTTCACTCTCTTCCTGCAGGTTCTCTGCCTCTGATCGCAGTCTCAGCCTTCCATTTGACAGCTCAGTTGTTGCAAAGTGATTGGGATGTCAGCTGCAGAGGGTTAAGAACACAAAGGAAAAAACTATCAGCAGGAGCTGATATAATCTTGGGTAATGAGAAATCCTACTGTAAGACATAGAGACATCTTACCGAATAGGTCTGTGCTAAGCAGCAGGGAGAGATGCAGGTTTGTCCCCAGGCAGGTATTGCAAAGAATGCAAGAGCTAAATTGCTTGCATTCTTACTGTGCTGTAGTAGTTGACAAATTTAGTATAAAGTAGTTTTTAATAAAATAAAATTGAAAATATAAATTATATGAGAAGGGGGAAAAAAAAAAAAAAGCTGGATTCAGACAGTATAAAATCTTTGCCAGGCTTGTTCCACAGCAGTGATTAACCTTCCTTGATAGAAGGGAGTTATTATTGTTCCTCCCCTGCTCCGATGATGCTGGGCTTGGTGAAGGAGGGTTTGTTCCTGAGAGCTGCTCTGCTTTTCTCAGCTGTATCAGTTGGTCCAATGAAAACATATTGCCTCTCTCTATGGGGCTTGTCTTGCTGAAGTTGCTGTCTCTGCTTTCATCCAACTGACTTGGATCATTCTCCTGTCTTCCTCGTGTGTAAAAAGATCTGAAAGGTCTAATGGACCTAAGGATTCTGTTCTATGATTCTTTGACCCTGGGGCATAGAACATACTTCATTGCCTCGTGTAGCTGCAGTGTCCAGTCAGCAGTAGGGAATCCAGCCCAGCCCTAAGTAAGGGTCACAGTTGCAATCTGCAGTACAACAACCACTAAAGAAAGGGGAAATGTGATCCCTTTTCATTGTTTTAGTTCCAATGTAGTTTCTAATACTTCCTAATTTTAGTCTTTGTCATTTCCTTTTAGTAGATGCATAAGAAAGCTCTCTTTCCTATTTCAATCTGCCCTTGCTGTATAATTATGATGTATTTTATGGAATTCTGGAATTGAGACAGAAATGGTATTACTGCTCACATAAATACATTGGCCTCACCCACTGTTGCTGGTTTTTACATAGGGGCCCTTGTCTCCCTTCCAATCCAGAAAAAATTATTTGCTTAACATACAGGAGGAGTTAGGTTAACCTGAATTAAGAGGTAATTTATCAGCTCAGGAGTTGCACGTACCTTGCCAGCTGTACTCGCTCAGTATCTGACAGGCACAATGTGCTGCCTTTATAATGGATAGGCAGAAACAGACATGGGCAGATTAAACATAATGTAATTAAATAAATTACGTATTTAGAAGCAAGTAGTGGGAACAATCCAAAGGCTGCTTGGAGGATTGGCATTGCAAAGATATTTTTTGATCTGTTTGTGACTTCACTGGAACATGAATACGAGCTATTCATATGAAGGCATGTGGTTATACTCAAGGAGCTCCAAGAAGTCCAGTATGGCTGTGTGGGTAACACACACATGCAGGATGCACATGCAGGCTAAGCAGTGTGTCAGAAAAGAGCAGAATTATTTTTAGAACCATAGACGGCTGTGTGTCATTCAGGAAGTGCTGGGAAAGCTCTGGTTGAAGCAGAGCATAAGAATGTAATTTTTAATTGCCTTGGCACAAGAAACTGTTGCAGTTTTTTACTTTTTTATTAAGCAGAGACTGAAAATAAAACTTGTTTTAAGGGGCTGTGTTCTGAAGCACATGGAATAATCATGGATACTGGGACCACAGAATAAAGGTGATTGTGATTAAATAAAAAAATTCCACAGTTAGGCAGCTCAATAACAGGGCCAGTTTTGTCAGTGTGAACTTTTTCCCTTTCAATATAACTTAATAGAAAATGGCATTGGCGCAGCATTTCCAGAAAGGAAGCTGCATAATTTACAAATTTGACATTTTTTTTGTCCCAAAATAAATTAGGTATGCTGCTCAACTAAGAAACTGAGTCCTTGTTCTGTTTCCTGCTCTGCCCATAATGTTTTTAATCCTCCTTACTCTCTGGGGAAAAGAAACCATTTGTGCACTTTATTTTCTAACTAGAGTGACTGAATGGGTTTTGTTTTACAGTACACCAAAATTGTGTATTAAAAACCTCGATTAAGATCTTAATTTGGTTTCTGTCTTTGAGCTGAATGGAAAAACCCTCTTCAGTTCCTATTATACAGCATCAGCTGACATGAAATAGATGGTTCTCTCCAGGGAGTCCAAAGCAATGTTAAGGTCTTCTGGGATCCAAAGTGGTTTACTTGCTAAATGCATTTCTTGTGATGGTTAGTCAAGAACTGGTTTCCTATTTGTTAATCCAGTTGAGAGAAGAAACTGACAGTGGTGATTATACACCCTCGAGGAAATTATGATACATTTCTAAAAACACATGGTCTTGCTTTTCTGAGTGTTAGGGTGTTTCTTCTGATCAGGATTAACAATGTACCAACGTTTTTTAGCTACTGTCATTCACCAGAGACCCACTTCTTCAACTTTTCTTCAAGTACAGTTTGCATAAGTCTGGTGTACAAGTAAAAAAAAAAAAAAACAAAACAAACAAAAAAACCCACAAAAAAAAAGGGGGGGGGATAGAGATGTAGTAGATTTGTGTCCCAAACAAAGCCCAAGCAAAACTTTTTCCACAAAGCGTATTTCAGTTCAGGAATAGCTCTGTCTCTATCAGAATGGGCATGTAAACCTTAATTCCCTTAAGCCTACAGTCTCAACGACTTCGAGCTGGAAGCAGTGTGAATGGACAAGTGGGAGGCTGGCACTGAGCTGGGATTGCTGAGCACCTGCACCAAGTTGTTTTTTTCAGAAATAGAACCAGCTGTACTTGGGTGTCATTCTAACCTCATCTTGGATGCTGAAGACAGAAATTTAAATTCAGAAACTTTGAGAAACTAGCAGATGTAGTTAAAGACATGCTCTTAGCACACATTATGTGAGATGGCAGCATCAGTGGGATGTTATGTTCCTGCTTAAAGGCGCAAGTCCCGTTTCTCCCCATGGACCCAGCTTGGGCATTTGCTTCTGCCCCTGATCTGTCAGAGCCTGGAAGTTTATATGGCCCTCTGCTAGGCAGAATTGCCACGCCTGGCTACAGAGCAAGTCGATGCCTTTCTGTGCAGGCAGGCAAGTTTCCGTGCTGGGACAAGGGAGAAGAGTGACACCACACGGCTAGAAACAGGATCGAGGGAAACGGGGCGGAGCAGAAGGGACCTCTTTCCGTAGTCCGGATGTAACGTTCACACGCCCAGATTCAGAAGACAGGTTTTGAAGGAGAAAGCGTTACACATCAACGAAATGGTGAGAAAATGCTCACTTTCATGTACAGCTACCAGCCTCTCAGACAGAAGCCCTCAAAGAGCTTCTCAAGCACTCAACATTTATGAGCCTGTAAGAGGTCTTGAAGTCTTTGGGAGACTGGCCCTGAGCCTCAGTAGCTTGCTTCCTGCCTCTGCAGCCTCCTGTGGACTGGCAGCTCTCTATTCCCCTTGTTCCCTGTATAAAAGGAAGACCTTTGGAGTGTAAATTGTATGTTGGTTCTATTTTTCTGTGTGCTTTATTTAGCTGAAGCAGTCTGTGCTATATCAGCTGTTTCTGCTTCTGTGGAGAAGCTTTACTCTTTTGATAGCCTATAGTAATTTGCTGGGTGTCACACAAATCACTGGGATATTATTAAAGGCTGGTTAATTTTCTAATCAGTTACTTGTCCCTAAGCAGGCCAGAATTTAAATGCCTTCAAGTTTTCTCAGTGTTTTCATCGAGTGTGAAAGTAAGATAAGCAAAGCCCCCCATCTTCGGAGTTTCCTTTTTAAAATGGATGTAAATCAGGATATGCAAAGATGTCTGAGGAAATTATTTTATGATGTGATGTCCTTATTGTCTAATGAGATTTTAATTTGGGGTGCTAGGAATGAGAGAGATGAAGAAAACCTTATGTAAAGACTTTGCTGCAAAAGTGGTTTGGAAGGACTGGATTGTAGTAGAAGAATCCAGAGACACTGGGCTCTAAAGAGGAGTTGCTTGCATTGGAAACTGGAACCAGAATCTAGTAAAAATTAAGAGCTGATATGCACATATAAAGCATAGATAAAATCATGCAGTTTTCTTAGTTTTAGTGCAGTCATCATTTTGGTCTTGCATAAAGTAATTGTATGGTTGCATGAACCAAAAGGACTCAGGCTGTGTGGAGAGGTTGCCAGTGGTGTGTAATGATACTGCTCCCCAGCTGCTTCAGGCTTCTGCTTTTCCAGAGACGATTGTCCTTTTCCTGTCTGTGTCACCAAAGAGGAATGTGTGCCCATGCCGTGGTCTCCCTTGGATAGAATCCTTTGAGGATCAGTTTAACATGCCAGACTGAGAACTGAGAAGCGGGTAGTGATCCTGTCACCAAGACTGCGGGGTGAAAAAGAGAAACTCTGCAACAACATCTGAAAAGTGTTAGAGAATCAAGAGTACTTCATTTTGGCCAGGATGTGCAACAGAAATAATTTCATCCGTACATGTCTGGGTTTTGCAGTGAAAATCATTCCATCATATATGGTTTTCACCAGACTTTTCACATATTTATACAGACAAATCCCAAAGAAATTCATGTTCATGGTCTTAAATTATGCAATACTTAGCATTCGATTTCCTGTTGGTTATTGACCCCTTCGCCTTCGATGCTAATTTAGTCCTCATTCTTCGGTTCTCTTAGCGATCTTTTCCCTGACCAGAGGTCTCTGATTGCACCGGGGCGATTGGGGTAGCTGTAATGTTCGTTAATGTTCGTTTATCTCCTGTGTATCTTCTGGCTACTCCCAGTCTGTAGATGTTAAGCTTATCAGACTTCACCCGGTGAACAGTTTTGAAGAGAAACTTCAAATCCCCTCCTGCTGGGCAAAGGTGAACAAAACCCTGACTAAAGTTACCTAAAAAATGTTAAAAGTTGTATAATTTCCAACAATCCTTCCAACATAAGTTGTGTTGCAAAGGCAGTAACTTTTGCTTACTAAGTCCCAACAGCAGAAGGGAGTGATGTCTTGAGCTGGAGCAACTTGTTAGAGCTGCTTGATACCTGCACAAGTGGAATGCAAAGTACACAGCTGAGACATGTTTTCTGCAGATTTCAATATGTATATTTTCAAATCAGCTTTCACAGTAAAGAACACGTTCAGTCTGAAGAACAGAGTAAATGAGTTATAAAGCGCAACGGCCTCCAAATTTCCATCAGCAGTGTCTTCTTTGGTAGTATCAACACAACTCATCTTGCAAACCTTTCAGCTCCTTTGCAACACAGGAAAAACTGGCTTGGGGTAGCTAAAGTAATTATCAGTGCTAACATGCACTCTCTGCTTCTTCCTAAGTAACATCTGTGGGAAAGGTCTGGGAACACAGTCACAGTTCTAACGGGTTTATCAACCCGTGTGACTGATACCAGGGATAACATCCAAGGCGTGGTTAGATGATAAGGAAAAGACCCCTGAATCGCTCCCTGCCTTCAGAAAGAGTTATTTACCCATTTCCATCTCCAATTCTCTGCTTCCAGCTGTGCATTCCTATTGCTTTCTTTATGATGTCTTATGTGTTCTTGATAAAGCAAGCTGACATACTAGCAGCGAATACAATACCCTGCTGTTGAATCAGCTAAGTCTGTGGTCAAAGGAGCCAAAGCCACTTCAAAGAAATACTTGGCTGGGAATGCACAGCTCCTGGCAAGGCCATTGTTTCAACAGGGCATTGGATGGGCTCAGGACATTCTTTCAGTGAGGGTATTTGATGGGCTCAGCTGCATCACCAGACGTAAGTACAAGGAGGCTGAGGCAATCCAAAGCCACACTTTGTCCAAAAAAGGTCTCACCATCAGCTTGCAGCCATAAGTGAGGAGACAGGGAGGAGAATGGAACACCTCTCTTGCAGTGGTGTGCTCTGAAATCAGCAAAGCTTAATGTAAGCTGCCTCCTCAGTAATGCTGCTGCTGCCCAAGCCAGCTGAAGCAGATCCCACCTTTTCCCTGCCTATCTCTCTGCTGCCATTCCAGTGATATCCTGGGCCAGAAGGACATCTGAGCACCTGTAGCTACTCAGGACTACCTCAGGGAATTGATCTACAGAAAAAAAATGCATTATTTCTGAGGTGTGCCAGGTCACTTTATCCATTTTATACCATAGATGCACAAACAACAAAAGGGGCAGAAGAGGATGGAAGAAATGGATGTGAACAGATCTCTCTGAAGTAACATGCCACCAACCCCTTTACAAAGGTTTGCATGCTGAGTCTTCATTATCTTGCCATTAAACACAATCATTTTCATGTGGCTGTGCAGCTGAGTAAGCCCCACAACTGGTATATTTCTTTGAGCAGAGCAGGTAATGTGGCTGATTAAGGATCAGGGAGAGGCTAAGACAGGTCCAAGTCAATGATTCTCTGTAGCTCTACCTATACCCCATACAGTAAGAAAGAGGAAATTATATATTGTGGCATCCCCTGCATTGAATGAGTTAAAGATCAGGATTGGCAATTATCTGCCAGAAAGGATGGTCTGTATTCTACCAGACTGTCTTCAGTAGGTATGGGGGAAAACAAGTGTTTTTGAAACTGTATTTTGGCATGAAAACCAGATCTGTACTCTCAAATGTCTCACTGCAGTGCATTTTAGGGTATGTTTGTATGAGGCTTGTTTTGCTTATGTGGGAATACTGCAGCCTGTCCTCTGACAGCAAAGGCATGATGCAGCAGTATCTTACAGTCCCACAACAGTGGATTTGGGATTTTTACCTTGTGAGTAGCACTACATGGTATATTTCTGTCAAGGTTTTCTACTCTCTGGCCTTGGCTCATACCTGAATAACATGTTGTTAAGATAAATAAAGTAGTTCAGAAGTCAAAGGCCAGTACCTGCATATCTCTCTAGGTACACGGATAAACACAGAAGAAATTGCCAAATTATTTTTAAACTACAAAGGTGATTTAAACTAAGATGCTAGGATGGATATTGCAAAACCAGCTGAATGAAGGAATACTAAAAAGTCCCTGCATTTGCTTTTTGTGGAGGCAAGATATAACTGAGATACAAATGCTTCAATGGAACCAAACAAAGCACAGAACAGTGTTTTGTATGGCTTCATCATCTGCAATCAGAGCTTAGTTTGTCTCCTGCTTTTCCAGTGGCATCAATGGTTTTGTGCAACTTCTATGCATTAAATCCGAGAGCCTTTTCTTGTGTGATGTAGACGGAAAAAACCCTTTTCTGCACCAGGTGGTGCAACCACCAGTGAACCTCCCCTTACAAACCTCCTGCCAAGGCCAGCGGCAGGGTGGGTTTGAGTCCCAAGGCTTGGAAACTGCAGTGGTGCCTGTCAGACTGGCTAATAGAATCAGGACAGGGGGTATAAAAACAAGTTTAGTGGCACACACAGCCTTCAAAAATTCATATACCATTTGGCTTAATATTTCCTCTTTCTCTTATTCTCTTCAAATACTTCCTGATAAAGACTATGGATGTTATCCTGCTCTCTACTGCCCACTGATACTTAGAGGTTTCAATTTGTAAGGCAGCTGGGGTAGGGGATTTCCCTTAATTTTCCTGTTTTATATTTAGTTAAGAGAAATAGATTATTCTGGTAACAAAACCAAGTCATGGACTTGGACAAGAGCTATCTGTTACTTGCTCAAGTCTCTCAAGCGCAGCTGGCCCCATCACAGTCCTCAGGCTAATGCATGCCACATGCTGGAAACCACTACCAGCTGGGTTTCAGGTGGACATTAGGAAGAATTAAAACTCTACAGTAAAAGAAAAAAAGCAGACTGTGAAATATATGGATATTAAAACACTTTAAAAACAGAGCAAGCCCTCTTGCTATATGCTTCTTTATTGATCCAATTCTACAAACATTTTCATATATAAGTACCAAAAATCAGGACACATAAAAGTATTTGCAGAATAGTTTGTAAGTTCTTTGTATGAAACTACTTTTTATATGTCTAGAGAATGTATGTATATATATATATATAAAAAATATACTGTGGAAATATTAACAAAATCTGGAAAGAGGAAGCAACATGGAGGAGAGAAGGAGACAAGGAATATGCAAGTACTGTGAAGAAAACACTATTGGAGGCAAAGTGCAGAAATTCAGAGGTGAATGTAAAAAAGAAGCTGAAGACAGTGCTGGTCTTCCCAACCAACTGCAACTGAATTGCAGGATGCCAATATTCCACTTTCTTAGTGTTTCTTACTGCAGATGTGAGAATGTAAAACATGTCTGAGAGCTTTTTCTTTGATCCAGGGGGAAAACATGACATTTTCTCTTGATTTCTGTGACTGTCATGTACCAAGGCCTTGGAACCCAGCTTGGAACAAGCAGGTAAACCATCCCTGCTGTTGCAGTGGAACTGCCTGCTGCATCTCTGTGGGACAAAAACTGCCTCCAGGAACACCCAGTTCTACTCCAGTTCCCTCCTGTGTGTTGTGCAGAGGTTACTATTCCCTTGCTCCACAGAGACAACTGTTTCTGTTTCAGTGTCATGAATGTGCTCCTTACTTACATGCCATTGTTTCATGTTTGTGTTTAAACAAGTACTAATTCACAGGCAGGCAACTAACTGGGCACTGTTAAAAACTTCTCTCACTTGGCAATAAGTTATTGCATACCAGCTACTGGGAAGCTCAGGTGACTTATGGTCAGGATCCACCTGAATCAAGAGAGGGCATATGGGCAAAAAATAAAAGACTGGGTAAGCAATGGGGTTTTTCAGAAGGATCACTTAGCAAGATAAATCAGTTTTATTTCAGGAGGTATAAGGATCTATGCCCCATTTAGGGGGGTATTTAATCTCAAGGAGACTCTTCTCAGCAAATCTGCTTCCAAAGTGAGCTTTGGAATATACATCCAAGGTTGACAACGTAGCCCTGTTTGTGATGGCAATGAATTCTTGGAGGAAAACTACTCGGAATTAACCTTGAGGGTTTCAAGCTGAGGCTATGCCAGACAGTAATGCCTCTAGTAAATGATCCAAGCTACTTGTCCAGCTATTTGCACTGTTGTTTAACTGCATGTGCTACAAGCTGAATGCTAAAAGTTGTACTGACTATAATCTGTGCTCTCAAACGTAGAGAGCCAGCAGAAAGGTGACCTTGTAATTCATCAGTAAATCAATTGTATTAGGAAAAGGAGAGGGCTGTGGCTTTTCTCAGGAATGCATTGTTCATTCTGTGTCAAGTAAAATCATATACCAGTCAGTAAGACTGCATCAACCAAACATTGAATTGTGAAGCGGACCACAAGAAGGTCTGCAGGGGAGGATGTTATAGACCCTGTGATCCAAAGTAAAGCATGTATTCTTTGTATAACAGGCAGCTAGAAAGCAAGTATGGAAGCATGCAAAGGAGATGTAGGCAACTGGGTCAGCAAGACTGGGTTAATTCTGGGAGATAAATGATAGGTACACAGAATGGGTCTGAGTTAAGAAGCTGCTTGTGTAATAAAATGCCCTTCTGGGCTTTGTTGTCAGAAACAAACAGTTCAAGTAACAGCCAGACACTTAAAATATTTTTTGTCTTTTCTTCCTCTAATGTAGACTGCAACCTGACCTGAATAGTACTTCAGGCCTGACCTCATCATCACCTGCAGTTCTATCTGTGCATAACATCCCAAACAGACTGGATTTGGATTACATGCTATGTTTGCTCTCAGCTTCTCCTAGATCTAGGTTGTCCCTGAAATTCATTTTCAGACTGAAAGATACCTCGAGTCTTATTAGCTTGTGCACACCTCACACACCCTTCTGGGCCACTCCCTTGAACAGAAATGTGTTTTATGCTGGACTGAACAGCACATTTGAATGACAAATGAGCACTGAATTAAAAGAACAATTCTGAACTGAACTGGCATCATCCTAGTTTGACTAAATAAAGCAGATGAGCATCATTATACTGGGGCTTTTCTGATCTAATTACATACAATCAACTTTCTAGGAAAGGAGAGATCATTGGATTGTTTAATTTTCACCGTTTTAGTAAAGCAAGATATGGTCACAACCTAGTCACATACTTCACCCCTGCTTAACAAGAAAAGCACATTTTATCACTCAGTCACGTGCCTAAAAAAACTATTTCAGAGTAGGAAGAATCTTTTCCTGAGATTTTTTCCCTTTCAGTTCTTTAGATTTGTTCCATGAGCTTCTTTCAAAAGTGAGGACTAAACAAAAAACTGGAGGGGAAAAATACCACCCAACCCTTTCATTCTGTGTTAGATATTGAGCAGAAGTTCAAAATAATTGGTTTATATTTTTGCCAGTTGGCTTCCCTTCAGAAGGCATACACTATTGCTTTGTTTAATTGTGCTTATGGCTGACTAGACTGCTACTAAATAGAAAACAGATTTGGGCAGACAGATTACCAATGTCTCCCAGATGGATGAAGGAGTAAGTACATGAACTAAACAAAAGCAGAAGAGCTGCTGTTTTCTGATGTGGGGTTATTCCACCTCCAGGTGATTTTGAAGCAGCTGTAGTTAAAGTGCTCAAGAGCAAACACACCTGAACTGAGTGCCTGTGGGAGGGAAGGAAGAGCTCATGAACAGCTGCTAGAAAAACATTTTGTTTGAGACGCTCTTTTCCAGTACACCTGAAGTAATTTTACATTTTTCAAAATAAACACCTGAAGTTATGGGAATGTAGGAAACTGCCAGTCTCATATCCAAAACACCCACAGGGCACATGGATTTTTGGAGATGTCCTCTGCAGGTCCAGGAGTTGGACTTTGATGATCCTTTTGGGGCCCTTCCAAATGAGAATATTCTGTGATTCTGTGATAAAACACTACAGCCCAGGGTGTGCACCCAGGTGAAGCTGCAGAATGCCTGCCGTGCCACCCAGCCTGACTTTGCCTGCTGCAGGACATTTTGACTCCACTCGAAACAGATTTCTGTTTGCCTTGAAATCCCAGCACTAGCAGGAGGTCGGCAGGCTTTGCAAAATTCTGGCTGTTTCAAGGCTGTCCCTCACTAGACCTTGAGCTTTACACTCTAGAGGGATAACAAGGTCATCTTGAAAATCCATCATCACACAAATATCTAGATTTAAACCATTGCTGGAATTTTTACAAGGTGCCATGGTTGCTGAGAAGCTGTGTTTGGCCAACAGACAAGTCCAGGCAGTTATCCACTGCTTGTTTGGACAAGTCAGTTGTCATGGAAAATTAGCACTACGCTCCCTCTGCTCTAGCCTATCTTTAAGCACTGTCCGCAGCACTCATGTTCTCTCACAAAGCTTTTAATTATTCCAAAGTAATTTCAAAATGTCACCGTGGGCAAATAAAAAAACTTGAGAATTAGAAAAGGCAGACTAAAAACTAACCAGTTTGAGTTGAAGTGTAGCAACTAGTGCTTATGAAAGTATCATACTTCCAAATGCCCTACATTTAAAGTACTGAAAATTATAGATTGGAAGATGACAACATAGGACAACAGCATCCAATTCTCTTCGGATTTAAACTTTTCTCCTAGTTCCATCTCTTAAATATCAGTGAAAAAAACAACTTAGAGGGAACATACGAGGAGTGCAAATCGAACTGGTATCCAAAGGCGTTGTTACGGATGAGCCGGGCAGCCAAGCAGCACTCACACTGCTGCGCGGCCGCCTCGGTGCGGGCTGGCAGGAGGAGCCTCTGCCTCCCTTCCCCTTCCCCTTCCCCTTCCCCTTCCCCTTCCCACAACGGCTCTC
>VZTX01028273.1:598522-610606 GCA_013400915.1 Pardalotus punctatus
GGCCGGGCCGGGCCGGGCCGGGTGAGCGGGGGGAGTGGGGGGCCGCTGCTCCTCCATGTCGCCGTCTTTCCACGCCGCCGAACACCCCGCGTTCGGCGGCCGCGGTGAGTCAGCGCCGGGCCCGTCGCGCCCGCCACACCCCCCCCCCCCCCGGGGCCCCGNNNNCCCCCCCGCGGTGACTCGGCGGCGGCGCTGCGGGTCATGCTCAGGCATGTCGGGCCGGGCCGGCGCGGGAGCTAAGCCCTGACTTGCCTCCTCCTGGCAGCGCTATATAAGGCCCAGCCCGGCCCGACTCGGCCCACACACCGCCGCCGGAGTCCGGCTTGGGGGCTGGACGAGGCACCGAGGTGAGTGGGCCCCGCTGGGGCGGCAGTTGCCGCCCGCCCTGGTCGTGTCGCTGTGTGCCGCGTTCTGAGGCTGTTCTTCCCTTAACTGCAGGCAAATGTGCAATACCAAGATGTCCTCCCTCACGGATGCCGCCTCTGTCACCGCTTCGGAGCAAGAGGCGCTGGTTAGTAGCTCTGCTCTGTTTGGACGCGCGATTGTTTTGCATGCTTTTTGCGGAATTTTTAGTTCCTAATTCAGAAGAATCGCTGCGCTTAGTGAGTGATGGTTAGAGAAAAGCCAGGAAGTCCAACCAGTGAAGGTGGTCTCTTTTTGGTCCTGTAGTATTCATAGTTGAGGGTGATGGTTTAGGTCTAGACTGTTTCCTGGAGACCTTTTGATGTTTTTTGCTTTCTTTTAATAAAAACGATACTACGATCCAATTTGATTGTGGTAAGTATTTCGTGGTGGAAATTGTTCACAGATCATAACTGAAGAGTTCTGAAAAATCTCCATTGTTCAGACCATGCTGTTTGTGAAATACTCTGGAAGTTTTTGACTCTCTCCTCTATTGGAATTCATAAGGTTGTAAGAAGAGTGTTATTTGTGTTTATGGTTTTGCATATGCAGGCTTTCCATGAGACAGTGACTTCTGCTGTTTTGTGGTTATGTTTTCCTGACAATGGAAGCCTTTTACACCTGAAATGCAAGTTATAAACGGCATATGTACAATGATGGTTGAACTGGGTTACCCTGTGTAGAGGGGTAAAGCTTAAAAGTGTAGACTGACAGTAGAACTTCAAAAAAGTGAAATAGCAGAACATCGGACTGTTCAAAAATTTTTTTCTGTTTGTTTCTTCCTTTTTTAAAGTCATCGTATTGTGCTATTACTGTGTGCTGTTAGATCTGCAAGGCCAAAGAACTTCATACTTGGAGGAGTCAGGAAGAGAGGGCTGGGGAGTAAAAGTGGGCTTAGTTGTGGAGTCAGAGTTCTGAAATTCTGCCTCCCTATGCTTAGCTGTCAGTAGTACTTTAGTAAGTCTCTGTTTGCTTCCTTTATGAAACTCTAATATGCTGCATGTTCTAAATAATTCAGCTCTTGGGAGGCGGTGAAGAGACAGCTAATGTTGTCCACAAGCTTGGTTATTTTTTTCATTATGTGTACTTGTAACTAACTTCTTGTTAACTCATTAAAACTTAGTTGGTTTTAGCAGATCTATGGAATGGAATGTGGGGAAGTTCCCCTCCTCCACTCTTCCTTTAAACATTTATTCCTTGTCTCATGATATTTTATTCACACTTCCCTGTTTTTTTTGTTTGTTTGTTTTTTGGTTTTTTTTTTTACTTTCTATGTTTATTTTTTACATTTTATTTTATGTAATATGTCAAGATAGCTAAATATTAGCCTGGTTTTAGAGTGGTTATGCCATTGTTAAAGAGGTGACATTAGAATATTCCGCACTGGGAGTCATCAGTGGCTCCACAGGCTCCACAGTCAACGGTTTGCTGTTGTGGTAGCCCCTGCAGCTTGTTCTCATCTGCTGCACTGGTGCTGGCATAGCTGTGTGGAACGGTGCAGTTTGTATGTAGCAGGGAAGTGATTTTTCTTGTTTAACTTTTCCTTCCACTACCTTGTAAATTGTCATAGACTGGCTGCAGATAAAACTGCTGCCACTGAGTGGGTGGGAGGCCACTGTAGAGGTAGGAATGAGTGAAGTACAGCGGAAAGGACAGGGTGTGCTTGTCACAGCTAAGAAAAGTCTTCAGAGGTAAAGCAGCCTAGCTGGCAGCTGTGAAACCAAAACCCCAGAAACTGTCACAGAAGAGACTAACAAAGTGGTGGGTCAGTGTTTGCTTTATGATTTGCACTCTGGACCTAACAGTCACAGGGGTCTGTTTCCATCCTTCCTCCCCTTTGGCAGTCATGGTAGTGGTTAGAAGAATGGAGCTGGATTCCCTAGGACCCAGCCCTGCACTTAGAACTAAGAAACAAATCTCGTAGCTCTAATTAAGGAATCTGTATTTACCAGTGCGTTGAGGTTTAACCATAGCCAGCAACTAAGTTAGCAGGGAGCCACTTGTTCCCCAACCCCTGCCGTGGTGGGATGGGGGAATCAGAAAAAAAGGTAAAACCTGTGGGTTTAATAATTGAAATAAAGTGCAATAATAATAGTAATAGTAATGAAAAAGGAGGGTAGTTAAATTCAAAGAAGACAAGTGTTGAGCAATGCAATTGCTTAGCACCTGCTGACAGCCACCCAGCCCGTTCCCAAGCATCAGTCAGCACCTCCTGGCCAACTCCCGTGTTCATAACACTGGGTCTGACATTCTGTGGTATGGAATATCCCTTTTGCCAGTTTGGGTCATCTGTGCTGCCCATACGCCCTCATGGCTCCTTGTGCTCCTCCTCACTGGCAGGGCATAGGACACTGAAAAGTCATTGCTTTAGTGTAGCTGCATAGCAACAACAAAAACATCAGTGTGCTGTAAACGTTCTCCTGCTAAATCAAAAATATGGCACTGTAGCAGCTACTAGGAAGAAAATCAACTATCCCAGCTGAAGCTAGGGACAGTGGAAGACTGGGGTTTCAGTTAAGATGTACAGTGTGTGAGAAGTTTAGTATGATTTGGCTTGTATTGCTTTTAAGTGTTAACTTTGCAAAGTGATTAACTTGAATGTAGATAGGTTTTAACGCAGTTGTATGTTTGCATATCAGGAGGAAGGCAGCCTGTGTAAATAGTGGGTTTTTTGTGAATAATTCGTGTATACTGTTTTTCTCCTTCCACACACAGGTTAAACCAAAGCCACTGTTGTTGAAGTTGTTAAAGTTAGCTGGTGCTGAAAAGGACACTTTTACTATGAAGGAGGTGAGAACTTTTAATAAAGGCAGACTGCAGTGAGTACAGATAGACTGTTTTGTTTTGGGTGAATGGGGGGGAGTGTTGTTCATAGCTTCTCTAGAACTTATTGAGACAAGATACTGGGTTTATTCTCCTATTGGCTTCTGACTGGGTATTTATCAAGTTTCTCAAAAGTCTGAGCAAAAGTTTTGGTGGTCAGTAGAATAGCAACATTCTTGTGGAATGATAGAGGAGATCTGTCAGCTCAGAGGGAGTTTTAGGCATTCAGAGTTTGAAGAGCAAATTTCAGTGTTTTTAATGTGCTTTGTCTTTTACACTTGAAACAACAGCCTGGGTATTTAATGCCTGTTTCATTTATTTCACAGGTAATATTCTATATTGGACAATATATTATGTCTAAACAATTATATGATGAAAAACAGCAGCATATTGTACACTGTGCAAATGATCTCCTGGGGGATTTATTTGGAGTAACAAGCTTTTCAGTAAAAGAACACAGGTAAAATGGGATTCTTTTCTGAGAGTCTGGTTGGGAAATAATGAAGAACATAATATGTCCTTTTTTAACTCTTCGCGTCTTCAAAGATGGTAAGCTCTCTTTTCTGATTACATGTTGCTAACATGTATAATCTCTCTTTTTTTTATCCCTATTTAAGGAGACTATATTCAATGATTTCCAGAAATCTGATCGCAGTCAATCAACAAGGTAAGCTAGTTTAGGAAGGATGGTTTGTTTTGAGACACAGCACTAGGGAAAATATAATTTACGTTAATTTACGTTAAGCATCTTGCAGGTCGTGATCAGATAACAGCAATCACTCCATTATTAACTATTTGGCTTTACTCACTGCTGTCCACAGCAGTGGATAGTATAGTGGATTCAAAGCAAACACTGTTTCTTCAGGGGGAGAAAAAAAATTCTGAATAGCATTTGAGTAATTTTGTTGGACTAGAACCAGGAAAAACACAGAGCTGAACAAAAAGAGTACTGAATTGAAAACTGAGTAATTTGCTTGCATTTGTTATGGTGAAAGGCCTCAACAACATAAAAAGTGTTAATATGAAAAATTAGCTTCTTGAACATATGCCAGCAATGAAGTCAGGGCAAATGTTCTTAATCTTATTTTTTTTACTTTCTGTTAAAATTCTATTTTACTTTTTACAACTGAATGTGAAATATATTTAGAACTGGTCATTCTTAGCTGCACTCGGTCTTGTTTTAAAAGATCTGTATACATTAAAAAAGTAGCTTTGTGGTGACTCTGTGGATAGCCACTCATTGAATGGAGAATTGTTATATAGGTTCTGCGGTATAGAAATGCTCAATATAGCTGTAATTTTCACCTAATACAGGGTGTGAAACAGAAGCTAAACAACAAGCCATTTTGTAAATTGGCTTCTGAATCTGTATAAAGACACCCTTTGTTTCTGCTTTTTCCTAAAGGCAAGTGTTCAGCTGCTGAAGATGGGAAACATGCTCTCTTTATTATCCCATTGTTAAGCTTGCAAACTTAAAATTTATCTTTCAATTCTTTTTTCATGAAAGAGTGTATTAATTCAGGATCTGTCTGTTAGTAAGCATGTATCATTAACAACAGCTATTTTTTCTTCTATTTTATGTCTTTTTAACTCAGTGTTCCCATAAGATGATAGGTAGTAAAAAGCACTTTGGAGAGGAGGAAGTAATTACATTTCTTGCTTGTATTCTTTCCTATCTGCAGAATCACATCTTATGCACTGCCTTCATTTGAAGTAATTTATAATAAAATTCTGAGCTGCTTTGCAGTTGACATTTCTTCTTTCTCCCCACATTTCCACTTCAGTAATGTTACGGGAAAGGTGTTGCACACACCTGAAAAACAAAGGAACTGTGTTTTTCTCCATTGTTGCAAATGTCTGGATTTAAATTTTATTTAGAATTTTGAGCCTGAATTTTGAGCCTGAATAACTTTTTGAGCCTGAAATTTACTTTTTCTGCTATGTGGTATTATGGGTTTTATTTTGGTTTGGTTTCAGACTCTACCCTTGGTGATGCACCTGGTGATGAGGCCACATCTCAGCCTGAAGAAGAAAATGTTCATAAGGTGATACTTCTATTTTGTTTTAATAAATGTTCTGAGTTGTAAATTCTATTTAGTTTTGCTTGATTAGATGTAGTACGTTCATTCTAGCCTTTTACCTCATATTCATGCTCAGCCTTACTCCGTTATTTCTGTTAATCAGGAGTCTATGCAAGAGTTAGAAGAGAAGCAGACTTCATCAAACATGACTTCCCGAGCTACTACGTCTTCTAGGAGGAGGACACACAGTGAATCTGGTATCTGCAGATTTATGATGCAGAGCTTTCAGTGGCATAGTCACTTAGAGGAAAAACTACATTCAAGCCTTGCTGACTTGAAAGATGCTGACAAATACTGTTCATACATCTCTGCTTATCTAAAACAAAATACTCAATCTGAAAGAAAAACACAACTCCTTGCATTGCTCCAGAGTCCTGTTACAGTTTGAATCTCTAGAATTGTTAGTAAGATGATGGAACTTGCTCCACAGCTCTGTTAGACTTGTTCACATCAGCAGGACTTTATCAATTGTGTTATCTTTGTGATGAGAATACTTTTGTTTGTGGTAGACTGATATCAAATTAATTTTAATTCCCTCTGTAGACAGCCACAAAATTTGACATTTTGTTTGTTCACTAAAGCTAGTATTCTTTGGACTTCAACTGGTGGGAGGCATCAAAGGTGCAGTAGTAACACAGGATGATTTTGGATATATCTAGGTACCTCACATTCATTAAGCACTTGTTAAAATATCTGGTGACCTAAGCATCTGGTGACCATTTGCCACCCCTTTGTTTTTACTGTGGTTATTCAATAATCACTGGCAAATACATTTTCAAAATACAAAATGTTTCTTCTAATAAGTAGCAATAGCAAGCTGGTCAGCATAAACCTGAACAAGTTTATCAATGGAAGTGTTCTCTACAGTTCTACTTAAATACTGTTCTGTGGAATTTCTTACATTAGTTTGTTCCATCACTTACGTGTCTTACCTCATGACTGTCATGGGCAGTGATAACCTATCACTGAATAGAACTTTCTTTTCTTCACTTGCTCAGGAACATTTTTCAGTTCCTTATCTTTTATGTAGTATTTTTTGTGTCCCTCGTGGGCCACTGTTATGTTAAGTCAGTCCAAAACCAGTGCTGCGTTGCTGAGCGGTTTGCACTAAATTAAAAGAACATTTTAATGTTGTAATTAAAACTGATAAAAGGATGGAAAGTCTCAGTTAAATGTCACAACCTGTAATATTTAGGCATAACCCAGAGCACATAAGGTCCTGTGTTGTGCTTACTTATTATAGGTTTGATTATTAACTCTTGTCTTTGCATCCATTTATTAGTTTGTTACAACCTTAAAAGTTCTTTTAATATAGTGTTTTTATATACACTTTTTTTCTAATTTATAGGAAATCTTCCCTTTAAACCACTATTCTTGTTAAATTGGGATGGTAGCAGCTCCTTTGGAGCCACTTAAATAGTGTATAGAGACCTTGTGGTGATACAGTATCAGTACGGCATGGAGCCATGACAACTAAATGAGGACAACGATGGACAGGAGCAACCCTTGGGCCTGGGGGCACCAAGTTTGGTGGGGCTCTCAGGGCGGAAAAAAGAAAAGAGAGGGGCTGAGCCAAGAAGCACCAAGGGAAAGTAAGACAAGTCTCAAAGTATGTACAAGTGTTTTGTTCTCTTTTTTTTTTTGTTTTTTTTAACAATGAACGATTCAAGACTTGAAGACTTGTGGATAGTCACTGTGTTTTGCAAGGCAAGGGAGAAGCTGGGCAGTAGAGGGTGGGTGCAAAAGGCACCTGTGGGGGGGCAGCAGGCTCATACTGAGGCCTGTTGAACCAAAAGTTGTCAGCACCTTGGGAGGTTTTCACTCTGCTGCACTGACATTCTGACTTTACAACACATTTTTTAGTAAAATTGTTTTTTACTAAATGCTCTAAAAGTCAGTGGAGCTGAATTTTGCCTTACCCGCCCCTAACACGCTGTATCCTGACTCCTTATGCTGCTGCAGGTGATTGTTCCAAAATATGATGTATTTACAAAGCGTTGTCTTTTTGCCTTTAAACCAAGCATGCTTAGTAAGCAGAGCTTAAAGCAATGCTTTCAGAGTTCAACTTTTGCATAGTATGTCTTGAAGATTTTCTTGCTGGGGTGTGATGAAAGTTCTAATGGTTTGTTACAAAAATCTTGTTGAGTAAATACATATAATGCAAATATTCCCTGATAAATTTGTTGAGGTGTCTGAAACTTGAACCTGAATTTACCTTGCTTAGCACAAAGTCTTCTGTATGCATGTGACCTGGGAGCTAATTGCTCTGTCTCCCTACAAATTCTGGGATGGACTCAGAAGCCCTCTGAAAGTGCCTTTCTGTCTATTGACTGTAGAGGGAGTGAGGACAAGATTCTACTTGAATGTCTTAAAATTAGGAAGAGTTTATCATGTCACATCTGGAGTAAAAATTCTTTCAAATTTGCAGTTATTTCATTTCCTGCATGTGGAGACTGCCATTCATAAGCTGTACAGATGAGACAAATGGGGAAAGCCAGCCCCTGAAATACTGGTTTCAGAAATGTTTCACACTCTTTGGGTATAAGTCTTTTTGTCTCTTTTTAAATAAGTTTTAGTGCCTTTTCCCCCACATAAAATAATACTGAAATATTTTATTTTATTAGATTTCTTTATAGTAAATTATATTTTAAGCTTCTGGTAAGAATATTTGAAACCGCACATTACATAGATGTTGTGTGAGTAATAAAAAATTCTTGACTGTGCCCAGAAGAAAATTCTTCAGATGATCTGCACAGTGACAGAAGAAAGCGACACAAGTCAGACAGCATTTCGTTGACGTTTGATGAAAGTCTCTCATGGTGTGTAGTCAGTGGTCTGTGCCGTGAAAGAAGCAATAGCAGTGATTCAACAGATTCTCTTTCCATTCCTGTAAGTCAAAATAGAAATGTAAAATATCTTTTTGTTGTACAAATTTTGCAGATGCCCCAAGTGCCAACGTGCATCTGAAAACATGATGTTCTTAATTAAAAGCAGCAGTGCCTTCAGTGGTGTCTGAGAAAAGAATAGAAGTTGAAAGAAAAGTTGGTGTGTGGGTGGAGTGGGGCCTTTTGTAGATCTGCTGACAAAGCTGAAGTGAATTTTTAAAAAATATTAATGTTGAACATTGTTTAAAAACCAAGATCCTCACTGCTTGGCACAAAAAAACATCAAGTGCATTTTGTGTTTTAAAATTGTTTCTTAGAATGTTAAGAGACAAAGAGTCACAGACATTCCATAATTCAGAATTAGTTGGTAGTTCTGGTACACTTTTGTTGACTGTCACCTGTAGAAGGTATGCTGTTGGTACGTTGTATTCATTTGCCATGCTGCTACTTGGAAGTTTTGTATTGGTTTTAGCAAACACCAAGGCAAATTATTTGTGGTTAGATTAAGTCATGAAGAGCTACTGTATTCTAAATTGACGGAACTAATACTGCATCTTCAGTCTCCCTATTTTGTAATGGTTGAGCCATGGTCTCAGATTAAACAAAATTGGTCATAATAGAGACTTTAATGGCATGCAGCCAAAAGATACTGTCTTCTTGCATCTGTTCTTTCACTTTTTAGGAGGGACTTTCCAAAGTAATAACTGCAGTCTTTCAGCTGTCTGTAGACTGAATGCAGTTTCTTATTATAAATCCAACAAAAAGCTTTCAGATCTATCTTTATTTTTACCTACCTATATTATGTTTATTGCCTAAAAAGTACCCTGTCTAACAGCAGCTGGTCTTTTTTCTTCCATTGCTAATTATACTGAGTAGTACAGTTTTATTCTAAGAGTTGTTCTAACCATAATGTTATGTGCATGGACTGGTGAGGTTGAATGTGTGTTTCCTTTTTTTCTTTTTTCAGGATCTTGATGCCAGTTCATTAAGTGAAAATTCTGATTGGTTTGACCACAGTTCTGTATCAGACCAGTTCAGTGTTGAGTTTGAAGTTGAATCTATTTATTCAGAAGATTATAGCCATAATGAAGAAGGGCAGGAGCTCACAGATGAAGATGATGAGGTACTATCTGCTTTTCTTGTTTGACCCTGGGGGGGAGGGGGTGAGAAGGAAAAGGAATCTCAACATGAAGTATTCCTGTAAGTTTTCCAGGAAAACTCTTCAGGTACATTTTTGAACTGCATGTGCTTTGTCACAATCTGCACCCAGTTGTTCCTTAAATTAGGTTACGTGTCATTGCAGTTGGGTCATCATTATATATGGTTTGCTTTTCTGTTGTTCGTGGGATTTGTGGAAGCAGGTAGGGAAGTCAGACAGACAGGCTTCAAGATGGCGAAGAAGAAGGATTTATTTACAAGAAGTTGTTTTTATACACACTAATAAACAAGTGTCCATTGGTCAAAGAAAATCCACCCCCAAAGACCTATTGGTCAAGACTTGTACAACATCTAACACAAAACACAGAGATTAAGAAAGTACAAGAAGTACAGTTTATCTATATTCTTCACGAGAGAGGAAAATTCTGAAACAGTGCAACTACAATTATAACCCCACCAGGTGGTGACTGAAAAGGTGCTGAGGCTTTCTGCAGCCTCTGAAATTGGCTGGATAGGAAGTTCTGGGTGCTTAACTTCACTCACCAGCTGTTGGAGTCTATGGCAGCATGTGTACTTGAGTGTTTCTGTATTTTTAATTCTAGAAGTATGTGTTGAGCTTTGACAACACTTGATTCTGAATGAAGCCTTTCCAAGTAACTCTTTACAAAGGGATATTTCCAAGTTTTTTGCTTCTCCGCATATAAATGTTTCATAGAGATGCTGAGCCACAGTTTTAGAAATCTTTATTAGTAGGCAAGAAGACAGAAAAGCTGTGATTACTGTAATTTTCAAGAGATATCTGGAATGTCAGGAGTTAAGTGAGAAGAATATATGTGGGGTTTTCTTTCTGGGTTAGTTTTCTGTTTCTCTAGAGAGGTTAATCAGCTCATGGCAAGATTGGTTAAGTACCAGAGACAGAATTCACCAGGGACATCCATGACTGTGGTACCTGAGAGGCTGAATGGGACTGACTGTACTGATGTACACCGAGTTTAGTGTAGTGCAGAGGTGCACCCTGAGATAAGACCATAATTTGGAGGAAGAAAGGATTGAGGTGTGCCCCTCCTCCAGGCAGTAGTTTTGAGAATTGCAGAATGACTGGTGTTAGAAGGGGCCTCTGGAGGTCATCTTAGCCACCCACCCTGGCTCAGGCAGAGCTGATTGCCCAGGTGTATGTCCAGTATCTTCTGAATGTCTCCAAGGATGCAGGCTTCATAGATGCTCAGGGCAACTTGTGCCAGTGCTTCTTCATCCTCACAGGAAAAAGTGTCTCCTGACATTCAGAAGGAGCTTCCTATGTTTTAATTTAGTGTGCTAGTTGCCTCTTGTCCTGACACTGGACACCACTGAAAAGAGCATGGCTCCATCTTCTTGTTGCCATCCTTTCAGGTATTTATCCACATTGATCAGGCACCCCCTGCCCTGAGCCTTTTCCAGGCTGAATGGTCCCAGCCCTTCCAGCCTTTCCTCCTGTGAGAGCTCCTCTAATCTGTTAGTAATCATAGTAGCCCATCCCTGGAGACTCTTCAGTAGCTCCCTATCTGAAAATCATAGGTGGTTAAAAATATTTTGGGTTTTTAATCAAATGCCAAAAACCAGTTATATCTATGTATATATATTCTTTTTATTTAAACCAGGTTTATCAGCTGACTATTTACCAGGATGATGATAGTGATGCTGATTCATTTGATGAAGATCCAGAGATTTCTCTAGCTGTGAGTAAAGAGTTGTTGGGTGAAGCATCATAAGTTGGGTGAACTGACATAGAGTAGATCAAGAAGTATGGATGAATTCTGTTGCTACCAGTGATTTTTTTAAGAATTAAATTGACTTTTTCTTCTATGCATGAAGGTACCAATACAATATTTTAACCATTGAACATGTGATTATTAAGGAATCTTGATTTATTTTTCTTTAATAATTAGTGAGCTTCCTAATCCATTAAAAAAACCCAACCCCATGGTAACTTACCATTTCATTGATTTAATGGAAGGAAATTACTTAGAGCCTAAATCTGACTTTCTGCACAAAAAAAAAAAAACCCTAAAATCTTAATCATGTACATTTTAAAAACTGTTCCTTTAAATCAGAAGAGATAGTTTTATTGTCAATATTGAATGAAGGTAACATACATATGTGAAGGCAAGCCTTTTTTCACAACAGTACTGTAAAATTTAAAGAGGCTTTTACTACATTCTGTGACACCATTCTTGAAGAGTGGGAAGAAATTTAGTCTTGAGGCGAAGTATGAAGATGTATGTGAAAAAACACTTCATTTTAGTTCTAGTGTGTGCTAGCTCCCTATTTATATTTGGTTTTCACAATTGAAGCTTGAATTAAAGCTGTTTTCTGGAACTGTCGGAAGTGGTCCAGTCCCTTGATGGTCTGTAGGACTGAGGAACTTTATTCTGTGTGTGAAAGACAGGGCTGGCCACCTTCTGAAAACATAGCAGTGCTTATGTGTGGGAAAAGAGGCCTGTACATTATTTTTAGGATTTAAAATTGGTCTTTTAAGCATTTGATGTTACTGATGTTGTTCAGGACTTGTCTAAATAAGTTTTGGGTTGGTTTTTTTTTTTTAGTTTTGATTCCCCCTACAGCTTGCATTATTTCTAAGAAGGGTCTCCTTAGAAAGGAAATGTATTTTTAACGAGATAGGGATTTATTTTCATTGTAGTGTATGGAGTAACGTCTGAGAGGCTGATGCAGCACTCTTTTTTTGCTTCTCCCCCCAC
>VZTX01028273.1:610660-660061 GCA_013400915.1 Pardalotus punctatus
CCCCCCCTTTTTTTTTCCTTTCCCCCGATTTTTTCGCATCTGTTTTTCCACTGGCCGGTGGTTTCGCTCATGCTGTTGTGTTTGAGCGCCCTCACGCGGCCGTTTTGTGCACCAACAGCTCAGCAAACCGCAGGTAGTCTTGAATAGCTCCCATTGCAGAAGTCCGTGGTCAAAAAGAAGGGAAATAGTGACCTTTTTAACAAGTTTTTTGTGACGTCCCCTGACGATTTTTGTGGTCTTGCTTCTGTGGTTTTGCATAAGAAATAATAAGTTGTTCTGTTCACAAACCTACTGCAAAAAGAAGGAAAACTAGAGTACTTTTAAAATAAGAACTCTTTTAATCTAGAACTGTAAAATGGGGCCAAAACCACTGAATGGAATTTTAAAATTGTAAACAAGTTGATAGCTCAACATGATAATTATTTTGGCAGTAATAAATTGTTTACAGTCTCTGAATACTTCAGTTGTAAGTGTTCCAAGTAGCTTAAGCTGTTTCAACCTTTGATTCACTAAAGGATTATTGGAAGTGTCCCCAGTGTAGTGAAATGAATCCTCCGCTTCCACGACATTGCCACAGATGCTGGGCCCTACGTGAGGATTGGCTTCCAGATGAAAAGCGTGAGAAACTGGAAAAGAGCAAGTTGGAAGGCTCCTTCCCTGCAGAGTCTGGAGAAGGTTTTGATGTTCCTGACTGCAAGAAAACAAAAATGACTGAAGATAAAGAGCCAGCTGTGGATGAAAATGAGGATAAAGCAGTACAGATTTCTGAGTCCCAGGAAAGTGAAGGTTATTCCCAGCCATCGACATCAAGCAGTATGCTTTGTAGCAGTCAAGAGGACTTTAAGGAACCTGAGAAGAGAGAAATGCAAGACAAAGAGGAAAGCATGGAATCCAGCCTGCCTGTTACCAGCATAGAGCCCTGTGTCATATGCCAGAGCAGACCTAAAAATGGCTGCATAGTACATGGCAAAACAGGACACCTCATGTCGTGTTTTACGTGTGCAAAAAAGCTGAAGAAGAGGAACAAACCCTGCCCGGTGTGCAGGCAGCCCATACAAATGATTGTACTAACTTATTTCAGTTAGACACATGTTGACTGGAAAGCTGCAAAAGAAACTTCATAAACTGGTTAAGAGAGTAAGAAATTATTTTTGTATGCTTATTGGAAAGTTAATATTTTGTGTCTCTTTATGTTCTGTATGAAAAATAATTGCTGACATAAATGCACTGGATTTACTAAGAGGTTTGATAATATTCAAAAGTCAACTTGAAGATCTTAAATCCCTCTCAGTAGAAATAACCAAGCCCTGTAAACCACCTGCCTCTCCAAGCGTTTAATGTTCCATGCAAGTTAGTGACTTTTGTTTTATTGAATTAAATACACACATTAAAACCCCCAATTCAAGGATTGTTGGAGGAGATACATGTTGAAGTGTTTATTCCTGCAAGTTCCTTTTTAAGAAAGTAGAAGATTTTTCAGGTTCTGGGTATTTTGTTGCCTGGTGAAGACATAAGGCTCAATCAGACCCCTCTGAGTAAGTCAATAAAATGAATAAATAGAATCTTGATTTAAATTCCTCCAAGTATCCAAATTATGTGGGAGATCTTACCAAGAAGTGGGGAAAGATGTGATAGAAAATAATTCATACTTTTAGAAAATAATTAATACACAGAAAAGGTTATCATGTGTCTTTATTTTTATAGTATGCATCATAAACTTCAGGGCTGTGTGTCCCCTGAGAAGTCATTGATCCAAGCGCAGTCATACAGTTCTCTCTCGAGCATCCTGAGAAACTGACGTTTGTGGGTTTAGAGGTCTGTACTATCCTGATTATGATGATGATTATCATTAATTTAGCAGCATGAGAAAAGTCAGGCAGACAAGATAAATGAAGGCTATTCTATGTACTCTCATGTCAGGCAGTATTAGGGGATGGTTGTTTTCTTTTTCTGTACTTGTTTTTGACTTCAGCAGAATACATGCAGCTGCATTGCTGCATTAATAGAATAAAAATAGTAAGAAAAAAGTCCACCTTCATCTGCAGAAACAAGTAAGCTGTGCAGTTCTAGTTCACATTCTTTAAGTTCAGTAGTCGTTCCAACTCACTGTTCTTACCTGTATCACAAGAATTCTGAAAATCTATTACAAGGTGTTTTGCCAACTCAAAATTGGTCTCCTTGGATGTGTCCTTTACTACTTTTAGGTCTTGTCTCCTTGCTGTACTTTGTCAAAAACTGTGTGAAACTTAGCAGTTCTGTGCCCAGGGAGTCTGCTGACTGCCTCAGTGCTGGGGGCCTTCAGACAAGGTAGTGCAAGTATGGAAACCAGCATATGGTAAAAATCACTCAGCTGCTTTTCCCATGAAGAGTTTCTGTACCAGTGAGTGATATTTATTCTGTTGAACAACTATGTTACAAGAGGAGTTGCATATTTTTAGCACCTTTTGTTTTTACAGGTAGTTGCTGATCATCTGCCCGATAGGGAATGGCAAATAAACAGTCAGGGAGTGCCAAGAATGGAGATGGAGCCAAGGTTGAACAGCTTCCCTAACACCAGCAGTATAAAAGTGATGATGCTTGTGTGCTGGCACAAAGACTTTTACTGCTCTGTTTACCTCCAGGGCTGCAAATATCTTGAAGTATCTGGGAAAATGACCTAAAGGTGTACAGGGGACACTCAGTGAATCCTTGGTTGTGACTTGGTTGAAAAGTAGTAACTTCATAGGGAAAGACTAAATTACTGGGATCATTCATATTTTGTTCATACATTGGAGCTATTTCTTTAAAAATACCACTAAAAGGTAGTGGTCTACCTGAAGTTCTAACATAGTTAATTTTAACTAAACAGTTGTATACATTCAAATTCTTACTTGCAAGTTTCTTGCCCCTTGCAGTTTGTAAAGTTCCAGGTAGCTGGAAGTTCTTGGAAGTTTTTTGATCAGTAGAAACCTTTCATGAGTTTTATAGGATTTGGTAATCCTTCAGCCTAAGATAGAGAAGGCCTTTGGGCAGATAATTTTTTCAAGTAAGGATACTAATACTACTTGCCTTAATTTGCAGTTCCTGTTAATTTTTCTTTTATTTTTGGTAAACTTAGGTGCAGTGAGGCTTGCAGAGGCTCTTCGTTGCACCTGCAGGTCAGAGAATGTATAGATTTGTATATGCAGAAGCATCAATAACATGGGGACTGTACTAAAAAGCTTCATCTATCAGAAGCTTTGTCCATTTCATTGTCTCCCATGTCTTTCCCTTTTTTGAGCATGATGCCTTCTCTGCAGTCACTGCCCTGGTTGTGTAAATGCAGTGTTGGGGGAGCAGCTGTCCTTATCTAGTTCCTGTTGGGACAAATTGTACCATCCCACTCTTGGCATTCTTTTCCAGTCACATGCCTTCTGTTGCAGAGAATAGCCCTGGAAATACCCTCCACTTGATACAATGGTGAGAAAATGGGGCATTTTGATTTCTACATCTGCGAATCACTGTGTCAAATATTTCGGGTTGAGTTACGTTTTATGGCTTAATACTATTCTTAATGACTTCTAGTACAACTTTAGTTTGTTTGGTGTGGGTACCTGCCCTCCAAATGCGAGTGATGGGTATTGATGCCTGTTCCTGTTCCTCTCAGGGACACTGGCAGGCAAGTGCAAGTACAGGCCTGGGGCCCGGGGGCTGTGTCTGTCTGTGACAGGGTGACTCTGTGGTGACTCCCGGCTGTGGCCTGGAGCCTTTGGCTCTGCCTCCACCCAGTCTCCTAGCCTGGCCATGCTGAACCCATGGGCATGAGCAGCGAGCACCCTGCTTGTTCTGGCCCTTAAAGACATTTCTGGCCTTGGGTAGTAGTACAAAGGTCAGTAAAGTTTTGGTGCAAAAGTTGTTCTTCCTTGGTGAGGTGTTTGAGATCATTATTTAATATCATGCACATTTTAATCTTTAATTTATTGCTGTTTGTAAATATCTTTGTGCTCACAGTTAATGTTTTGAGCTCTAATTTATTGAATTAGTCTACTGGTACATGTGTAGTTATATAAATACACTTATTTAGTACATCACAGGCACAAGAAAAATATTTTAAGAAATGTAGCATTAAATACAGAGAAATATTTGTATTATATTCGGACTACGAAAGGCACAGGAAGATTTATTGCTATGTTTCCTTTTTTCCTTCCCTTAAAACAACTTCTGCATTGAACCTGAGCAACATTTATTTTACAGAGGTGGAGCTGGTGCAGCGTTAGCATAGTGAAAATATTTTGGTGGTGTTTTGCTTTCCTTTGGAATGCTTCTGCATCCCTGAGTACGGGCAAGGAGCTGACTGACTGCTTCCAGGTGCTGGTAACATTGGGGGTGATGGTCTAGAAGATGCAGAATGGTGAAGAGAGGCTTTCAGGTTAATTTGCAACAGGTGGTAATGGCTTTTGCCTTTGGACACGGGACCAAGAAGGTTGCAGGGGAGGGCAGATGCTGACAGGATGTGACTGTACACAATTTTCAGTAATTTTCTTAGTCTCTTCTTTCTTGCACATCAGGTACACAATAGTTATGTACAAATGGTGTAAGAATTCACATTTATTACTTTTTATAAAGTACAAAAAACCTTGTATTGTAAACCTGTCTTTAAACTTGTTTAAATACAACTCTTTAACTGTTTACCTATTTATTGATATTGAAATTATATTAGTATTGAAATTCACCTCACACTGGCAGCATCATGGGCCATACCATCCTGTCCTGCTCCCATTAGCAGCTGATTTATAAAGGGTAAAAGTGCTTCAAAACGCTCACTGATGAAGAGCTTTCATCTCTTCTAACAGCATGGTACGATTTTATCACTGAGTTCTGTTTGCTGTAAATTTGTACAAATGTCGCTGCTTCTGAAGTGTCTGTGGGTATGAAGATGCAGGACTTCAGGCAGATTTTTTTTTCTCTTTTTTGACTTCTCTTTTATGACTAAAAGAAAATTTGTTGTTCTTACAGAAAGTGTCAACAAGAATAATTGTTTCAGAAAATTGTGTCTTACAAAAGAGATTAGAAAATTATTAGAAGCATAATGAAACTGAATAAATAGGATGAGTACAGGAGTGAAGATTTTTTTCTTCCCCACCTTAATCTAAAGCTGCTGTTGTGTCAGGGCATAACTTTAGAGTTTATAATTTTAAAGCAGGTAATTTATTCAGCATATTAATTTGCCACACGCATGCTGGGCAGCAGTTATCCCAGGAAGATAGGACATTTTGTTGTGCAGATTTTGTCCAGAAAAGGGGCATTTGCTGTTGTGGTGCTTCCCTGTGGGAAAGAGCATTGGGCACGTTCATGGAACTTGTGGATGGGCAGCGTTGTTGTGGAGAGGCTGTGGGGTTGCCTTGATCCCGCAGCACAGCAGAGTTTTGCTGGAGCAGCAGCCCCCAGGCTCTTCTGGGGGATTACCTGCCCTGCCTTTCCAGAGGCCCAGGCGTATCTTCCTATTAAAGGTTGCACAAGCAAAGCAGAAAACCCAGCGTAAGGTTTTAACAGTGGATTGCACTTAGTGAACATGAAAAATTATTGCTTTTAACTAAAGTGGGGGGGTTTTGTTAGGGTTTTCTTCAGCACAGATGCACTGAACGCTTCAAGTGAATGCTTCTCTAGTGTATCTATAGCTATATTATACACGTGAAATTTGTCAGTGATACTTAAAAAGGGGGTGGGCTCCCCATTTGAGTAGATGTTTTTGCTTAACAGCCTGCTTTTAAAGGACAGTTCCTGGTCGTGAGCCAAAGTAGTGGCTGTCAGGATGATTACTTAACACCTAAAATCCCGACAGCTTTTCTAAAACTGGTCTTGTTGTCTGACTACACATAGCTGGAATGACTATTAAACAGAGTGGTTCATAGTGAATTTAAATTACTATGCAACATGCTTTCAGGAGCTTGACCTGGGGTGCATTACTTTCCAGCTACCCAGTGCACATATGACCACAGTCAGTAACCATTAAAATGCAAGTATCCACTCCAATTGCACAGAGTATAGACCAATTTATGACAAGTTTCATGTGTGTTGCATTTATCTTTCTGTTTTCAGTTCTTCCTTTTCTGAGGGAAACTGAGTACTGTGTTCTATTTAAAAGCTTTAAATAAAGATTTGTTTATATACTCCATGGTGCTCCTTTTTTTCATGTCAATGACTTGATTGTTTGAAGTTCTGGTACTTGGTTTTCACACAGATTCTTATTTCTGTGAGCCAGCATGCAGGCTCTTTCTGCCCTCACTCAGGTGCTGGACTGCTGACCTCTGTCAGATTTCTACAGTTTGGGAGATTTTAACTCATGGTGTCTCTCCTACCTGCTGCAAGTGGCAGGATCAGTGATGGCATTTAGTGGATAACTACTTCTCTGTGTGGTAAACAACCCACAGCCTATCAGAGGGTAAGAAGAGGTAGAAAATGGAAATGCAGATGAGGAAGACATTCAAAAAAACAGTATCTTGCACACACAGCCCTCCTTGCTATTGGCATTGCTGTTTCAAGTTCTGAAGTGTATTCGCACACTGAATGTGCCTGTCTGGCAGACAAGTGGCTGATGCCAAAGCTCCGCAGCCCAGCTGGTAAGGCTTGGTGTGACAGGCAGCAGTGCCTCAGGAAAGATTTGAAAAGGCTTTAAAGGATTAACTGCATTCCTGCATTTTTTATTTACTGTATACAGGAAAAGATTGATATTTCCAAAGATAATCTTTGCCTGTTTACTTTTGAAATTGCTGGTAGATAAAGCTTTAAAATAAACAAAGGAGATGGTACTAACTGGCTTTTCTTGATAAATTTTGTGTTTACTGGACAGCTTCAAAGGGCCCTGAAAATGACTCGAAACTGGCCAGGCAAAAGGAATCTGCTAATCCTGCCTGCAATACAGCCTAGCCAGGGAACACTGAAATCAGCCTCTGTAACCAGAACTGGCTTGTGCCATGCTGAGTGTGCCTGCCAGCTCCTGGCATGGGTGTTAGACAGTCCCAACAGCGCAGGAGCAGGGTTGTGAAGCTACTTAAACAATATAAAGCCATTGCTAAAACTATTCAAAGAATTCTGAATTGTATGAGGTTCTGTCCCCCAACAAATTCCATTAAAATTGGAAAAGGTATAATGCTGTCTCTCTTTCCACATTGTTTCCAGCAGCTCTGCCCTAGCAGAACACTGTTTTCAGAGCCACACATTCCTGGCTTTTCCCTGTTGGTGCAGATTATTGTCCAGCTTCCACAGCGTGGCACTTGAGCACATACTCACAGTTCTTTTTCATCTTCTTGTCTTAAAACATGTCTATGTTACTGGTCTTTACCTCATTTGAGCCCAGACCAGCCTCATCTGTCTGGGTAAGAAAGAACATATATAAAAATGCCATTCCTCATTTATAGCAGTGGTTTTATTATGAGAAATTAGTATTGAGCTGATCCCTTACAGTTGTGTGGCACCTGAGCTGCTGGCTCAAAGAGGAACCTGAGCTTGCATGAAACATTTGCAGTACAATCCTAATTTTTTTGAATTTGGGAGGAGTCTTCAACATACTTTCTTGCATCAAAACTCTACAGTTATTTCCAAAGGCTGTACAAAATTCCTTCAGAGTAAAATACTCATATAGAAAAATATGATAGTCTGTTACACTTAAAAATACAAGTCTGTTATAACTAAAGTAAAACCATCAGTTGTCAAGTCAGTATTTTACAAAATACAGTAAACATGATTGTGAATCTGAGAATTTGGTTTATGAAAACATACATTCTTTTGCGTATACAATTCCTTCTCTGAAAAGCCACATTTGTAAAGGAAGATTTTGCCTTTTTCATTCCTGACTTTAGCTGAAAATTGCAAGCATAATGGTAATTAAAACCAAGACATGTAGGGTTGGTTTTACTGCAGCTGAAGCCCGTGCAAGCTCTTGGTAGAGGGGAGTTTTGGGACATGAAGCAACTCCTGATCTGATCTGATCTGAGACCTCTGAGAAAGAGAAGTCCTGTTTCAAAGCACTGAAGTTACCAGTGTTGTCAGGTATGTCCACTGTCTTCAGCATTGATTTAAATCCTGGTACAGTAGCCTAGGAGCAAACACAAAAGTGTTCTTTCTTGGTTTGAAATATTGAGTTCAACTGTGAAACAATCACTGTTTACACTTTAAATGTACAGAAAAAAATGTTCTAAAGATACAGTTGAGAACATGAATAAGAAAAAAGTTTTCACATTATAGCAATAAGACTCTTTCCGTACAAGAGAGGGAATCCTGCAGCGATGTTTAAGCATAAGCCCATGGCAGCAGGCAGAGCCTCCAGGGCATGGATGTTCTCTAGTACTTCCATAGAGACACTATTTTGACTCAAGGAAATGACAGCCACCAATGGTGGTGTCAGCCCAGTGCTGCCCAGGTCCCAGGCTCCATCCCCTCACCCTGCAAGAGTTCTGTGGTTTGTTTCAAACACTTCAAGCTCCTGTTGCCCTGCTCCAGATGCTCATCCCAGCTGACTCCACCATCAAGGTCAGGGGAGTGCTTATCTCTGGACATATATCTGGACTATATCAAAAGGTTTCCTTTCTGCTGACTAATATTTAAATACATTGGCTTTTTTAAGTCTGCTAAACAGTCTTTACAGCTCATGTCTATGACGTGAGCAGTTCAGCTCACCCACCTCCACGGATGCTGTCTCACTGTGCTCAGGAACTCAATGCAATTAGAACTAATACTTCAGTAAGGCTGCGTACTCACGTTGATCACATATGTCCCAGGCAAAAGGAGAAGAAAGTATTCCCCTTGTTCATTTACTCTGTAGGGGCAGACATGTGGCCTTCCTTTGGCTTCCACAATGGCGTTGGGAATAGGATTCCCATTTTTATCAGTAACTTGGCCTTTGACACCTATGAAAAAGGGAGAGGAGAGAAAGATCACAACCTGTAACTGGTGAGCCTCCTTCTCTGAGAAAGTCAGACTGTTCTGTTGCTGGATGCACTCAAAGGCTATTTCACCACATCTCAGCATGTCTAAAAATATCACTAGTCACTTCGGTCTTACTCAAGGGAATTAAACCCAAAAATCTTTGGCTGTTGTTAATAGTTTATCCTCATGTGAAGTTAGAAAGCAATCTCTTCTAAAGAAGTTGCAATCTCTTCTAAATCTCATTTGCTGAAGGCATTATATACACTTATTGTATGTCTTTTACTGAAGGGCTTCAATCTTCAGTACAGGTTTGGCAGTTTTTTGCACAAACACACCTGTTTCTTTTTTGCAATTTAAAGTTAGCCTCTTGTCTAGTACTTCCCAAAGGCAGAATACCAACAATGTCTGCTTATGAAATAGTTTCCCTTAATTCCCACACACTGTCTTCAAGGCAGCCCAAGCATTAAGCAGAGATAAAACAGCAGTCAGATATTTAAGGCAACAAAATACAGAAAAGCAACAGATTTGTGCAAACCCTTCAACTCATTGTAAAGCACCACAGGTTCATTAAGCAGCAGTTCTCTTCTAAATGTGAAGTCAATCACACCTAGAGAAGTCTTTCAAATTTACAAAATCCAAGCAGCAAATACCTATGAAAATTGTGCTGAGGCACACATACACGCAGAGACTTCTGAAATAAATGATTGTCCCAACGCTGCCCAAGAGAGGGGACTCCCTCGGGGGGGGCACATGGTCAGACAGCCCCCGGGGCCTGCCCCTTGCTCCTGCCCCAGCACATTTTAAGCCCCTTGCACACCTGTAGCAGCACCCACTGCCCCTCACCTGACACTTGTAAGTTCTCCTGCCTTACCCATCCCTGGCCTTGTGGCACCTCCTGTTCAGAAGCTCCCAAGTTAACACCAGATCTCCCCTGTGAGCTGTGACACTGACCCAAGCTGCTGAGGAGTTCTGTCTAAGCTGGCCTCAGCTTTCGCTCCGTCCCCATTCACATACCCACCTAGGTGTACTTGTTTGATGTATTCGATCAGAGCAACTTTGTTGTCTTTCCAGAACTTCTCTAGCTGGTCTGCTGGAGGATATTTACAGCATGACAGCTCCAATGTAATTTCAAAACACTGTCCCCAGACATAGTTGTAATCTTGCATTCCACCTTAAAAGTAAAATAAAAAGGTGTTCAGCTGCAAATAAGCACTAAGTTCAAACTAAAAGACAAATAGGAGAATTAAAATGTTGTACTTGCATCATACCTATAAGAAAAGTAAAGCAGATAAATTATTCCTCAATGCCACACTTGTGTTTACTGTCTCCTGTGGAAAACCAATTTAATTATTTACTCTAGTTACTCATGGAGTGTTGTTTTCTAAACCACACGTCATTTTGGAAATGATGATGATTGTGGCTGAGAAAGGGTGGGTCTTTGACTTAAATTCATTCAAGCTTTCCCAACTAAAAAGGGGCACATAGGCTGGTACAGGATTTGCCACTGCCAAAGCCATTCCAAGAGCCTTTTTAAGTCTTTGAATTCAGACAATGAAAACAACATACACAGTGCACAAGCCCCATATTCTATTTGGCTACACATAAACAATAATGAAAACATTTATTTCAGCAATCAAACATTAAAAAATGGATGAGAGGTCCTACTCAGAAAATCAGTGTGAATGAGCTGACTTACTCCTCTCATCAACCCTCTACTCTGACTAAAATCACTGCCCTTGGATCATCAAAGATGGCAGGAGAAAGTGAGAACATCTTACCAGAAAGCAGCTGAATAAAATATCACTGATATTCTTACCTTCCAGCTGGTACCAAGAGTACCCGTTGGTAATGCCTTCTGGAAAGGTCTGCCTGTTGTCACACCCCGTCCCTTTGTACATGCTGGCATGGTTGGAAGAATAGGTTTTTGCCAGGTGAATAAAGACATCATCATCTGGAGATCTGCTATAGCCTTTCAAAGAGCCAGTAACTGCAGAATGAAGATAGCCATTGTGCAACTCTCGTTACTGGTAAAACATACAGTCCTGGCTTACATACAGGATAAACATCTCCCAAATGGCCATATTAGGCAGTGAATTTTGATCAGATTTATCAAATTCTGCCCATCCCAGCTGAAAACTAGAAGAACCTTGCAGGAATCCTTATAAATTCTGCTTTGGTGCAGTTAATGTTCCTAAACCCAGTCAGTTGTGGAGAACAGACTTTGTTACCAGCTTACCTGGGTTACCATTATCAAAGGTGTAACTGGCGACCAGGGCACCCCCATGCAAGTTTGCTGAAAGAACGAACGTTTCATTTTTTATCCAGTCCATTACAGCTTGAGTCTCTGGCTGAATGTTAGCGCTGTTATTTTCAAAGGCATCAGGAAAATTTCTGTTCAGATCTTCTCCATTCCTGTTGTACCTTAGAAAGAGAGGAGACGTTCCCATTACTGTTTTGCCTGTGGACACTTCCCCATTACCAGACTCCAAGTACTCCAGATATGTGGTGTGCTAGTGTCTTCAGGGAAGAGGCAAGATGGCCATTTTTTTATTTCTCAAGCATTAAGGTGATGCACTTCAGTTTGCTTCCTGGCAGTACTGGAATTTTCATGGGACACAATAAAACAATTCCTCTATTTTATTTTAAGTGGAAACAGAGAATATTTAAGATGCATATAGCATGCACACACCTACACATACATGATTTTGAAAAACTAAAGGCAGATCAGAAGGACTTTGTCCTCCTCCTGTATTGTTTTTCCTGCTTGTATAGAAGACCAAGGTAACAACTTCATGGCAGTATCCCTCAGACTGTTGTCACTCTCAACGGACAGAAAAAATTTGAGTCAAACACAGGATGCATTTTCTTCTCCCTGAACCTTAAGGTCCAGCCTGTGCAAATGCTCTCTTGCTTTTTCACTCAGACAGGTCAGTACAGAAATAGAGAGGGTATTCACCATCAACTGTGTTAATTTTTGATTTCAGACAGGTAAACTCTGTCTATTTGACAGCAAAGTGATAAAAAATACCCCCCTCCATACAAGTCCCATCTATTTGCTGAGGAAGACTTTTTTAAATAAAAAGGATGGCCTACATCAGTCACCTAAAGAACTAAACTACCTAAACCATCTTTTCACTTGCTTCTGATGTTGCCAAGGCCAGTGATCCAAGAGACCTTCTAGCTCGTGGGTTTGCTTTTTCTGCACATTCCAACTTTGGGAAGAAAGGCCCAAAGGACATTCTCTCACTCTCTCTCTTGTCCCTTTTGGTCTCTGCAATAGTCACATTAAAGAATGCAAAAGAAGTACAGAATGCAATGCCAAGTTATATTTTCCTCTGTGTAGTTTTTTTTCCTACCACCCCTATTAGCACAGAACCTATTATAGCCAGCTCTGCTTGTGTAACTCCTCCCCTCTTACTAAATCCACATTCAACATGATTTTTAAACACACCTTTTCTCATTAAGAAGGGTTACAGAATTCTCTGAAATAGATCCCTGTGGGTGGAATTTTCCTTCTTTTCTTGTAGCACCCTAAAAGTGCTACAAAATGGGAATTGTGCTTGTATTTGCAATCTGGGTCTCCTGCCACAAAAGATGAGGTCATTTCACCATTCTGACCAATTTTCTCTGGCCACACCACATATGAACACCCATCTGACTCAGTCTTCCAGAAACTCTATGCCATTACAACAAGTCTTCAGAACAGCACAGGCAAAAATTAGCCCTAACTCATCCTGTAGACTCTGCTCTCCACCAAGTATGATTCAGTGTTTTGGCTATCTGCAATTATTACTCCCCACCCATTTCTTTAACCTCTCCCACCCTCCTAAGCCACCCTTACCTTCCTCGTGTGTAATAACAATCAGGTACTTTTGTAGCTTCAAATCCATCAGGATTCATCGTTGGCATGATATGAACCCGGGTATTATTGAGTAACCGGGTAATAACTGGGTCACGTCCATAGCTGGTCACCAGGAAGTCTATCAAATGGAGCAGGATTTCTCTCCCAACAGTCTGTGTAAAGAAGCATAGATTTTACTTTTAAGTCTGATGTGAAAGAAAAAGAAGAAAGAAAAAAAAAAAGACCCACCACCTTGCTCCAGGATTTTCTTATGGATTACACAGACATACAAGGCATATGAGAGCATTCTGATCTGTTTTATGCTCTCCCCTAAATATATTTAAGGTAATGGAATAGATTAAAGGAATCACTGGAGGGTTTTCACAAGGATTTTAAACCCAGATCAACCAGACCTTTTTGTATAATGGGAAACTGACTGTGTCAGCTGCACTGCTTAAATCTTGCAAGGATAAGGAATAGCTTTATCAAAAACTAAAGCTGCCTGATAAACATCACGTGGGCTTGGGAACACCCCACTGCACTTTCTCAGTCTCACTGCAGGAACCCAGCTCTGTGCTGGTGCCCAAGGGACCCTGGGCCCTGCACACAAGTGCCAGCACTGTGCAGTAGCACTTGGCAGGGATGGTTAAGAAGAAAGGAAGGACAAGCCTACAATGTTTTCCAGGAGGCTACAGAGCAGGATCTTTTCTTGTTGATCCCCTTTTATGGGAAGTCAATATTAATACAAGATCAGAGGCCACACAGACACTTCTGTTACATTGTTTTATTTTAATGCCATGAACATGTGCTCTGGGGGAAACCAATGCGTATAAATCCCTAGAAAAAGACATGGAAGGACATTTGGACACAGATGTTAAATCAAGGAGAAGCAGTGGTACAGAAAAAGCTAAACACATATTTTTGTTCATTTAAATTTGTATAAGTCATGAGAGCTGACAGGACATCTCCCTTTAGTCTATCAGATTTTAGGCAAAATATTGTCAAGTTCTAGATCTGGAGTCATGCGCAATCCTATTCTATCCCAGAACACACTACACCAGTGTTCACTGGACCATATTTTCCAGAGGCACTTTCCATAGCACTGTGATCCATGCCTCAAGGATGCTTTAGGGTTCCTAAGCCATGTCTGGAAAGGGAACAAACCAAGACTTGCAAGTAGATGAGCTCTAGAGATAACTTATCTCTACTTTATCTCCAAGAACAAAGCCTGGTATGTCACAACAGGATCTAAACCAGCACCTGAGTATGTGGAAATAGACTGCTCTGCAGGTTTGATAAATATTCTCCATGAAATTTAAGAAGGGATGCAACAGAACCCATCTTGTATAGGCAGCTCTTGAACAGGGTGATAGACATCTTGGGAAGCATGTAAGGGTGGGGGAAAAAAGGAGAGGAGAGAAATCAGCCAAATCATGGCCCTAGGCATAAGAGATGAAGTTACCAGACTCAGAATCAGCAAGAATGGCTCTACCACAGAGACAGCTAAACTACAGACAAGACTGGACTGCTCTCTGGAGAAACTGGGAAAGTGCTCTTCTCCTACTGTACTTCTTTTCAGTGCCTGACCTAAGGGAATCCCAGAAAGAAAGGGTAGAGAGGCAGGAACAGAAAGGGGAAAAAAAGAAAAGTAATGAGAGAATGTGATAGAAAAGGACAATGTTTACAAAGAATGAAAAATTACCAGTTTTTCACAGATGACATTCTTTGCATTTAAATTAATCCCAGATTTACTTACATTATTTTATAGGATTCCTGGTATAGCCATTGTCCTAGTCAGGACATTAAATAATTCAGATTATCATAACAGAGTTGGCATTTGGATGAGTGCACAGTGAGGCGTGGTGACAGAGGGGTAGTTTTGTTTTGGTCCAGAGCCCCAAGCATTGCTTGGGAAAGAACATCTGGAAGTATCTGAGGAAAAGTTTTTGTTTCTGGGAAAGTTCAAGATCAAGTTTTGATCAAGCCCTTGGAAAGCATCTGCTGTTCAGTCAAGCTTTACCCTGTAACTACAGAGGTCAGGTGTGGATAAGAGTTATGAGTCACTCAGCTTTACATTAGAGCTTCAAGTAAAGGATCTAGACACACTGAAGGTAGGTTGCTGACAGTAAAGTCGAGGACGGACACCTTAACCTGCCTCAGGTTTAATATGAAGACAGAGAGAAGAGCAGGGAACAGCATGTATGTGCTCTGGAGCTTTGAGAGGACATGAACATTTAGTTTTAATTGCAGTATCCCAAGGGAGATGCCAAGGTGTATTGTTTTACTGTATTTCATGTGAAGGGTGACAGAAAAGCAAAGGAAATCCCTTTCTCCCACCTCTAGGGATACAATTAGACATTAAGTTTCTCTGTGCCCTTTCAGATGTCAGCTTCCTCCCGTGCCCCAAAGGGAGAAAGTCAGCAGGAAAGGCTTTCAGTGATCCTCAGGGGAAGCCTTGAATGAAGAAGCGTGCATGTGTCAGGACATGGATCAACACTGTAGAAAAGGGTGTGACTGCTGCTTTCCTTCACGTATCCCCTAAAATTCCTGACAATGCCTGCTGGCAGGGCTGTGTCAGCACCCAGCTCAGCCACCACAGGGATTACTCAAGAAGCCCTAGCAGCAGCCAGTTAGGAGATTAAGGTTAGCTCCAATTGTACCTGTACTGTAGCACTTTACTGCAGCAGCCCTGCGTTTAAAACATTGTTGTTACCACATGATAGAGACCTAATACCAGGGGACTATGGGTGGATGGACTCTGCCCATTTTTATTATTAAAATTCTTTCCTTAAACATGGCCTGGTTTTTAAGTTGAACAATGTTGAAAGAAAGATCCAAACCATCAGGTAGGACCTGTTTCAGGGAAACAGTCTTGCCAATCTCCTTGCTCCAGCCTCGGCTGCATACCAGGCACAACCAGACCTAAGCAAGCAGAGTTAGAGCAGAGAAACCACAAGTCCATCCTGGTTTCCCACCTAAATGCCACACTTGCAAGAGGTTATTTTTAACATTTGTACAGCACTCATTATTTTGCACCGCTAGGACACATCCCACTGTTCTTCTTTGCCAAAACACACTGGTGTTAAAGTGACTGTTTATGCAAATAGTTTGGCACACATCCCTTTATTTCTACAGCAGCACTCACTATAGACATCTGAGAACTACCACATGTATGACAGGGAAGTGCAGTTCTTTGGTTTATCACTGAAAGAAATGGCAACATAAAGCCTGCTTTTTAACTAGCAACTGGCATTAGTTGTTACCACCTGGACAAATTCCACAGCATTCAGGCTTTACCTGGCTGAGACACGGATAGCTTTTCCTTTTCCCACTTGGAAGAGTGTGAGGAAAGATAAGGAAAATGGTAACTGTAGCAAGGCAGTATTAAACAGGGCAGAAACAGATCTCAGCAACATCTAGCTTTTTTCAAAGTCTTCTGTTAGCATTGAGATTTGATTGATTTGAATTTTGAATTCTCTGGTGCTTCTGACCTTCTTTGCATTACATCAGCTAATACTGAAGCTAGGTGAAAAATAGTTCACTATGCAATAAATGTTTTTTATATATTTTTTTCTCTTTTCTAGGGCAAATACTGTTCCCCTGCATATCACTTCAATAATATATCATACAGGACTGAGAGCATAGGAACATGGGCTTACAATTCCTTTTAGCAAGTTGTGCCATAGGTGCAGTATTCTTTTGTGCAATTGGATGATAAAAAAAAAAAAAAATCAGCCTTTTTTCCCCACAGCAGCATTTTGATAGCGTAGATGCAGCTTCCATTATTGTTTTGGAAATAAGAGTGAGAAATTCTATACAAGACTCATTAGTTCATTGTTTGGTGGTTTTTTAAGACCCCATTATATTGATCAGAAATAAATCTACTCCAGTCCTTACCTAAGCCCTAATATTTCAGGAAACCCTACAGTGGATATGACTATGTCCATGATGACATGGAAAATATAGTATAGTTGCTTTTACTAATTTCACAAGATAAGCCAGCAGATAAATATATCCTTTTATGTAGGTTAGTTCAGACCTATCAGTACAGGCTCAGTTACACATAATGAAAGAGGAAAAATACTATTATTTAAATAATATTTTATATTATTGTGTTATTATTTATATTATAGATTTATTTCTATTAATATAAATTATTGTTCATAATTATAAATAAATTATTGTTACATTATTTAATATTATACACTGAGAAAATAAAGTGATCAGAAGTAGACGCTTTAGGAGAAAAGGACTGATATCAGCATTGCCATCCTGAGAAAGAGTTCATCTCATGATGGCTCAGTTACATCACAGCTGCAGAAACTCCAAGCCATATACTCAATATATTTAAGGGGAAAAGCAGAAACACACTGGTAGTTTACAGTTTGTTCAGACATGCTTTTCCTTAAAGGGTTTCCCTGCATTGATATACGTGGTTTAGGAACAGCCTTCCAACCAGATCCTGTTTGTTCAGCTGCATAGAATGGACTCAAGTCACTGGCACAGAGGGTCCAAAGGTGATAGTCCTGCTCCATTTATGACTTAGGAGTGTTCAGGGGTTTGGCTGGGGTCAATGTTAAGAAGAATGAGTTCTTCTTCAGGGAGGAATGCACGAGTGGGTACACTTAGAAAGAGATCTTTCAAGTAGGAGTACAAGGCTGGGACAAGAGGCTGCTGCCTAATTCAGAATGGGAGTTGCCCCAGCAGACCAGGCAACCTCTCCTTCACCTTCCCCACTACAGACTTTATTAACATTTCACAGGCTTATGCATTTTGTGCAGTCAGTTACTATCATTTTGATTAAAGTCGATTTAAATCAGTTTTAATTTGGCTTGGGTTAAACAAAAAGCACTGCTAAAAATGGTGTCCAGCTTCATACAGGCAACACAAAAAATGGGAGAAGTCTTTTGTTGCCTCTCAGTGGATCTGGGGCAAAAGTTCACTCTATCTGACAACAGTGAACACAAATGAAAATCTTTTAAATTTTGGCTGGTTATGTCTTATGGTATTAAGAAAAATTAACTTACTTAAAAATATTTCCAGTTCTGAAAAAATACCCTTTTCCTAGTATTGTGTACTCACATTACTTTATTAGAACTTCCTTGTTGGGCAGCTCTCCAAATAACCTAGATTTTCTTCCAGCAGCATGTGTGAACAGCCCACACACGTGTAATTCAGGATCCACCCCAACTTTTATGTTTTAGGAGCAGCTGGCCAGCTGAGTCAAAGTTAAGTGTCATTTGTGTGATGACAGCAGGTTAGTGGGGCAGTATCACCAAACAATACTTGAGAATAGAACTTTTCTCACTTTGTATCATTTGTGGAGAGCATCTCTGAAGCACGCTTCATTGGATCTGTGAAGCACCTGATTGGATCAATGAAGCCATAATTTCAATTTATGAAAGCTCTGGCACATAAGTTGAAGCTTGCTGTATAATTAGTACAAAACTTATCTTGCTTAATATATTGTAGGGGTAGTCAAATCTATCCCCAGGGACTAGTCGAGCAGAATCTTAGGTTATGGGAAAAAATATTCAAGTACTCCAATGCCTCTCTATATGAGGAACTAATTTCCTGCTACCTGAAATACATTTATGTTCAGATAAATAAAACCCAAACACCAAGTGTTACATGTTTTCACCAAAAAACCCACACAGCAAAAGTCATCATGAGAGCCTGAAAAGGAGGAATGGCTCTATTACTGGAATGTTCCCTAGGTGTGAGCTTGGTCTGACAAACAAGCTAGAATATAGCATGCAGCTCAAGGATCAACCCTGCTCAGGCTGTCTGGCGTAGTGTCTGACTTGAAGAGAAAATCTTGCCTCATTTCCTCATGAAGTCAATAAGAACGTAGATCCTGGGCAGTGATCCGAGTTGCCAATCCCCAGCACCTCCCAACCCTGTGGATATGCAAACAGTGTGTGTTTCTATGGCTAAAGTTCCTTATGCGCATCCAGCTGGGCAGTGATAATGACAGGGGTTTTTCACTGTGGAGACTTCAGTATGTGTGGCCTTCTGCAGTCCAGCAATATTGGATTCGCAAGCCAGGCCATTCTGGATGAGATCATATCCTGCCCTCCGCCTCCTTCCCATTAAGGCTGGGTGGTTTACAGCCACAGGTTTGCAATTCCCTTCAGCAGTGTGCAGGGACCGCAATATGGAGCCTCGGTTCCTAGGTGCCTGGGTGACACACACCAGGGCTCAGGAGCTGCAAACCCCACCTTGGGCATCCAGTAACAAATGCACCCATTTGAAACCATGAATCAGCTTCCTCCCACACAGAGTTAAATTCCCAAGCAAACTCCCAGCAGCACTTTGAGCAAGGCCACTGTGAAACAAGGTGAAACTAGTCTGACTTGGGGAAAATTCTTGGCACATAATATCACAAGTGCCTGTAGGCATGCCAGTGCTCCCACACAGTATTGTTAATGGCAATAACTTGTGACACATAACCCTTCGCACAGGATACACTTTCTACTATATCTGTTTTTCTTAGTTTTGGGAATTCACAGTCTAGCACAGATATATACATATATATCTTGCTACTCCTGTTGAATTATTTAACCTTCACATGAAAGCGCATAAAAATATATATCGTGTAGTTTTAAATTATGCTGAACATGACTAATATAATCAGGTAAACTAAAGAATAAAAGAAAGCAAGAAAGTACTATAGGGGAGTGTGAAGCTTTGATCCTTTCTGATTCAGATTCAAGTACTGCATGAGTTAGGCTCATAATCACCATTTCTCCATCATTAATTAGTGGGCATTCTTCCCAGAGCAAGTTTATTGTTCTGGAATTACTTTTTGTTTTATGCTCTGTGTTAGTTCAGGTGAATCTAGGTGTTCCTAGCTTAAGGCTCCCAAGAAAATTTTTCTTCCTAAAATAAATAATTTGATGCTTCACAGCAATTATTATTTAACCTTAGGAGGTATTTGAGGAGTTCTTTCAGTCATATTTCATGTCTAGGCAATAATAATGTACAAGGAAACTACTGCATCTGACCCATTGCCAGGAAACTTAAGGTGTCTGGGTTTACTCACTTGCAGAAGACAAAGCTCTCTACTTAAGAGAGGTCTTGGGTGTAGGATTGTAGGACTCTTCACCATGATGTAAGGTCTCCTAAGGCCTTCCAGCAAAACAAGTGGACTTTATTCTGAAAATTCCTCACAATATACACACATATCATGTCTTCCTTGAGTTATGACATACCTCAATAAGAAGCGCATGCCTGAGAGAAGTTCACTCTAAACCTCTCGTAAGCGTATTCGGTATAAATGACATTGCAAAAATTGAAACGTACCTCATCCCCATGCATATTAGCAACATACTTGAACTCTGGAATGCCAATCTTATGATGGGTTGGAAACCTTCCCAGAACAAGAACCCACAGGTCTCTACCTTTAAGAGGGGAAGGGGAAAAGACATTTTTTAAAAAAAGTGCAAAATCATACAAGCATTAGAAGAATAAAAAGAGTTGGTCATTGAGACCATTGTACAAATTCTCATATTTCATTGGTGCCCACTCAGTCCTATACATAACATATCAAAGTAGTCTGTGAGGTTCTTTTATTCTATGAATATATGCAATATTAGTTATAGGAATAATGATGTTTTGCCTTCTGCCCCAGGATGTCGTAAACCCTGCAATTTCTAAAGCATTAAGGACTAGAAAAGAAGGCTTTTTCCTTTTCATAATAAACATTTTTCAAATTAAATTTAGCAAACAAGATCACTCTTCCCCGCCCCAAAATAAGGTTTTTCTAAAGTACATACAGAAGTCTTCATTATCACAAAGAAAGAACATCTGGTTTTGTACTAAAGACAATACGAAAAAGCTAAACACATTCATGAGTTACTTCTCAGAAAACAGGAGGTACCAAGAAGAATTGTATCAGAGACAGATTCCAAATATATCAGCAGAGAAAGAATTAATAGTTATGGAAAAAGTATTAGTTAGGACCACTAAAGCTGCATAAGAAGCTGAACTGTAAGTAACAAAATAAACACACATACATTTTGGAAGTCTTCATTTAAGCAGGAGCGGGGGAGAGGGAGAGGGGAGGGTATTTCTTATTATTTTTAGTGGTACTGTGGCATTTCAGACCTCATCTGCAAATCTGTGCTTCCCACTAGTCTGCTCAGTGAGGGGGAAAACTCAAGTTTCAGTACATGGCACCAATGAAACTGGACCGGTTCCTTGATAACAGCAGTCATAGCCTTCAGATTGCTAATGCCAAGACATGCTGCCTGTCCCCACTTCCACACAGGGCTTGTTGGGAACCGTGACCTGTCTGAGAGGATCCCAGCCTGTTACTTGCAGGAAAGAAGAACACAGGAACAGCTATATGCAGTACTATAAAAAGCCTTATTTCCTTAATCTTTGTGGATCATCAAATCCACTGTAAACAAACTCTGGAGCATATCAGTTTCCCATTCCTGAAGGCATGACCCCTGCAGTCATGCATATAGCACAGCATTTTTGTTTCTTTTCTAGCTATGTGACTGACTCACAGCAGCTATACCACAAGGGTCATGACTTCAGAAATGGGAGAAAAACTTGAAGAGGACTGAAGGAACACTGCAAAATGCACTGAAACAATTTTAAGAGATAAAACTGAAGACAGTGGTTGCCAAACTAAATCCTCAGTTAACAGAATCAGAGTCTCAGGCTTAGGATCAAGAAACAACAAGATAGTGCTGAGAGCTGACAGATTCGACAAGGAGTGATCTCAGTATTCTCCAGTTTTACAGTTACTCTCAATGACATTGGTGTTCCACCCTTGTAAACAAGCTATGCACAAAGCTGTGAGATGCTGCTACTGACTCTTTCATTAAAGGACAATGTGAGCAAGCAATCCATACTTTTAAAAATAATTTTGTGGCAAGTGATTTGGTAAGAAAGCTAGTTATTTGGCCTTGTTGCATGTAGAGCCACTGTTTCATAAAAAAAAGAAAAAGCTTGACTTCTGTAAGCCTAGACAAGTTACAGACTGGAGAATCCAAGCATACTAGCTTTTAAGCACATTCTCCTTCAAAAATGAAAGAAAAAGAACGCCCAAACAATCTCATCCCAGCTCTTTTCCCCTCCAAAACCTCCACGGGTCCCCTCAAACCCTAATTATCCTGCAACTCTGTGAAAATAGATGACAAGTCTTGCTGCAGTAGCCTATGCTTGGAACTGAAAATAATCCTAGCAGTGAAAAGAGTATGCTACTGTTATTCATAATCAAGTGTAGACAACAACCTCAACTTACTTTCCATCTCTGCAATGTGTCATTCTCTCTGTAGTTGCATCCTGCAGCAACTTGCAATGAATTACCCAAGGAAGTCCTTTCAGAATGCTCCTACGATTCTTTGTCCTTATGCCCTCTAAGCCCTGCTTCCCAGATCTCATTCCCTCTACTGGAAGGAAAGTTCAGACATCCCTCCTCGGTTGCCATGTGGACTTCTGCACAAGAGGAACACACCTGCTTACAGGGGCGACTGCAGCCTTTCTGCCACGGCCCAAACTTAGATGTGGCAGCTGCAAGCCTACAACATGAGCTCATTATATATATACACTCTAGCAAAGAGTCCAAGTAGAGCCAAAGTGCTCTAGATGTTTCCATAATTTAAGACTTTCTACAAATACTGTATTCTGATTTCAATTTTTAAAATAATACTTCTAGTGCCTTGCCATCAGCAGTACTCATTCTTGCTGCTCTCACTGTGAATTGCACTCATGGGAAACACAAGAAAGAGCTAAGTATAGATTAACATTAAGTCCTGATGTAAATTGGTCTTTCCAGCATTAGTGTTCAGACTGTTTAGAGTTTGTGTGAGTGCCGTCTACATGATAAACACACCCCTGCACTGAGATACCAATTATTTCCTGGCATTTCCAGCTTGTAAGAAGTATTAAACCCTCAATTAACAATTAAAATAAATTCCTGGGTCTGCTCAGCCTGCAGTACTGGATAGTATACCTGTGAGGGATGATGTAAGATTTCTTTCCATATGGCAGTAATTAACTGTATATAAAAAGGTTCAGCATATGGATGGTTTTCTTTAATCAGCAAAGTCTAGATAACCCTGGTTTGGTACCTGAAGGGATCAGCTAAGCTTCCTCTCATGCTTTGAAAAGCTGTTTCCCACTGCCAAATTGCCAAACCAAAACTGACGTAAACTAATTAGTGAACTACATTTCAAGTGATGAAGACAAACGTGTGTTTCTAACTGTGTGTCTCAGGACAAGTAACAAGACTTGTATTGGAGCAGAGCCAGACCACACAGCTTCTAGTAGAATGAGAAGTCTTTTTAACTTTTAAAAAACTTTTCTAGCATTTCTACAGTTCACAACATAGTGTCAGTATTCTAAACAGATCTACAAAAACTGGTAATTAAAATGAAGAATTGAAACTGATCTCCAAATCTAGTGGGAAAGAAACCAAATAAATTTATAGATGTTTGAGTTTGGATTGTGCTCCCTGTTTTTTGAGCTGAATTTTATTTCTGCTTTTCTTCACTTTGTTCTTTACAGCTTCATTTATGAAAAACTTGTCATTTCAAAGAAAGTTATGGCTAGGAAATGAAGTGAAATGACTGGGGAATGGCTCACACCTGTCAGTACCAGTCAGGCTAGGGTACTGATTCAGGGGTATGCAGGGAGGACCACTGTGACCAAGAAAAAGCAATAGACTGACTACAGTCCTCCTGGGCTGGCCATGTGCTGCACACTGGCTTCATGGGCAGGAACTGCAGTAATGCTGATCCATATTGAGGCAGTCCCTACTTAGAAAGATGCAGGACAGAGGGCAGGGGAAGAGAGATTGGTTCTATGGCTGAATTGCTCTGGCACCTTGCCTTCTAATGAGAGCTAATCTCAGAATCATTGAGCAGTCCAGGTTAGAAGGAACCTCAAGAGATCATCTGGTCCAACCTTACATGGGAAAGGAAACCTAGATAAGATTGAGTACTTTGTTCAATTGCATCTTTAAAACCTTCAATGATAAGGACTCTACCTCATCTCTGAGGAAGCTGTTCCAGTGAATGATTCTCACTGTAAAAAATTTTCTCATATTGAGATGAAACCTCTCATAGTGCAGCTTGTATCCATTGCCCCTTGCTTTTTTCCATGTGGCTCCTTGTGAAGAGAGAGGATCCATCCTCTTTGTAGCCACCCTTTAAGTACTAGAATTCTGTGATAAGGTTCTCTTCTCCCAAGAATTCTCTTCTCCAGGGAGATGAGCCTCCTTGGGGCAACATTGTCTTCCAGAAAAACACTACCACAGCTAATGAAGGACTTCAAGAGTAATTCCTTTTGCTAAACTAGCACCAACAGTACCCTTGGCCTGATTTGTCATCACCAATTCAAGCTCAAAAATCTAAAGCCATTTTGGAATTTTTCTTCTGCAAGGCGACTGCCCAACAGCACACGTGGCTTGATTCAGATCCTAGCAGATTTTGAAGCACCAGTACATTATTTGTATAACCAGAAATGGTTAATCAGAATGACTGATGTAGCAGTATTGCAGAAGCAGCCTTACAAACATGAAGAAATGTGATTTTAATCTAGCCAGACTGTTGAGTAAAGCACCCCCAAAATAAGCTACATACCTGAAGCTGGGATCAGACAAACACCTGTATGAAAAACTGTACACCAAATTCTTTTGTGAGCTTTTATACCCACTTTCAATTATACCACGGTCCATTGAGACAGAATGAACTATCTAAAGACTTGGCCTGTAGTAGCATTAGCATCAGTAATGAACAAAGTTGATATGCCAAGAAGAGCTAGGACACTTTAAATATAAGAAAGTCTTCAAGGTATCTTAAAGGATTGAAGAGATACAGGCATATCTGGCAGCATTCAGCATGGTGCTCAGGTAAGCAGTAGAAAAGCCCAACGAAGGCAAGGAAACATTCAGCTGCAGGTCTACCACAGCCACAGACAGTCACTGTGCAGGGCCACTGCTTAACTTCTGGCCTCTTCCCATGTATCCCTCAGTACAGACATTAAGGCTGTCTCTCTTGGCAAAAAGTAAATAGAAGTATCAATTTCCCACTATTTAATCAGTTCCTATCTACTCCAAGAGATTATACCAGTCACTCCAATTTAGAGTCAGCGCTATACAAGCAGAACTGTTGGAATAAACAATGACTCCAAAAAACACTAGATACTGTTTGTTTTATCCAAGGCACTTGAGAAAGGAAGGGAGTCAAAAGAATTCATGGTTCACATGCTTACTTAACTTCCTAAACGTTTACAAATCTTTGGTTGATTGGGACATCCATAACTGCTTTGGACACTTTCACAGGACTTGTATCTTATGAGAACAGCAACCCTTTTTTTCCTATGTACATGTGAGTCATCAATGTACCATTTCCAGTTCTCATACTCAAGCTGTACACACTCTTTATACACAAAACCATGAAAAATTGCCAATGCAGCACACACTATCTACAACAGTACCTTATAGGTTATTTGAAAAAAAAAATAAATCAAGAAATAAAAATAAATTTGTAAAATCCAAACAAAAACAACCCAGAGGGAATACTGGTTTTAAACTAAGATATACTAGTCTTATTCAGTATTGCCCACTAAGAAGATGAGAACACCACAGACACATAGAATTAGTCTGAGCAGGCTTTTTCTACTATTTATACTGACTGGTTTCATATTTACACCCAGAAACCAAATAGACTATTTTTTCTTTTCACCAACTCTTGCTTTTATTACCACAGTTAAAGGTATACTTTATTTTCTCAGAAAGCTGTGAAACTGGTATGCATCTAGTAATTTTCAGAAAAGCTATTGTATACATAAAAGTAATAAATATTACTCATTCACAGCAGTACCATTAGATCATCATGAATAAAGTGATTGCTTGTAACACAAGCCAGCCATAAGGGAGAGGGGTGGTTTGTTTTAAAGTGCAATTTATTCAGATTCAACAGTTTTGTTTTTCCTACCCTTTTACCACCAGAGGCAGAGGTCAGAACTATTTCTGCTATTTTAAGGAAACAGAGGGCATAGACTACAAGTTGTTGTTCATACGTGGCTGAGAAGTTACTGGTGCACTTTGAGGATTTCAGTTCCCTGAAGTACCTCATCAAGAGACTTGCTATAGCTATCCTGTAAAAATCCCTGCCAGATTTCAGACATGATGTTTGCCCCAAGAATAGGAAGCTCAAAACAATAGGCATCTCAACACTAGCAAGCAGACTCCTACAAATTCAGACAGTGAATAGTTACCCCTACCCCTATTTTTATTTTTTAAAAAACTCAATAAAGGGGGGGAAAATGGAGGCTAGATTAATTTTTAAAAAATAATCCAGTCTCTGTCTTGATGATCTGTTTCTGGTTTAGTTAACAAGATACATTAGTTTGATCAGTTGTTTCCAGATTCTCTCCTAAAACAGGTAACAAAATGTCTCTGTAGAAAAATTAGAGACTGGCTTTAAGGAAAGGCAACAAAGACACAAGGCAACAACTAAGAATCAGGCAGTGTTACTACCTACAGAGTAATTCGGTCCTTAGTCTCTTGAACAAACATGTTCTGTTGGCCTTTGTTTATTCTTGTGATTTTGAGATCAGCCTAATTCAATTGTGTATCAAAGCAAGTTTTGTACTTTAGGTACACCACAATCTGGAAATATGCTTTGTCAGAATCATCCCGGTTGCATATCGCTTGAAGCGCATACCAGGGAAGGCATCTGTGCCTACCTTATTCCTGTAATTTCCTCTAGCTGCTCTTTGGAAAAAAGAACACTGGACCATACTGGACTTTTGAACTGACACAGTACAACTATATTTCTTATTGAGAACACAGTTCTCAATAGCTTTAGGGCGTTACTTTTTAAGATCTGCTCAAGTGCCGTTTAAATGCCCCAGGTAACTGCAAGACCCTGGATGCAGAACACACTGGTTAGGAACAAACAGGAAATGTAACTCAGCTGTCCCAAATCCACTGTGAGCTCAGCATGTTACATAGCAGCTACAGTTAATTGAGTAACTCCCACTGCCATGGTCTGACCTTTCCCATAACAAGCAAGTCCTAGATATCAAACTTCAGAATCATCTGCTTAGAAACATCCTCTAACCTCTTTCTCGCATTTGAGCCACTGCATTGCTTTTAAGAGTGAACAGTTTACAAGGAGGGTATTCTCTCAGATGTGAGGTGAAGGGATTTACATCCAGTCCTATGCGTTATTTTTTTCCACATCCAATTTATAAAATTAATCTCCTAACTAATAAAAACTTTCAAAAGCAGAACTTTCAGAAAGTTCAGAAATCACATGCACATTCAGATTTCATTCAAAGAAAAAAATCCCAGCCTTAAAAACACACAAAACCATGTATAGAACAACTGTCTAATGAACAAATGCTTCAATGTAAGAAGTTTTGCCAATCAAGTAATTAATGTATTAGAAGTAGGTCTCCATATACTTATGTGAACACAATATGCCATACCATAGCTACATACAGCAAACCTTTAATTAGGTAGCCCTGAAAATAAGCAACACTGGTAGCTTCAAGGATCTACAGCCAGAGGTCCTACACAGAAATGCTGTGCCGAAGGGATGCAGGGCACACTGCTCTTCTTTTGTGAACTGAGAAGGGAAGTGAATGGAAAGCTATTAGAAACACTTTTCACTAAAAAGCTCATCTTCTGAAGTGGGGTAGAAGGAATGTGTTACTAAGCTCTCCTCAAGATAAAAAAGAAAATGCAGACAAATTGACCGTCTGTGTAAAATTGAGGCATAGGATAAGAGTTTTATTTCTTTAAGTAAGTTTGTGATTAGGATCACATCTCATTTACAGGGCTGAAAATATATGCACATTGCTTCAAAATGCAGAATCCTACAAGGAGTGAGGAGGGAAAAAAAACTTTAATTTATGTTTATTGTGCACCATTGTTAGTATCCTGAGCTCCATTGTTAGTATCCTGCTTGTTTAAAAACAAATAAACAAAACCGCCAAACATAAAATCTCTTACATATTCACTTTCTCAACACTAGGAAAAGATATTGAGACAGACAATAACCCAACTGGATCCACCAGCTGCAACTGCTGATTCTACGTTACACAAACTCCAGAGTGTTGCTAACTTCACTGGTGTGAATTACAGTATTCAGTAGTCAATTCTGCCTGCTTTAAACAAACACAGAAAGCTGCAAAGTCATACTGAGGGAAAACAGGATGGCTGCAGGCTTAAGACCTTTATTGCCCTGAGAAAAGGCTTGACAAATAGACAACTACAAGCAAGGGGTAGAGAGGAAGCAGGAGAACAGAGATTCTTCCCACAAGCCTGGTTGTAAATAAACGCTACTCACATTAACAGTGTACTATTACTAAACAGATCAGGTCTTTCCATTTTGAAGTTACAACAGTAACATTTCAGTACTAGATAACAGTTTATATATGAGAAATGCTTGATCTATGTTGCTAGGATAGGTTCCACTCACACAGTTTTAAAACTTTATTTATTTTTTTAGGCTGGGACAGGAATCTCTGATATGGCATGTTCCACAGGAAAAAATAAACAAACTTTCCCACAAAACTTTCTGCAAGAAATGTATTTAAGTAGGAGAGATCATAGAAGGCAAGACAAAACTGATTGACCAATTCACAGCAACCATAAAGCAGAGAAGAATTAAGCAAATAAATTTACTTTCAGGGCAAGATAATAGGAATGTGCTCAGTGACTGCATCTCCAAGAGTAATGTCTACACTTATCAATCTTTTAAATATCCAATGCTGCCCAAACTACATGTTTTTTATAAATGATTTGCATAAAAAGCATAGTTATTCAGACAGGAAAGAAAGGCCTGTTATCATTAGATAAAAACTTAGTACTTGGCTTTTGGAGGATTGATTGCACACAAACTACTCGTGTCACATGTCAGGAGTCAAACTGCTAGAAGATGTAGTCAGATAACATATAAATCTATATTTCAAAGTTTAAAGAATTTTTAGCTTCAATTAGGACAAACACTTGGAATTTAGAGCTAATATAATAATGGTGAGTTCTATTTAAACACATGATTTAGAGCAAAGCTCAGCTGGGAGCTGAAAACTTAAGTAAGAATACAAGCTAATACTTCTTGTTTTTAAAGTCATGATTTAGCTTTGACTAGATAAACCCTGAAGGAGCCAGTCCTCCTTTCTGTTTTATTTCCACTTCCCATCACAGTGACTCACATAATGTGCTGCAAAGAGAGTTTACAAGGCTACTAATTATCAAGCCCATCTGTGAACCCTTACACCTTTTCAATAAAAAAATGAACACGTAAACCTACTTAAAATCTTGTTAACATACATTTATATGCCACACATACTGTCAAAGACTAGAATAAAGATGGTTATGAGGAGAGACTCGAAAAATAACAAGTGGCACATAACACAAAAAAAAAATTCAGAGGAGAAGTGGGCTAGCATGGATGAGTTTAACCATCACAACAAGTTTTAGAATGGCAATTTTTACATGGAACTCTGGACTGGAGCCAAGAGACTTTAGTATGATTTGCATGAGGCCCTCAGAGTGGAAAATGTCTCATTCATTCTTGTTTCTAAAAACGAACATTGAAAAACCTCGATGCTTATATTATCTATACAGGCCACACTTGCATGATGAGCCTGTAAGGAAATTTGTGGGGGGGAATAAGGAGGAGGGAAGGGAAGAAGAGCCATTATCAAGGATTGGAGACGAGGGAAGTCATCTGCAGCAGTCAAATTGAAAAAAGAGAAGGGGACAATTTCTATACAAATATACCTCACATAATGTAACCACAGAAATAGTAACTGCAATATTGTCTTTAAAGACAACACACTGTGGATTTTCCTGTAGATAATTTCTTTATTTTTAAGACAAAAAGAATTTTGTCTATCATCTTTTGTTTTTCTTTCTTCTTTTCAAAAAGACTGGTACTAGCATTTAATAATGGGTAACACTGAGAAACTTACCTCAAAGTACAGTGGGCTGTATATAACCTCATTCTATTTTTGTACAGTGTCAGAACCCCTGAAGCTAACCCAATAATAATTCCAGTAGAATACAAACATTTTATGGATAATGTATCTCAGCTTTGTTTTCTCCAGCAGTAAAACTTGTTTTCTACTATTTCAAACAGAGTAGAAACATCCAGAATATAAATGTCTGTAATATAAATTCAATAAAATTTACAATGCACTTTATTATTGATGGCAGTAACTCAGGCTTCTTCCATACTGTGTCACAATAAATAACTTGAGTTCCTATTTTTTCTCAGCTACATACACATATTATTAATGTATAGATGAGAAAAATACAATACCTGGCCTTTCATTATTAAATATTTTCACTGGAGTGCAGCGAACCTGAAGTCAGTACTCCTCTGTTCGACAGCCACCCATAAAGACGTAAAGGCATCAATCACACTGTATCAGAAGAGTCAGATTGAAGTTGACCCCTGGCACATCTTAGACACACATTCCACTGATGCTGGTGAGGAATGATGGACAGGCTAATTGCCTAGGTTCTCCATTAACTGTATAACCAGGCACATGTTTCATACAGCACTACCAGAATCCTAAACCCTTGCATGTCCTTTTGCTGAAGTCACTGCTGCTTATCAGATGGAAACCTGGGCATGCTCATTCCCTCCTGTTTTCCAAGGAGGAAAACCCATGAATGCAGGCAGGAAGGAGACACAACGTGCTCCAACAGGCACCTTGTCACTGAGAAACCTGGCCTGCTGGGAGCCTTACTGAGCACACTTTCCCTGTAGTCCATAGTACTATCCATGCACACAGCCACAGGCAAGTCCTACATAAATTTTAAAACCCACAGCAAGTATACACACACACCCTGCACACTTCAGTCTCTCTTGTTTGCAGAGAAGCGATAGCAAAATCCTAATAAGCCAGACTCACTACTAAAAAAACAAAACAAAAAAACCCAAACAAACAAACAAAAAAACCCCACCAAAAAAATCCCCAAAAACAAACAAACAAAAAAACCCACCAAACAACCACCCCCACAAACAAACAAACAAAAACACCCAAAAAAACCAAACCAAAATTAGCAAAGATTAATGGATAGAATGCGTGGCCCATCCAAGGGCAGAGAGCAACTGAATATTGGTGTTCACTAAGCATCAGAATAAGAAAACTAAGCCACACAATTCTCACCTAAAGAAGCTTTCAGGACAGCTCTTTTGCAAGGTATTTCTGAGAATTTCTAGTATAACCAAAATAAAATCTGGTCAGTTTGTTTTAGTTTTTGTCTCTCCAGTGATAGAATCTGCTAAAGTGATATTAATATATGAAGTCAACTTTGAAAATTCATTAGGTAAAGACAGGTACATTTTAACACAGCACAACCTTTTCCTCAGTGAGCAGAATCTGGCCTGAGGATGTTTACAACGTTCCAAGTTGACTTGAATTCTAAGAATGCAGACTGGCCTTCAGAAAATCTAGATCTAAACCAAGCTGTAATTAGCATGCTATCACTTTATCTCAATCCAGAGTGTATCTGAAAAGACTTTTAAGAGTGGGGATCTACTACAAAAGTGACTCCACTCTTTCAATTTGGCTGTCTTTGTCCTCCTAAGGAGGTCGTCAGGTCTGTTAGAATCCTTAAGTCTCCTTCCCACCACCTTTGTTTTCTTTTCAAAGAATAACAACAGCACTGTATCTTGAACAATGAAAAGCATTGATCATACGCATATATTGAATGTTTTCCTTTTGGTAATGAACTCTAAGATTTTCTTGCTGAAGAGTCAGTCTCTTTTTCACTGGGGTGGCATTAGGCAGGATTACCAGGTCCCATTCTCCAGATGATGCAGCTCTGCAGCTTCCTCTACTAACATAGAGTGCACACACTGCTCTGAGGTTGGATACTTGATGTATTAGAAAACTGAACTCCTGCCAAAGACCTTTTATAAATTTATTCAATAACACACCTGAAACAATAGAAAAGAATTTAGGCATTTTCTGGGCCATCACACAACTCTGCCTACATGCTGCTAAGACTATATCAGGCCTCTCACAAACATACAAATCACCCACAAATCTTGACGGATTTAAGGATATGTACTAAATAAAAGATAACACTCAGTTTTGTCAGCCAATGGGCTACATCTTTTAAGCTCCTTTCTCTTCTTGTTTGAGGACAACAGCTTAGCAGATGAGGTACATAATTAAATATCATAACTTCCAAATCAGATCTGGAGACTGAACAGTCCATTGGCAGTCTAGAACACATTGTTCCCAGTAATCTGGCAGAGGTGCTCCCAGTAATCTAGCAGGGGAGAACTTCTATATGGTGATGTAAACCACCACAAAACAAATTTGGTATCTTTTCATTTTTTTTCCATTGAGAATCTTGGTGCAGATTCTGCTGTGTTCATTGCTGTTACAGTCTACATGCATCAAATAAACACACTATGTAAATCTCACCTCAAATTTATCCATGACAAATCATACTTGACTGTTTAGGTTTTATGCAGAAATTACTGGCTTAGTGGGAGGAAGAAAAACACCCTATTTCTTTAGTCTTGACATTAGCAAGGCTTTCAACAGAATCACAGAATCAGGAACTGGATGGGACCTCTGGAGGTCACCTGGTCCAACTCCCCTCCACAAGCAGGGCTACCTACAGCCAGCTGCCCAGGACTGTGCTCAGACAGCTTTTGAGTTATCTCCAAGGATGCTCCCTGAGCAGCCTGTTCCAGGGTCTAGTCATCCTCATGGTATCTTTGTAAACAAGCTGGGAGCATGTGGATTAGAGGAATAGACTACAGTAAGGTCAGAACCTGACCGGACCGAACAACTGTTGGTTCAAGAGACAGCAAATTATGAGCACTATTCCTCAAGGGTCAGTACTGGAGCTGATGCTGTTTAATATCTTCATCAGGGCCAGGGATACCGTTCAGAGGGCCTTTGACAAGCTGAAGGAATTTCTTTACAGCAAATGCACAGAATTTGACCAAGATAAATGTAAAATCCTGCACCTGGAACAAAGAACCCTGTATTTGGACTACCAACTCAAGAAAATAACCCCATGCAGGTCCAGACTGCAGACTGGCTGGGCTGCAGTTGTGCAGCCTAAGGTGGCTCAGGTACCCAGAGACTCTATAGAATCTCCACCTCTGCAGATATTCAGAAGCAGAGTGGAGAGGGCCCTGAGTATCATAGTTAACTTTCAAGTGAGTTTGGCTTTGAACAGGAACTCAAACTAATTCAAACTCGATAGCCTCCAGACCTAAATTACTTTATTACCTGCCTGAAGCAGGTGAGGCTTCTGACATGAAGAGTGTTTAGATACTTCTCTTAAAGCATGCAATCACTTTCTGAAGTGGTAATACACAGGTCCCTATCACCCTCCACAACTGGGCTTCTAAGAGCAGATTTTTATACCCTTGCAGAGCTCTGGGTCTACACACACCAACCGAGTCAAGCCTTTACTTCATATTCTTCATAATCGAAGTCTAGATGGCAATATGAAATACTAGATTATTAGATACTAAATGCTATTAGATAAAATTGGAGTAAAACCTAGATTAACAAATAACATGGGAACAACAGCCATTCATGATAATAGTAAAATTATGCCTGTTAGCTTTATAGGCATTACTTTGATCCATCAGATATTGTATTCATCATCAAGAATTTCCGTATCAGGAATATCAACTTACTACATCGCATTGATCTCAGTTTTATAGTTTTAAATTAATTTCTCATCATAAAGAAGTACTTTTTGCTATAATGGTTTAGCTAATTGGCAGGAGGACAACACTAGTAAACCTATAGAAACAAGTGGATGCACATACATACAGTCTTGTTTGTGTCAGCTTAACTGAGAAAAGAGAAATAGGACTTCAGCCCATTGACCAAAATTGAAACTTCATTTTTACCAAAATTATATAACCACTGTTGTCATAAAACTTACTTTCAGTAGGAGCAAAAATCTCCCCCAAATTAGACCCTATTTCAGTACCATTCCCTACCATATTCTGGGTGACTTGAAGGCACATGTCTTAATACAGGTAGAAATCTCTCAACATTTAGAAAAAACTGAAAGAATAGAGGAGTGCTAAACATTTTTCACTGCCATCCTGCTTTACTGAGAATAATAAGGAGAGCCCACACTGTCTTCTCAGAGAGCTTGGCAAAGCAGAAGGCACTATATCAAAAACTGAATGATGTTTCAGTGCATTGCTCAATCATAATCAAGAGATGATGCTTTTCCAGTTTTTATGCTGATGGAACTCAGAGAAGCTGAACACCTCATGTTATCAGCTTTCAGGTATCTAGATATGTAAAAGCCAAAGTTTCAATCTCTCAGGTTGGAGGAAAGGTTTTGCCTACCTGCACAAAGATAAACCAGCAGAGTTCCTGCCAGAAAAGTCAGAATCTAGACCTACCATCAGAATGTTAGCTAAGTTCTCTAAAGGTATGGAAATGAGGACGTGGATAATTGCTAGTTTGTACTGGAGGGAACTGTACTAACAGGAACTAACCTCTTGCATGGATGAATAACATAATCCAATCTAATTCTGCCTTTGATGAAACCAAAACCAACACAGTTTTAATAACTTCAAGATTCCGTGTCTACCTTGAGATACACGGTAAAACAAAGGAGGAGACAAAAATGTCATCATGATCATCTTCCAAGAAGAATACAGATTTTTATTTCTTTTAAACACAAGTGTGAATTCTATAATAGATGCTACAAATGTCTCTTTCCAGTGGTATGAAATGGGATTAGAGGAACAGATGATGTTTCTAAAGAATGAATCGTCTATCTAGTTTTATACATCTTATCAAAGTGATTTAGTTTCCTGAACTGAAATCTAATTAAGCAGTTTGTCTTTTTCTGTTGCTTTTTTGNAAATTAAAATTAATTAGAGAGTTTTTTTTTTTTTTTTTTTTTTTTGGGTTTTTTTTGTTTTTTTTTTTTTTTTTTTTTTTTTTTTTTTTTTTTTTGTTGCTTAAAACTAAACAGATGTACGTTAAAGTGCATATGCTTATAAAGAGTAATCTTTTAAATATATATTTTTAAAATTAGCACATTCTTCTCCCTCCCCCCAATTATGGTAAGCAAGTACGAATCATTGAGAGATAAATTCAAATATCTCTACGAGGCCAGAAAGGTGATTATGGATTTCCAGTACATTTTCTCATAAGGTTTGAGACTGAAATCCTATTCTTCATCTACAGCTCAGGACCTTGTATCAGAAGGCATCTTTAACACAGCCACAAGTTAGAAAACACACGTCTTTAATTATAGTCCCACCTAGACGGGTCGCTCGGCAAAGGGGTTTCCACATATTCTAAGCTCCTTAAAGACGGCTTTCTTTCTGAAATTGCCACTCAGGACGTTTCCAATTCTCAAAAACGTAAGTGTTGGGAGAACTTTTGCCCTGATGAGACGCATGATGCTTCAGCCAGAGTGTGTTATTCACGGTTAAGCAAGAGGAAGAGGAAACTCACAGAGGTTTGTTAGAGCAGCCCCGCCGCCAGCAAGCGCCCACGAAACGCCACCTTCACCCACACTTGCCCCGATTTAATTAGAACAAAAAGCCTTCTCTCCTCTCGTCCCACCGCCCTTACCTTCCACCGACCGCCCGATGCTGTGCAAGTGGGTGAGGGAGGGGTACGCAGCATGAACCCCCTTCAGGTACTCCTCCAGCTCCTTGGTGTGGTGGTACTTGAAGTCCAGCGCAGCCGCCACAGAAGCCAGGCAGAGGATGAGGATGCCCACCACGTCCTAGTTAGAAACAGACGAACGTCCCTCCGNCATCCCCCGCCGCGGCCTCGCCCTGCCCCTGACTGACGCGGCCTCCATCCACTCAGCTCCCCTCAGCCCGCCCAGGGGTCGGCACCGGGGGGAAGACATCCCTCCCCTCGTCCCTTGTCCCCTGGGTCCGCCTTCGCTCCCGCCCGCCCCGCCGAGGGCTCTCACCTGCGCGGGGCGCGGCTCCCGTCCGGCGCAGCCCGCAGCCCTCACCGCTGCTCTCTGTTCGTCAGTCCCTGCTGCTTTTTCCTCGTTTTTCTTGCCGGAGGAGCTGAGCGGTGTCTGCAGGGATTAAAAAAAAACCAAAACAACGCAAAACTCAAACAAACAACAAACCGGGGAGGGATGCAAACGTTCACGTTTTGACTTTTGGTGGTGTTTTGATTCACAAGAAGGGTTGTTAAATAAAACCCAAGCTCCTCCTCAGCACCTGTGTGGTCCTGGAGTGTGATCAGGACTGCAGCACCCCGGGCCCAGAGACAAAGCCTGCTGCAAGACCAACATCTGCAAATCCAACAAAATATCTACCTAGCGCTATTTTTGTTTTGTCTTGTTTTGTTTAAAGATGAGTTTTTAATAGACTTGTATTCACTTACTAAAAGCACTGGTTTCTATCTACAGAATTAAGTGCTTTTCTTGGTTCTGCACTAACCACATTGCCTTGAGGATATCTTGGTGTTGGAATTCACCACAAAGACTTTTTCATCACCTTTTGTTGTCTTGAAGATTGAAAAGAACTGAGAGAAAGAAAGTTAAGCTGGCCTCCAGCAACAGAAATTAGAATAGTGTCTACATTTATTTTAAAATATGAATGTGGATATAGCTGAGTCTTAGAATACAACTACTTGTAAATTCTGTATAATTTTACTGAGAAAAAAAATTATAACCAGCAGGACGAATTAATCATGCCTTCTTCTAAAATTTACTATGCCTTCTAAAGTTTACTACATGGATCAATGTCAGAAAAGTGTGTTGAATGAAGTGAATGTATGAGCCAATCCCAAATAACAAGTCCTCTATTCCATACAGAAGACACTATATTTAATAAAATTCTTATTAAACAAAAAGCTACTGTTAAATTTAAAAATAGCTTTTTTTTTTTTACTGTGAAGTTTTAAGAAAAAAATGTTGAAACTATATTTTAATGCAAGTATGTGTAGTATCCCAATATACCAGAGACATAGATATCTAAAAATGCAAGATACCCACATTCAGACCCCTCTTAGTTCATGGGAGGCACTTCCATATAATAAATGATATACAACAAGGATATATACAAATTACAAGGCTACTTGATTAAGAGATATATAATATTATATTTCTGTTGAATAGGGTTCCTTCTAGTATGGTATTCTGGGGGAGGGGACAGACCCAGAGCCTTTCTCCTATACACTGACTCCACCTTATTTTAATTCTTATAGCTTGACAAGACCGTCTCTCTCTTATCACAAAACAAAATCCTTGCAAGACTTAAATATGGATGTCTTTTACATCCTGTATTTAAAAAAATAAAGAAGTTGATAGTTGATTTTGATTAGAGTTACCTGCTATGTGAAATGGGAGAGAAAATGTGGGGTTACACTGGAAAAACGTCTCCAGAGAAGCAGGAGGAAGGAACCAAGTGTGTGAGCTTCACATTTGAATGTATTTGGCTTAAATATACTTATTTGCAGGCTCCTTAAAAGATGATCTGGAGACACCGCTTGAGTAAACAGTGAAGAAAATATGCTCAGGTGGTAATCCCGCATAAACATACCTGGAAACCTTCCCAAGATAATCACATGAAATCAGAGAACTCTGACGTCAAGACAGAGTAGGGTGTTGATAACGCAGTAAAAATCACAGGGGGTGTAAAACCTTAATCTCAGTGAAATAACTAAAATCACCTTTGATATTAGGTAATCACACAGCGTTATCTCATTTGGAAATTACACCACCCTCTAATGTAGGCAGCATAGTCATGGTTAAATGAGAGTATTACTGCATATAGGAGTGTTCAAAATTATAGATTGTTTCTGTGCCAGGTGCTTGCAAGTTAAGACAAGCCAGCCTGTTTAGCAATATTTTAGTTACATGTGACAGAATCAAAAAACACTCCCCCCGCCTGCACACAACTCAAAGATACATTTGAATCTCTTTTCACAAGGTCAGTTTAAACCAGCCTGTGCTCGTAATATTCTGGTATACACAGTTGTGGCAAAAGTCAGTACCAAAGATCAAATCCTGCATGAGTCTAAATCAGCATTAAATCTCTCATTAGCATCAGAAGTTCAAAATCAGGGACTGCGTGTCTGAAACGGATTGCATTTGTTCTTAGCACTACAGTGGGCAGTGACCCTTATTAGGAAGCGACATAAACAGAGAAGCCAAGTCCTCTTGCTGTAAGAAGCATTATTCTCCTCTCAGTGTCGTTCCGGATCCTCCATTCAAAAGTATTCAACAAGTAATTTCTAAAGTTAGCACCTGAGCATGGGATTTGTGGAGAAAAATCCGCAAGTTTTTAGGTGAACTTGGCAGGCGTGATCTCAGCAGGGAGCTGGTTGGATGGGCTCGGGGTGATGCTGGCAGCAGCTGCGTTGCCCTCTAGCGACAGGCACAGACATTCCTGTCACGAGCAACGGGTGAGAACAACCCTTCACGCAAGAGTTAGGTAGCACCCTCACCCTGACGCTTCACAGACGCAGTTGCGATAGGAAACACCAGCAAAAGGATCTTCTGGAAATTTTTGTGACTTTGGAGAGCCATTCACAGAGGACATATTGGAATTTGAAATCTTGCTCAGTGTTTTGTCATTTTTCGTGTAGGATTCCTGCACTTTCCAAAGATTTGTACGAAAAAAATATGTTCATTACATTATAGCTGAAGTGTCAAAATATTTTTGGTGAGAAATTCAAAAAGGGGTCACTAACAAAGATTAAATTTTTCAAGGATCACCACTGCTATTAAAACTTTCTTACCTGAAATCATGTGCTAGACTACAGCTACATGGTCTTTACATTGATGTATCATTAAGGACCTGACAATCAGATTTCTCTGGGGGAAAACTACAAGATAAAGGCTTTCTCAAGTGAGATGGACCAGACAAGTGAGTTTAGTATAAGTGATGACACAGGCACATGAACTTGATAGGACAGCACAGTCCTGGATTTGCATAAACCCAGATATTAATCACCTGAATAAACATCAATGAACCCATTCTGGTGTATAATATCTGCACGGATGAATTAACAGGCTGATAGTAGTATAGCAAAAGATAGATTCCCTTCAAGAAAGGGCACAGAAACATCAGAAATCTCTCAAACATTCACCAACTGATTAGTTTTCTCTGCCATGCTGAGAGTTCTCAGCTGAGGCTTGCATATTTGGTTCATAAATCTCCTCCCCTCCACCCCAGCATAAGAATTACCCCTGGAGAAGAAAGGGATGCCCTGCTGTGTCTGGTAATCTGCAATTAGAAAATGATCCCAAGGGAGACTATTAGTAGCTGGTATTGTTTAGAGCCGTCCAGACAAGCACTGATTCAGCTGGAGAATCTGGAAACACAACCAGATGCCTGATAATCCTCTCACTCATCCCATCTTGCAAACAGCAAAATCTGCATACAGCAGAGATTTTGAGCTACTGTATGACATGTTGTCATGTGCTATGGTAGAACAGGTCAGTTCTGCTCCACAGGGGGTTGAAAAATGGAAACATGTTCTCATTCATTTCAAAGGTCAAGTGTTGTGTCTTGGGTATTGTATTACAATTGTAACATTTTTCAGCTTTATCTTTCTCTTCTTAAATTGGCTTATACTTGCCCTTTCAGCAGTCCACACAAAACTAGATATAATTGGAAAATAAATCGTCCTTGGAATGGTAAAACCTAATTTTGCACCTGAAGCATTATGTGTCCCTGGGTAGGTTAAGAGCACGGAACTAAGAATAGGGAAAGTCAGAAAGGTTTGGTGGGAAGGTCGGTGGCCTGCGGACAGATGCATTTCAGGGAAGTATACAAAAAGAAGGAAGGTGAGGAATGTCCACAGAGGTCTCGAGGAGGTGAGAAGGGGCTGGAAGGTGGAAGGGTTATAGATACTGTGATTGAGAAAAAACAATTGAGAGGATTTGGCAGGTGACTTCATATGGAAAAAGACTAAGAGTAGTCTTTCTGCTTACTAACATCTTGCTAATCTGACCTCAGGGTAACAAAATTTGAGTGATTTAAGATGTTGACATAGCATCTTGTCAGGTCTGCTAATTTGTATATTAAATGCATTGCAGTTAATACCATGGAATTAACAGAGATTCTTCATTGCTGATTTCTTGTTGATATTAAGAAATACTTTTGAGCAATCTGAAAAATACCCCAAGAACTGGACTCATTTCAGCTTTAGCCATTTGGAAGATTCGTCAGGTTCTGAAATAGCATTTTGCCATTTCTGCTAATTACCTTCAAATCAAAGTACCTTTTAAATTGCCATTGTCAAGAACAATGCAACACTCTTACTCACAATGATGGCAAGTCTGTGTTCTTAAACAAAATTGCTCCAGGCCACTTAATATATCTGTTTCAAGTAAACAATGGTGCCATTTCTTGAACAGGAAATTAGGATCCTGTTTGGAAAATTTAATTGTGTAATAAAATAAGCCTTTATTTCTCTGCACTCATTTATACATAATGGGCTGCTACACAAATAACCAAGTAAACAGTGTGCACTGAAATCTCCTATCAGTGAAAAGTACACATTATGATGTTTTGCACTAACCTTTTTGTTTTGGGAAAGAAATTAAAAGGGAGCTTTCCAGATATACAATAGCTCTGAATTTGCTGATTGGCGGTTTAAAAATGAATGTTTAGTGGTGCAATAAACAAAGATGCCACTTGTTTGACCTCAGTGAAAGCAGCTGGTAAGACTTTTCTTGGATTAATTTGTACTGGCTGTGTGCTGGTTAGACTGCCATTTATTAAACCATATGGCTCTGTGTAGACTCCATTTCTCTGAAGATATGGGTATGGTTTTATAACCAGCTTAAAGTAACCTAAAACTGAGCAGTCCCTGAGAGAGGCAGCCCTGCTGGCGTGAGCACACAAGCAGCTGCGTGGTCAGTTGGATTGGGGAACTGGTGCATCTGGAAGCTAAACCAAACACACACACCATCCAAAGAATCTATTTTCACCTGGCTCAGCTCCCTAATCCGTACAGGCACTGGCCTTGGGTGGGGGAGCAGAAGGGCCAGGTGGCTCATAGAGAGTGAGAGTGAACTGAGAGTGAACTGCCGGCTAAGGGGAGGTAGGTATGGGATTCCACAGGTCAAAAGAGAATCTCTTTGGAAGAACAAGCTGAACTCATAAGAGAGAGACTGTTGTGCTGTGCCTCTCTTCTGGCAGTGGCTTGTTCCCTAGAGATAATGAAGTTGTGTTACTCTCCTCCCCCACTAATGATATGGGAATATTAACGCTGAATTTAACTATAGATTAATTAGTGCTTCTCAAACAGTCTTGTAATGCCAATTAAACAGAAAATTGAGAAAGAGAACCCTCTTACAAATATGGAGACTTCTGCTACCCTTAGTCTGATACTGTTGCCTGCTAAGTATAGAAAATGATGATAATACAATAATAAAATGAAGATAATACAAGAATCCTGCAGCCACATGAGCCTTCCAAGACAACTGTCATGACAGAAAGCTTCTTAAGGTTATCTTGATATCGTCAGTATTTACAAACACAACAGCCTGCATAAAAGAGCACTGGAAATAATAACTTGTATTCATAAATGCTTGTAAGTGAAAGAAAAACTGCTCCCATGGTGGCTATGGAGGCTGGCTAAAGAGCAGCCCTTAACAAGACACAACGTGTACAGAAAGGATCTTTCAATACTCAGGATTTGAAAGTAGTTTATTTGAGGTCATGAATATCTTAATCAGAAAATCCAAAATCAGGATGAAAAAGGTTGTTTTGCTGACAGCAGAGAATTTTTTCCCCACTAGTTCATCTTTTACAGAATTATCAGAAAGCTATAAAAGTAGGCAAGATTTGCTATGAAGCAAGAAATACCAAGTATGTTTTAATTTAGTCTTGGTTCACTGAATTTGTATGCAATTAAACGTCGAATGTTATTTATTTACAAATGCTTTAAAGTGGTTTCTTGCTTTAGAATGCTTTGTACTTAAACTAGATAATGAAAAAACAAACTTTTTTAACAAAAATGCTTCCCTAAAAGTAACCCCCCAGTAATTTTTCATGTCAAATCCACTCACAGGGAAGATGTATAGGATAAGGGATGCTTTAGCATTCTTGGCACATCCTTGGTATGTATGTTTCAAAACAACATACGTTACAGCAGGCTTAAGCAGAGTCATCAGGCACCAAACTGACATCTGAGTGAGCAAGCCCCAGACTGGAACAATTTCCTGTACCAGCTACAGCAGGAGACAAATATTCAATGGGGTTCAATGTCTTCATTTTTATTTTGTTAATATATGGCTGTGCAAATATAATATAAAATTCTCCCCTGGGAATGAGGATTTCAAGTGTTTAAGAAAGAGTAGCCTCATCTCATTTGCATTAGTAATCCTTGTTGGCAGTCTCACACACAGGAAGCCTGAAAATACACAAGAAAAACATTAATACCCCAGAGAGCCTGTGGTAAGGAGATTTCTAAATTAAGATCACTTGAAAGATATCCTCATTTCAAGGCATGTATTCAAATCTCCATAACAGATAGCAAGGCTGAATATTGCATGAACTGCGAAGACTGACAAAACCTTTTCAGTAGTCAATTGTTTTTCATGTAATTTTAATTACTGTTCATCCTATAGGGTTTTTAATGGATACTTATGGAGCCTTGATCTGCTCTTTTCATTATATACCAAGTAGCTTTATCAAGTCTTTCTTTTGCATGACTGCTCCCATGCAAGCCTAACTTCCTGAAAGAGTCTGTCTTTGATCAATAATTGAGCTGTTCAGAGGAGTATTTGGTCTTTAAAACTATCTTGTGGGTTGATACTTCAAATTCAATTGTATATTACAAAAATTTCCGTTGATTGCCATGGATGCAGATAGTTGATCATTAAAAGATTTACATTTCCCATATTTGCCTTCTTTGAACATAATTTATTTTACCTTGTTCCAATATTTATAGATCTATTGTGCTTCAGCATTTGGCACTATTGCAAAGAAACTATCACAATTACAAATGTGTTACCATATGAGCCCAATGTGACTGCTGGTTTACAGACTCATGGTACAGATCTTAGATTCATGGTGGCAGATAGATGTTTTACAGGACTGGAATGTTAGCCAGTTCTTATGTGAACTGAAGAGAGTTTGTGTTTTAAGTTTAACTATAACAATTTTTAAAACTGGACTAAACTTAAAGGAGAATCTGAGTCAACAAAGCTTGCATCTTCTGATCCTATAATGTAAGTTATATTAATGTAAACTCAGTTTTAAATTTTTTCTTGCTTCCCTTAGATTCACAATTTATGATATTGGACATCTAAATCTGGCCTTGTAGTCTAAATGCAATCAAAATGTGTGGTCCATTTATCCAACTTCTGCCTTCATCTTTAAACAAAGAAATATTTCTTTTCACTGCATGTTAAAACACAAAATATATTATACCTTGCATAAGTTTATATCTAGGACATGATTCCTTATAAAAGGACCAAAATTTATTTCTTCCTCTCCAGCCAGTGTTGTCCTAATTACTCTTGGTAATTTTGGTACTTTTGCCTAGATCTAGAATTACAAAAAAGATCTCTATCTCTATGTGTTATCCAGCCTTTATCCAGCTGTAAATAGAGAATCTGAGCCAGTAAATCACACAGCCATATGTTCAGCAACTTTAAACTTATGCCAAGGTTGTCTTGATTCCAATCACAGTTAAGGATATAATTAAGATGATGTGTACTATCTTGTAGGAGATGGAATAGGCTTGGGAGCTTTCATAGTTTGGGTTTCTACTGTTTCAGAAATGTCTGACCTCTGTAGAGGTTACATAGCTTTATATTAAAACAGAGGTGATCCCTGGATGCAGTCATCTGCAATTTTTATTGTGTTTTCTTTTAATGATTTGGGCTCACAATTTTGATCATCATTATTTTCTCCCATCCTCTTGTGAAGCAAAATTTTAGTGAGTTGCTAGGCCAATAGGGACTTACGAACTTTTGCTGTCTGATAAGGATGTTTAATTTGATTAAAATATGATATCATAGTTTACTCTTGTTTTAAGATTTGTTTTCCTTTCCCTGTTTATGTTCTATTCAGAACTGAGTAACATGGAAAAAAATCTTAGTCTGGTCTCTTTTGAGAATTAAAGAACGGGGAATGATTTTTCTTTTGCTCCATTCAAGATTCTGGACTCTCTAGACTCAGTTTTGCATTGTCCTATGTTGTCATTTATGTATACAGAGTAATTGAAGAGTGTGCAAAAGTGATAAATCAGCATTTTCCATTGGCAGTGGTTTATTAATTGGGCTGCAGACAATAGGTCTACTATCATCTGGCATTCTGCAAAGACCATGGCCAAATAGTAGCTGGTACAGTGCTGTGGTTTGGATTTAGTATGAGAATTATGTTGATAGCACACTGATGTTTTAGTTGTTTCTGAGTAGTACCTACTTTAAGTCAAGAATTTTTCAGCTTTCCATGCTCTGCAAGCACAAGAAGCTGTGAGGCAGCATGGCCAGGACAGCTGACCCAAACTGGCCAAAGGGATATTCCATACCATGGAATGTCTTGTTCAGTATATAAGCTGGGGGAAAATTGGAAAGAGGGGCTGATCACTGCTTGGGGACTGGCTGGGCATTGGTCAATGGGTGGTGAGAAATTGTATTGTGCATCACTTGTCTTTCTTGGGATTTATTCCTCTCCCTCTTAATTTCCTTGTCATCATCATCATCATCATCATCATCTTTTACTCCATCGCAATTACTAAACTTTTCTTCTCTCAATGCACAGGTCTTACCTTTTTACCAATTCTCCTTTTCCTCCCACTGTGGGGGACATAATCCATGGTGGAGACACTTCCCTTCTCCTCCAGGCTGATTACTACAGCTCTTGCAAATTTCAAATATCCTTGGGATGTTTAAACCAACACGGTTTTATTGCTGTGTTTTCTGACGGTGTCCCAGGTCTTGCTGAACAACTATTAAGGAAAATCACCCAGAGGTCTGCCCTGAGATTGGACAGCTCTGAGTGGATGGGTGTGTGGGATAGTATGGGCGAGTGCCTAGAATAGTGGGTACCTCCAGCATTTTGGAACTTCTCCCTGAACAAGTGCAGGATCCAGAAAAACTAGGAAAATATTTGGAAAATGGAAGCCATCAGCCTGGCAATTCCAGAGAGACACAAATGACTGCAGCCTGCTGGGTCCTGGGCCTACTGAGCCCTGTTGAACACCATTCAGTATCCTCAAGGGAAAAGGATCTCTCTGGATTTGATGACAAAGTGCCAGGCACTGCAGCTGCTCCAAGCCTGGCCCCAGGCCCTGCAGCAGAACCAGAGCACCAACCCCTGCCGGTGTCACTCACCCCTCTTCACCAGAAGAAATGGACACAAGAGAGCTCCTTTAGTAAAGGAGAACAAAGCAGGGCCATCAGGAGAACAGGAGGAAGAGGCAGAACAAGAGGGAACCACTCAATCCCTATCCCTGAGAGAGCTGTGGGATGTGGAAAAAGATTTCAGCTGTCACCCAGGTGTGCATGTGATCAGCTGACTGCTCCGATGCTGGGTAACAGGGCTAGGCTAGCAGCCTGGAATTAGAAGGCAGGGAAACCAAGGAGAGCTGGGATCACCTTCTAGGGAAAGGGCCATTGCCAAGGCAGTTGGTAAAGGGCCACAAGTCCTCAGCCTCTGGGAGGCAACTCCTGTGGAGTGTGAAGAAAAAGCCAGGAAAAGGCTGCATGGACACTCTAGGTTTCAATGATACTCTTTTAGTGAAGAGACTTTTAATCTAATTTTCCACATGAAAAATACAAAACAAGGAACAGGTGTTCTGTCCTGTGAAGTAACACTAACTAATGACACAGTTCATGACCTAAGCTCCTTGTTGTTACTTATTCCTTATTTGCAAAGAAAGCAGTGGGTCCAATTCAAGTTTCCATAAACCAAAATAAGAGCCCTCAAGTTTCTGAGAGATATATACACTTATGTAAGGCCTCAAGTAAGTTGGAACAGATTAAGCGTAAGTTTCATAAAGGAGATACTTGGAGTAGAAAGTATTTATATTAAATACTAGAACATAAAGAATGACAGGAAGTCTGTGGAGAAATGACATTATCAGGTCACTAAAATAAAAATACTTAATTATTAATGAAGGAAAAATATTAGAATATTAAAGCCCAAGACAAAACCAAATTTTTTGGTAAGTCATGGAATTCAAACCCTAAGACTAAATTCATTCTTGGAACTGGCTACCTTGACTCCTCCAACTGACTCTGTAAAAAGGACAAACTCAACACATCCTACTTCAAAAAGACTCAAAAAACAGAACCTTAGATTCATCTCTAGTTAAAACACTCAGGCTGTGCATGACGTACATTGGCAGATTTTAAAAATAGTAAAGGCAGAACAAAAGAGCCTTTCATTAACATTTCCTATAACAAACTCTCCTGTCACAGAATGATACTGTCACTTCATTACATTCAGAAAAACTGTAAACTGAATCATCAAATAAACTGCTTATCCTGCTACTGTAAGATTGCTCCAGGGTGCAGAACAGAGTTTGAAGCAGCCTTGTTTCACCTTTGGCTCTTTCAACTTGTAGATTTAAGCAAAGATCGAAATCCAACTTGGTGCCCTGTTTGCTTAAAATGCATATTTTATGAACATTTTAAAATGATCTGTCCAAAGTTTGGGAAAATTAAACACCAAATTATAATACTCAAGAATCATATAGTGACTCTGAGGTTACATCCTGCAAACAAACACAGAAAAAGAAAGTTAATTTATTATAGCCTTGCATGGAATGCTGAAAAGGCTGCTGTTTTGCCTAAACTGTCATGTATTCAATTTGATTTTTCTTACAGGTGCTCTTTACTTTATTCTGTAGTAAATGCTGTAGCTCTGCTGGTGTTACTGTAGCTCCACAAATTGTAAGTTAAGGCAAAGAAAGAAAAATGCAGACAGGGGATTTAAAATGTATCAACATATTATTCAGGAGGATTTATTAGTTTTAAAATATTGTTACAATTCCCAGAAAGTGTTGTTACAATTGAGAGGGCTATTTGCCCAGTAGTACAGGATCAGGCCCTGACAAAGAAAGTTAAGGTGGCCCTTCAATTTTCTTGTGAAATAGATTGTTAAATCAACTGTTCTATCCTGCTAGGACTGCTGAGGATAACTTGGGAACACCAGGCTCTTGCAAACTATGGTGTGAATAATTCTGAATAATGAACACATTGACCAAAGAGTCACACAACAGTTGTCCCACATCAAAAAACAATCATCTCTGTCTGCAGGGGCTTGTCTCAAACTGATCTTAGGTATTGCATATCTTTGTAATGATGAGGACTCTCTAGATAGCCTTTTGAACAAATTTCCTGAGAAGACTGACATGTCAGGCTCCCTTACCCTTCAACAGCAGCCTTTTCAAAATCACCCGGCTTTGCAGGGGTATTTATTTATGTTCTGAAGGATTTAATATTGTCTGTAAGCCACTAACACAGTACTATTGTCTTCTGGTACGGGCTGTTACTGTGTTAGTCCTCTGTTCTCACAGAAGTAAGCTACAGTAGGGCTTTTGTCCTGTCTTTCAGGGATGCACATCACTCTCAGCCAATCTTGTCCCTTCACTGATGCTATCTGGACTGTTCTGAGGCCTGGGACACTGCAGTTTTGTTTCCATTTCTCTGACTATATGCTTTGTGATGTTGTTTCCTACCATCACTGCCTTCCATTCTGGTACACACAAATTTGGCCTTAGAATCTTGAGTTTCTTCAGAAGGGAAGTTTCTACAAAATCTGTCCTGTTGCATCACAAACTTGCTGCTCTGAAAAGCAAGGATGACCAGAGAAGCAGTCTGCGGCTCCAAGAGAAACCACTGCAGGGACAGCCCATGACACCTTGTTCATTGTCCCCCATCCAACAGCAGGTATTTCTAACAAAACATACACAGTGTTATTAAGGGCAACCAAAACTTCCCCTTCTGATAGTCTGCAAACTGTAAGCTTTGTCACTCACAAGAACAGAAAGGATGTTGCAAACATCATTTTAGCTAAAATCTCCTGATCAGGACTGAGCAAAGGAGCTCCTAGGAGTTATCTGCTGTTTCCTACCCGGTCCTGTCTTGTAATGACAATTACAGACCTGTGGATGGCCTGTAATACAGAGCTTTGGTGTATCATCATCAGCGTTGCTCATTTTGCTAAGCACTTCATTTTTATCACCAGAACAATTTGCACAGTTAACAAAGTCATTATAAGAATTAAAATGACAACTGTAAAAGAAAAAGCTCCATTTGAAAATGCCTGCAGCTGTGGGAAGCCACCATTGGGAGAAATTCCAGGGATTCCCACCACGGCTGCAATATGAGTAAGCTCCTGTAATTTCTGGAAAGCTACCTAGTTGATGAATCCAGTAAAGGTCAGATGTTTTAGCATGTATCTCAGTAGTTTATCAGGTACCCAAAGGCATTAAGGTTAACAAACTGCCTTTACATGACGGAGTTTGATGGTAATTTCTATGCCTATCGTAATCATGATCCTTCATGGAGTTTATACTACAAATACAAAAAATTTTGTTACTTTTTGCATTGCAAAGATTTACATGCACTACTTACCCATTTCTAAACAATTTATAAAGCCACATATGATTAAGTTAAAATACAAGCAATCATCTGACAGCTGTAGGTACAGGACTTGACATATTCTACACAGTCTGATTTGCAATTTAGGACAGCAATATCTGGATAGTAAAACCATCCAGAAAGTTTTCTTTTGCTCTAATCTATCTTGACAGATAAACAGCAAGGTTAAAACAGTACATATTTTGGGTTACCACACCCTGAGTGATCAGATCAATTTGCAGTTGTATGACCCCAGTGGCAACATATTTTTCTTTTAATATTGTTGTAAATTTCTAACAACAGTTAGGCTCTTCTAGCAAAAAAACCCAAAAACCCAAAAAAATCCATAACCAAAAAAAGCCCAAAACAAACCAAGAAACCAAACCGACCAACGAACCAACCAACCAACCAACCAAAACCCAAAAAACCCCCCCAAAACACACAACCTCTGGTTTTGATCGTGTATTTCCTTTCCATCAGTTTCCTCCCATAAACGGTTAAACATATCCCCAGTATAACCCTGTACAAAGTGACTTTCTTTTCTAACATCAATGCTGCAAAACTACTCATGATGCTACATCAAGTATTTTTTACCATAATAAGGATTTCTGTGATTAACTGGTTCACCTTTTCTTTTTCACAGTGCTAACCTCACGGTTCTCTGAGCTTTTAACCACTTCAGTATCAACAGCGCTTATTTGGGTTCTCATTTTAAATATCTCTCTTTCTTTTCTTTCCACTGGCTATTGTGCAGCTGATGTACACACTCCTCTCAGATCTCATTCCTGCATGTATTCACATATTTAATTGAAAACACATTACTGATTTTCATAATGCTGCTGTCATTAAGCCTGAACAATTTTTATTGTGATATCTCTCAGATTTGCTTACTTTGAATCCTTCATTTTAATTGTCTTAAATTTTCTAACAACTGGGAATTTTTGAGCTTTTACTTCCAAAAGTTTTTGGAAGCTATGTTACAGATTCCATGAATGCAAAAATAAAACAGCAAATGAAAATATTAAAAAAAAAGACCCAAATAAAAGCAAACAATCCTTCCTTCCTTCCTTCCTTCCTTCCTTCCTTCCTTCCTTCCTTCCTTCTTTTTCTCCTCATTTTTTTTTGAAATCAGAATAGCTCT
>VZTX01028273.1:660091-674904 GCA_013400915.1 Pardalotus punctatus
TCAGGCTTCTTCCTTCCTTCCTTCTTTTTCTCCTCATTTTTTTTTGAGATCAGAATAGATGTATCACATCCAGATTTCTTCATCATGCTGCCAGATAAGTCAACATCTGGCAGCTAATAAAAAAAATCTTAATATGCAGCAGCTTCCAAGAACTTCTTGATCATTTTTCACCCCATAATTTCACTAGAATGGTAAACACTTAACAGTGGTTAAATTTTTACTCTGAAGGCCCCAGACAGACTCTTTGTATAAAGTCTAGATAATTCCTTTTTCTGGAGATTTTCTTTTACATGCTCATCTTTCTCCAGGCTGGTGTATCTTTCCATATTCCTGTGGATAGTTTCTCCCATCATTTCTTTCTTGTGCCTTTTAATCTAAGAATAGGGAGTAGAAAATTTCTTTTTTTTTCCTGAAAGGTGTTTGTGTTTAGTGGAAGACAGCAGCCTGGTCAGCACAGGAAGAAGCCTGACCTTTCATATGAACTACTTGTACTGATGGCTAGCTGATTACTACTTAGCTGTTATCTGGGAAGTCAAAGTTTCTAGTTTATTCCAGCAGGAGCAGGGAGGACAAATGGGAAACAGCTTTCTGAAACTCACAGTCTCCATAAATTATAAAAGCCATTTTTTATTTATAATTGGAATGCTGATTATATATACATATATATATATGTGTATATATATGTGTATGTATGTATATACACATATAGATATATATATATACACATATATATAATGAGATGTGCTTTAATTTGACAAAAAACCCCAAACTCTTACGTTTTGGCTTTCAAAGCTCATTCTATCCCTATTCAATTAAGACATTTTATTATTCATCATCTCCCTCTTAAACCTTTAAATACAATGTAGCATTTGTTACAGTGCCTGGACTTCACTGGCTTGGTAAAGAACAAGGACTCACCCAGTTCAGAGCTAATAGCTTTCTCTGCTCTCTGGACAGCATCTGGCAATCTTCTTCCAATAAATCTTGCTCTTCTATCTTTTTGTCATAACACAAACAATTATGAGGAACATACGATATCATTTTAGTTGACACATCCCCAGTTTGAAAAGTTCTGACAGCAGGCATAACTGTGAAACTGTTCCCTGGAAATAAATTTCACAGCATGAAACTGTTCCCTGGAGATAAATTATAATTCATAAATTATTTAAGATTTCCAGTCTTACTGGAATACTGAGCAGCATTCAGGAGGAAAAAAAAATTAAAAAAATTTGCAATTAGGTTTAAAAACCCAGAAAAAAGTCAGGGCTTGTTTTTGTTTAGTGAACAGTCCCAGATCTGGATTACAGCAGTTCTACCTGTTGATGTGGGAGTTACAAGAATGTTGCCCATGCTACATTATCCAGTCATGACTATATGTTATTTATTCATTTTAATGAGACACAGATAAAACACAATCTCAGAGAAACCAGCTTGATGAATAAGACACAAATAATTTAAATGCTCTGATGTGATGATTCTTCTGCTTTTATTTGGAAATATGCCATGAACTGTGTTTTTATAATCACACATCTCTTTGGTTTCTAGAACTCCCCCTTCCAAAGTCACAGAGGTAATCTGACACACAAAGGCTGTGAAGGCTGTTTCTGCTGTGCCTTACCAGCTGTACCTGGGTGGGCTTGACTTGTTTTAGTTTGTACAGGAGTTTTGCTTGGTGACCTCCCTGTAGTGTACATACACAGCTCCTTCTGACACATGGGAGTGTCTGGATATAGTCATGGTGATCTAGTTGATGGGGTTTTTTTCTCTGTAATGCCTGATGTGACTCTGGTGGTTCATCAGCAAAACTGTGGTCAAGATAACTTCCTCTGAATGATAATATACAGGAAATTATACAATCACATAGTAAAACCTGACATTAGGCTGCTGCTACACTTGGCAACCAAAGCAAAATAAAGCCACCTTCTGTTTGATGCACAGTGTAAGGGACTCCAGGTGGGCTGTGTGGCCTTGAGAGACATATCCTGCCGGGGTCAGATGTCCCTGGATACCCATTTACCTCCAGAGACTCCATCTGAACCCTCCAAACTAGAACAGCTGGTGCCTCAAGACTTAAAAATACCATCAACAAGAAGAATGGGGAGTCATCATTTCAAACAAGATGGCTGCCAACAAGAGCAGCGAGGCCCAGCTGAAAAAAATTACTGTAGTCACTTTGGAAATTAAAATCACAGTGTTCAACAATGCTGTTAGATGTTACTTCAATTAGTTCTTCTTGGCAACACTACTGGGACAGACAAATGGATCTCAAGGGGGATATTTGTGGTGGAAGATGAAGTACAAGAGATCCCTGCCCAGATCCAGAAAAGACTTCAGACAGATATATCCTCTGGACAAGCCAAATCCCACAGCCCATAAGGAAAGACAAACCCTTAAAGCTTGTGTTCCTGTTCCTTACAAAAGTGCTCAGATGCCTGGTAGATGGTAGATTTAGACCAGGAAAAGCTCTGCACCTAGCTCCAACTGCAAATATCATGCACTGATATTTACACATCTCAAATTATGAGAGGGAAAAAATACAACTCAGTCGAAAGAATTCTTTTGGGGATGCCACATTAAAAATAACAATTGCCTGCAATTTAGCAAAACACATTATGGGACTGTAATCACCCCTTTAAAAAGCAGGAAGTCTGCCAGGTGACAAGGACATAAGCTACCTAATGAAGTTTCCAGTTCAGCTCTATTTTCAAATCAGTGAGGAGCTGCATCTCATCCAAAAGCTACTGGTTTCTAGTCTTTAAATTTCAACAGCTCACCTTCTGGAAACAGGAGAGTTACTTCTATTTTCAATAAGACATCATGAAAAAATGTTAAGTGATAGCTCCAGCAGTCAACAGAGTGGAAGAAGAGATCAACAGCTGATGAGTCACACAATCTGTACAATCACCCACTAACCCATTTCCATTCTTCAACTGCCTGTACCCTTCCTATCTCCCCTTTCTTCCTCCCTTCTTTCTTCCCACACGCTCTTCCCTCCCACTGTTTCCACCACCCCACCCTCCCTTTGATTTAATCCCTATTCTCTATGCTCCTTTGCTCAGTTTCAGCCACCACATGAATCCAGACCTCCCATGCATGAACCTGGAGTGAAAAGTTTGTAATAAACAATCAGTCACTGGACTTAATTGTCTGTGCTTTTTGCTGCAGAAGTTTACAATTGATCCCAGAAGTTAGATTTTTGCCCTGATAGTTGAACCTTTGCTTTGCGTGGCAAAAGGAAGGAGGCTGCCTGCTTGGGAAGAATGTGGAAGGAGGACTCTGATGAACCCTCCCACTCTCCCAGAGCATAACATCTCACTGAGAACACAAGGATGTTGATGAAGGTATTCAGCCTGGAAAATGATAAATCACAGAGACAGCATGACGTGCCATGATGTGCAGAGACATCCTCAGTCAGGGAGCATGCCTGGCAAGTGTGGATGTTTTTGCATAGCATGCTCACCACCCCAGTGCTCAGCACCCAATGGTGCAAGACACGTCCAAGGGCAGGAAAAATGCCAGTGGAAAGGGGGAGTGCTGCCCAGGTGGGCACCCACCTCAGCTCCAGTAACTGCTCCCAGAAACATGTTTGTGATTTAATTATTAAGTGGCTTTCACCAGTGCTGCCTTCTTTGACATGCAAGGCTCTGATGGCCTTCCTCCCTAGCCAGCACCTCCAGCCACACTCTTGTGTTTGTCACAGAGATTGCAAGGAGCAGAGGATGGGGAGGAAGGTGGGCACACTCATACCTCTAACATTACTTCTGTCTCCTTACAGCCCCTTCCAGTTGCCTCCAATTGGTGCTGGTGCCCACCCCCCAGCCTCCCACGCTCCCTCAGTGTCTTTCTTCCCAGCTTCCTCCAGCTGTCCCACTGCTGCCAGTGGCAAGTCTCAGGCACTGTCTGGAGAAACAGCAGCTGGTGAGAACTGGTCTCTCTCCAGTGTCATAGAAGTTGCCTCTAGGGCAGGTTCCCTTCCCATACTGGCCTTATTACGGTTCCTGTATTGCTCATGTGCAGCCCACAGACTAGTTGCATCCTGCCCACAAAGCCAGGCTCTGTCTGGGTATTCTCTCAGGCATCAGAAATTATTAATTCTTTTATTCACAGGGGCACAGATTCAACTGGAAGGTGGAGTAAGTCACAGATTAGTGGTTAGGCCAGTCTCTAAAAGAGATGTGAAACAGGAGCTTGTTAATGCTCCCAGGCAAAGGAGTGAACTGCAATTCCGGGGCAATCCTGTGAAAAAGGAGGGATGGTACCACACCAGCTTCACCATGATTTAAGTGGAAACAGTAGATAAGACTGTGCCTACTGGTGCCTGAGAGAGGAGGCTTTGAGACTTCCTAGAGCAGACCACCGGAGACAGCTCAGCACAGAAACCCTTGTTTCTGAATTCTAGTGAGGTACAAGCTGTTCACACATGAGACAGAAAACAATTTGCTCACCCCTGTCAAAACTGAAGTGCTTCTGCAAATGTCCAGAGGCTGAACCTTCAGAACCTTTGAAAAGCCAAGAATTTTAGATGCCTCCCAGCTGAGGTAATATCTGAACTCTGGTCTGAAGGGCAGCAATTTTAGGTGTGGGTGTTCATGGTCCACTGTGAATATCTAAGTCCTTCACACGATCTGGTCTTCCAGCCTTAGGAATAGATGGGATCTTTAACAGATGATGTTTCAGATTTGAAAAATCCAGGGCAAAGTACAACACATTTGAACCTATCTCAATTACCATTGAGAAGATATATTCCTGCCACAGAAATTAGGTACAATTTGGGATACATTTTGGCTTTGTTCCTGGGTTCTATCTTGCAACTCTGCTTCTGTGAAGAACAGTGGAATTTCTTAAGACTTTTGGACACTCTTTGGAGTGTATGTTATTTAGCAACATGTATCAGCTGCAAACTTTGGGTTTGCTCTTTAAACTGCTATTCAAAAATAAGAAATACTAATAATAGCAATTGTATGGCTAGAGTATATGCTTACTGGCACCTAGGGTTGGACATGCCAGTAAGAAATTTGGCACAATTATTTAAATACTTACTTACTCAATATATTAAAATGTAGTTTGTTCCTTACACAAGACCAAGCCTATACCCCAATTCAATTTTACATTTGTAGTTCACCTGGACAAAAATTAGTTTAGTTCTGACAAAAAGTCCACATACTCTCTGCTCTCATGACAGTTTCTGGCTTCACCTAATTGCAAAATCCTAGCTATGTTGTCCCTATGTGATCACCATCAAAGTTCTGAGATTTCTTTAATGTTCTATCTTTTTTAAAATTACCTTTTGTAAGGGAAAAATTGCTAATACATTATTTCAATTACTTCATATCTGTATTCTCCACTGAGTGTCAAAGAAATTTGTTTAAATATACATTCAATATTCCCAGTATTCACTTTCTTTTATAAGGACTGCCAGCAGCAATCACCTGATGTTCATGTTAGCTGTAATTCCTTTCTCTTTTTTGTCTGTTGTAAACACAAGACTGAATTTGTATTTTTGTGGATTTGGGAATCCAGTAATGGCTGCGAAGATTTGTGTTTTACTCCATCATCCTCACATATTGGTACTGTTATTCTACCTTTCTGTCATAAAATAGGAACTTTGGAGGGAGTGCAGGAAGAAAATAAGGACTGATTGAAATAATTTCATGAAACTGATGAACCATTTGACCATTAATTTAGCATTGACCATTTAATTGCCTGTCACAGTCTTAGTTTTACAGAAGATTTTTTTATTATTTAATCTCTGAAAATTGGAATGTCCAAAGATTACTGGATCAAATAACAGACAGAAACCTCTATCAGCAGTGAAAGCTTATCTACTTGAGAAAGTCCAGTACAGGACAAGGTATGCACTTCAACAAATGCAGCACATGGATATAATTACTTTTCTTTGAAAATTGTAGTCAATGTGTTTGAATCATACTAAAGTTTGCCTAAATAAATCTGTTTGTCTATTCAGGTGCTCTTATAATTGCACGATCAAGAACATTTTTACACTTTAACAAGGCTTAGTATTTTTCAGTAGTTGAGTCAATTAAGAGAAAAACTTGAATGAGAGTTGCTTAGGTCTATATTTAGGATTAATATACTTACAAGTAAGTGGGACTTTCTGATTTCTCATATATAGTCTTTAGAAACACAGTGAATATAGATGTGTAAGTGAAACACCCCCACTAGTATTTACTAGTACTTCTAGTAAAATTAATTGTTAAAAATTTGAGTGTTTGGGTGTATTGAGACATGGTGATGAGCATTTCCCACATCTACACAATTCTGGAATTTACAGAATTAAAGAGCTGTGTTGAATTTATGGAGTTTCATTTTCAGCACAGGCTGCCAAAGTTGCCATAGTTTCCAAGGTTTAAATGCAGTACATGTACCTTCACAATCTCTCTAAGACTCTACCAAAAATCATCAATCCCCAAATCATTTCATTCCGTTCTGAAAACGCAGTCAGTAGAGGAAGAGATAAAAGGGTATCTTTCTGCATGGAGGTTTGGTGAGGGATTGCAAGTAAAGGGGTGTGGAAATGATGAACACTCTTTTCTAGGGAGTAATGCAGTGCATTTGGAAATTGATGGGATTTTTCTTATGACTTTCCTTTGCTCCCAGCTGCCCTTAGGAAGGCATTTAGAAAGGACTGTGCCTCCTGAACCACCGAGGACAGGCACCAGCAGATCCACACATTTAAGCATGAGTTTTTTGACTCTGTTTTGCTCCCATTTCACAAGGACAATCTAATGAAAACAAAATTAAAATTTTGGTGTCAATTGCTTTCTCTAAACAAAAGACTCTAAGAAATATAGCTGAAAACTGTGCTGAACTTCTGCTCTGCTAAAAAAAAAATAGGATGGATGGATGGATGGATGGATGGATGGATGGATGGATGGATGGATGGACAGATGCATTAAACATTTCACCCTGTACTTGAAAGCTAATGAAAAACACATTTTGTGGCTTTGACAAATTAACAGCACAGAGTAACCTAGTTTTATATCTTATTTCCTGTTTTTCTAGTGAGTTTTGGCTTGGAAAGCAAACAGACTTGTGCACAGATGAATAATGTGTTTAGATTTGGCCAGAAAAAGAAGTCATGGAAGACCTTTCGATTTGGATGGAAATAGTGTATGTTACTCTGATGTTACTCTATGGGATTCTGTTCTGTTGCTGCTTTCATAGCTGATTGCAATGTGCTAATGTCCTAGGGACAAATCTTAAATGGCTCAGTGAAATCAGTGGGAGTTTTGACTGAGCCAAATCTAAATTATATCTGAAGAAGGACGTAAGGACTTGCTTTGTCATGAGATTTTCACCAGCACCCTTAAACCTTTACACCCTGAAAAAACCAGAAAAGAGTTTTGGAAGAGTCCTAAACACTGAGATGATTTTTGGAGCACAGACAGGCTCTCAGGAAAACAGCTGTAGGACTGTTTTCCAGTAACCCCACCAAAGCACAGTGCAAAGGGCATTTCAAGGACAGACTAGAGCTGTAGCACACAGCACTGATGTCAGGGAAGCTCTCAGGGTGCACAGCGCAGCATGCAGAACACTGTCCGTGTCAGACCCACCCGTTTTCTCATGCTGGCCCCTTTACATGACTTAGGAAGGAAGGATGATCTGCAGAGAAGGATCAGGAATTCAGTGTTCCAGAAGAAATCATCAGCTTTATTCTGAGCTGAGAATCCTGTCAATAAAAAGCAGAAACTCATGCCTTAGCTTTTGTGGGTTTAGTGATCATCCTCCTGTAGAAGGTATTGATCTGGGTGGACTAAAACTCCTGAGCCTGACTCTTACCAGGGCCCTTTAACAGTGTCAAAGCCCTGTTCATCAGTATAAAGCTAAGTTCATAGTTCTATTTGATTATACAATGGCCTTAGTTGGTATTTATATACTTTTTAAGTAGTTGCATTTTTCAGTAGATTTCAGGCCTATGTAGCCAGAAAATGCAAACTATATGGATTTAAACTAGCATACCAAAAAAGAACTTTTACTATTTTTAAATTAATCTCATGAATCATCACGTTCTGGGATCTCTGGGGTTTTGAAGGGTTGAGATTCACATCACTTCCCAGCTCCAGAGGGTGAGAACTGTTCAATGTTCTCCTCTCCTTGAAATTTCCATTAAGTATAAAGATTAGCATTGGACTGCTATGACAGATTTGTAATCAGAACTTCCTTTCATGAGAAGCTGGCTGGAGCCACAGATATTTCTTGTATTACATATTATAAAATACTCACCTGAATGTACACATTATAGCCTTTTTTAGACATTAATCTGGTTTCGGTGTTAGCCAGCTGGATATTTTTGAGGCACTCTGTTTAATCAGCAGTCCTCTGCCTTCTCTTTATCCTTCCACAAGTATATATACTTATACACACACAGAACAGCAAAAAAGATAATGCAGGAATTCTGGTACGAATATTTTGAAGTATTGACATGAAGCATTGTATGCTTCAGACCTATACATCTTCCTGAAAACAATACTGGCTCACTGACATACACCATGAGCTGGGTTGACCTTGGATAGGTGCCAGGTACTCACTGAAGTCACTCCATTACTCCCTTCCTCAGGCTCGTGGGTAGAGATAAGGGAGAAATCACTCGTCCATTACTGTCACAGGCAAAACAAACTTGACTTTGGGAAATTAATTTCATTTATTGCAAATCAAATCAGAGTAGGATAATGAGAAACAAAAACTAAATCTTAAAACACTTTTCCCCAAATCCTCTCTTCTTCCAGGGCTCAAATTCACTCCCACTTTTTTACCTGTTCCACACCAGTGGTGAAGGGAGATGGGGAATGGGGGCTGTGGTCAGTTCATCTCATGCTGGTTTTGCTCCTCCTTACTCCTCAGGAGGACTCCTCACACTCTTCCCCTGCTCCAACACAGGGCCCCTCACACAGGAGACATTCCTCCATTAAATTCTCTAACATTGGTCCTTCGTGAACTACACCAGGGTGGTTCCTTCAGGAACAAACTGCTCCCACTTGGGTCCCCCACGAGGCCACAGCCTCCTTTGGGCATCCACTGGTCCAACATGGGGTCTCCCACAGGCTGCAGGTGGATCTCTGCTCCACTGTGGCCCTCAATGGGCTGCAGGGCACAGCCGGTCTCCCCAAAGGCTGCACCATAGGGGAAACTCTGCTGTGCCTGGAGCACCTCCTCCCCTCCTTCTTCTCTGACCTTGGTGTCTGCAGAGCTGTTTCTCTCACGCCTTCTGACTCATCTCTGCCCTGACTGCAATTGCTCCTGTGCAGTTGCTTCTTTCCCCTCCTTAAACACATTCTCTCAAAGGTGCTTCCACTGAGCCCCAATGGGCTCAGCCCTGGCCAGCAGCAGATCCATCCTGGAGCAGGCTGGCATTGGCTCTGTTGGACTTGGGGAAAGCTTCTGGCAGTTTCTCAAAGAAGTCATCCTAGCCCTTCTGCTACCAAAACATTTCCTCACAAATTCCATACACATATGTGCACACACATTTTTCACCTTGAGGGAAGTTAAACAACAGAACAGGTTTTCCAGAGATGTTGTGCAGCCTCAATCTTTGGAAGTTTTCAAGACCCAGTGGAACAATTCCTGAGTAACCTGTTATGAACTCATGGCTGACTCTGCTTGGAGCAGCCCCTAAGATGCAGACTTCCTGACATATCTTCCAGTTTCACTTATAGTGTAATCCTGGGATTCAAGGACTATGTAGTGGATAGACAGATATACTTTTTTTTCAATGGCTTTGGGGACAAATATTAAATAATCTACAGACTGCTAGATTATAAGTCCTGGTTGTGTAAACCAATGAAATCAATACAATATCCTTGTTTTCCTTGAAGTTACAGTATTAATTTTAACTATTTCAACTAACAATGCAGAAAGTTTAAATATTTTTACAAAATATCTTTAAAAATACACGTTAAAGTTATCTTCCCCCCCCACCCACCCTAGAATGTATAGCAAAGACATTTCAGTCTCTCCAGTTACCATAATTGCAAGCTCCCACTATATATAAATAAGAATGCTTTTAGAGTAGAGGTGTATCTGTTCACACACAGAAGGGTAGAAGTACAGGCTATAAACCAAAGGTAAATCAGAAGAGACAAAAGAATGATGAATGCAAGAGAGGAGAAAAAAATTTGGTGATATCTTCCCTCAGTTCAATATTGTTTGTTGTTGTCCAGAGAGTCTCTGTTGCCGGCTATAGACACAGCATACAACTCCCACTGATTTCCTTTCAAAGGGAATTCAAAGCATTCTGTGCCTCTTGTAACATGCTTGCTGTCTTACTCATTGTTCTCAGGTTAATAATGGAGGTTAATATTCCTTCCTTCTTTTGTTCCTTTCCACTGCCCTACAAGGACAGGATTTTTCTATCCCCTCAGTTTACAGCTACTCAGAGTTTACACCCTTTTCATCCTCTCTCTCAAGAGCTTTTTCAGTGCCCGTTCCAGAAAAAATAAACTTTTAAATTGCACAGTGATTAAAGAGATTATCCACATTAAGCATTCCCCTGTGAGCAGGAACACAACAAAAGCTCATTTAAGAAATTCAAGCACTCTGCTGTAATTGGGATTGCCTGTCTCTTGCAGAAGTGGCCTTTTTATTCCTCTGCTAGATTAAATCAACCATTTGTGTCTATCATCTCACCAAGAAGCTCTTTCACTTCCTGAGGTTTATAGGAGTTTCAAAAGCTGCTGCTAAATCACCAGAACAATTATATTAGTTTCTAGGGTTTTTTCAGATTCCCTACCTGCTTACCTCATGCTTAGCCTATTCTGAGATCCATCGAATAATTAAAAGCTCACACATATTTTTTAAGTTGGTAAAGCATTACCTAAAATAGCTGAAAGCAAACAGAAAGATCTGCTGTTTCTTCAGGGTATTTTTCTCTGATGTTCCTCCCACCTTTATCATGATAGACACTAAAATGGCACAATTATAAGATAGAATCTGAAGAAATGTTTCTCTACTTGGAGATTTGACTCCAGTGCAGAGAACTGTGTAAGTGAAAAATCTTTTTTACATAATCACCCCCCTTTTCCAGCCAAGTTCCCTCTTGTCCCAACAAAATTATCTACAGGACAGAGTTGATCCAATATTTTCTTTCTAAGATAAATATTTTGACATTTTGTCTCCTTTCAGAAAATACAGGCAATGAGTTGTTTTCAATTAAGGCTAAAGAGTTTGCCGAGCATTTGAGAGATGGTTTTGAAGTTGGGGAAAAAACAGTTGAAAACTGATAACTTTGGCACAGCACCAAGCATTACAAATGCAAAAATCCCATGTGACTGCCCATTACTGCAATCTCCAAAAGAAAGTGTCACATTGAAGTCTTCCCTCCTCATTTCTTAAGCATTCCTGTTTAGTGAATGTGCTTCATTTGGTTTATGGCTGTTAAATTCATCATAGCAGGTGTAATGTCAACATGTCTACAAGAAAACAGTAAGCTCCTGAGTACTTAAATGTTGAATTTCCCGTAAAAATTAAAGAAAAATTGACAAAAAATGCCAATGACTCCCATGTGAGTCGTGGTCAAAATGGTCACATATCAGGTAATATGTGAAATCAAAGAATTATTATAAAATGACTATTTATGGTCAATGCACTAAATGCAATATAAAACATTTAGAATTTCTTCTACCCTACAAAAAAAAAAAATCTAGATTAAGAAATATCTTTGACTGTATAAGAAAACACACTTGTTCTCCATAATAGGAAATAGAACAATTTTCATTTTGATCTATGGGCCACATTTCCCTGATCACATAGCTAAAAAGTTTCACTTATTATCAGATTAAAACTGAGTCAGCATGTACAGCAGCTCACTACACAAATTCAGCTCTTAGAAAACATTTTAAAACATAAGGTTTCAATTTTATACCAGTTTTGCATAGGTGCTACATTCCCACAAAACAAATATAAAGGACAAAATTTTTCCAGTCTCAGATGAAGAGAAAGCTGAAGAAGCAAGTAAAGATCAGGGATAGGCACTCTCCTCATGAGTTTCTATTTTATGAAGTAAACTGCCATGCAAGTTTTGAGGGGATAGAAAGGATATGTGCAAATACTGTGCTTAAAAAAATTATATAGGCATTTTAAAGTGAACTTTCCCATAGGCAGAATTGTTAGTCTGAGTCATCCCAGAACCTTCAAGGGGTCAGAAGCAGAGTTACACTGTCTACCCAACTCTACAGAGTTGGTACTGAAGAATTTCTTCAAGTCTTTTCATAACCTCACAGTCCTTGTGGAAGAAATAAAGAACTTTATATAAATTCTGGCACAGTAGAATCAAACAGATTGAGTACCTACATGGCAAGCTTGTTTTAGTTTGTCAATCTGTTATGGTCAGATTAAAAGAATAATTGTGGCTATAAAATTAATATAACCACAATTATAAAAATATATTTTCAAGATTATTCTTTCAATTATATATATATATAAATGGCTTATAGTAAACCACAAAGGTTCAGAGGCATATTCCTTAAAGCAGTACCCTGGATCTAAGGATTTTTATACTTTTATTTAGTATTTGTAGTTTAATGATGTAATTGTATCATCAGATAAGCAAGTTACATATTTAATGTTTCAGTGAAATATATTTTAAAAATTATAGCAGCCCGAGAAGACCATTCACACCGTTTGAATTAAGGCACCTCCTAACAGGAGCCCCCTGTTAATGGAGTGAGTAAGGTTCATCTAAAGGTTAATTCAAGGAATCTCGCTCAGAAGCCTATTACCAATAATTATGCAAAGAGCTTAAATATTAAATATATGACACCTGTGAAACTACAGTGGACATATTTTCCTTCAAAATTTTCATGACATTTTTTTATTTTAAAATAGTCCTTGGCAACTGCTGTTTTTGGAATAAAAACCATGCCTGCAGTTTGCACTTACCTAGATTCACTCTTTTACTGTTTCAACTATTTATCTTACTCAGGCCCAGTTGTTTACTGTGTCAAATTATGTCTTGAATAGTTGCTTATTTGAAATTTACTATATGATTGTTTATGGGTCAAGGTAAGAAAAAAAAAAAAGTCTTACAAAAAAATACATTATGAATAAGAGTTCTGTGGATTTTCCTTGTTCACATGGAAGTGTGCTCTCTGCTTTCATTCTGGCAATCTAGTGTACCTTAACGCAAATGAATCACAGAAGATTTAGCTTTTGGAAAGGCTTTGTGAAGTCTTTGCCAAATTAGTAGTATTCCTAAGGCAGCAATATCTTGCTCTCCCTGACTTTCAAATTCAGCTGTTGTTGTCTTACCATTCTTTTTGTTATACTAGAATAAAAATGTCCTGCATTATAGGAAGTACTACCAGCAGCATAATTGGTTTGATGAACACAGACATACAGATGTCAATAAAATATAGTAAAAAATACTAGAGTCCTTTCTGCATTTCTTTTTGAACACTAGGAAAAAGCCTTACACCTCAAGATCTGGTTTTATCTGGGCTGTGTATTACTGAAGAAACAAAGGTCCATACATAACTAAAATTATCTTGAAGAAAATGATGACCCTGATGGAATGCAGTAGCTGCCACAGCTGTATTTCAGTATACACTGGACAATAAAATGATACATCACAAGAGGACTTACATCTCTTAGGCTTTCTTGTGGAATTCTTCCTCTGCCCCTTGGAGAGATTCAACTTGTCTTTTAAATACAATATCAAGACAGAAATTGATTTATTTGTAGCTCTACGGTTTTTCTCAATACACCGGAAAGAAGTTTAATAAAAAGAAAGAGGTTTAGTAGCAGCTACAAATGCCTTAGGTTTGTCTAAAGTAACCATCTTTATTTCGAACATCCAATATTAAGGGCCTTTTCCAAAGTTTATATGGCTAAACAGAAAGAATCGCTTCAGATCAGGCCTTCATTCTGTAAAACACCAGAATAACCTAAATAATAGTGTAGAAGGATGTGAACTATTTTCTTCAGATGGGATATGCAGAATAAAAACCTGCTCTATGTATATCTAAGATATATTCTGTATATAATGCAAGCCTCCATTCTAACACAGCCCCTGTGTGAATGAGGTGAAGTTATTTGGTCTCTCCCTTCTTTGATTTTCTATTTAGAAATATGAGTATCATTGCTATCCTACCTCCTGGGATACTATGAGAGCACAATCAGTAAAAATTTTGGGGTGTTCCAATATTAGGGATATAGAGTCAGATATACAGTTCTACCTCAGATAAGTCATATTAATGTGTAAATACCAAGCACTTGCAGTATCATTCCAGGATGTGATCCTCCCAATTTACAGCAAGACATGATCATTATGTTGTATGTTGCTGATAACAGTCCAAAAATGTAACAGAAATTAATAACGAAAACAAGATGCAGGTGTTTTCAGGTGAAACAGTAAAAGAAACAAAAAACTCTCTGAGTGGAGAAATGCAAGCAGATGGAAAAACTATTATGTAAATGCATGATTCAGAGTTTTCTTAAGGCAACAATTTGACCTGAAAAATCTAAAACAGGAATTTGGCCACAACACAGATGCATGCCAAAGGCCTGATCCTTATTTTGTTGGAGCCTTCTTTAAAATTGCACAAAGAATTTTATTTAGAGGTTTGTGAGATCCCCAGTCCAGCTGGCTTACTCATTTGTCTTAAGTTACAGTGCCATCTACTGTAGTAATAGCCACAGACAGTCCAGATCTATTCTAACATTTCCATCTCCTGAGTTTATTTTTCAATTATATTCTGCTGTAAGTGTAATTGAATCAAGCTATGAGTTTACAAGCACTCAAAATCATGTCATACATGAATATAAATTGAAGGACATTTGTCGCTGTTGCAGCAGTAAGA
>VZTX01028293.1:0-11562 GCA_013400915.1 Pardalotus punctatus
CCTGCCCATCCTGCCCCTGCCCAGCTCCTGCCCATGCCCAGCCCTGCCCATCCTGCCCGTGCCCACTGCAGCTCCCGCTCCTGTCCCCGGGATCCCCGTGGGGAGGGAGCCGAGCCCCGGGCAGCTGCTCCTGCAGCACGGCCAGGACAAACACAGAGTGTGGAGGAATCCTGGTGCCACCTGCCATCCCCTGCCTTCCAGGCAGCTCCTCGGGAGCATTTATTCATCTGCTCCGGCCTTGGAGCGGGATCCTGCTCGTCTGACAATCATCCCTGTGACTCTCCCTCCGCTCTGCCCGGGAGCTTCTCCCGGCGGCCCAGACACATCCTGGAACGGGCTGTGCTCAGTTGTTCCTGCCAGGCAGCACCAGCAGCTGCTCTCACAGGGAGGGGCGTAGGAGAGAAACCCAGGGAACACTGGAAGAAACTCCACGGGCAAAAATAGATTCTCTTCTCTATAAAGAGGCTGGAACCCACCCAGAGCTGTCACCAGGCTTTTCACGGTGAGGGAAGCACAGAGCCGGTGGAGGTTCTGCAGTTCCTCTCAGCAACAATGACTGCACTTCTGAGCTGCCCCAGCCAGCCCAATTACACTCAGTTATAAAATGTAAATATTCCTTTGGGTCAGCTCAGCCCTGGGTCAGCGGAGGTTTTGCACGGGCTTTTTTCTAGCCCTGAGTCCCTGCTCTGATCAGGCTCTAAATGCCACTTGGAGGTTGAATTCCAGTCTGTCACAGACATTTATTCTTCATGTTTGGACAAGGGATTAAGGGACAATAAATTAATCAAAGTACGGAGCTCTATAATCTGCTGAGAGCAGAACTGAATTTGTTGCGTGAAGAGGAAACTCCTCTGATTTGTTTTACTTTTTGGGCACATTTTGGCAGGGCTTTGCTGTAGTCCTGGGGCATCCTAACCCTGCATGGTTTGGCTTTTAAAATGCAGGATAGTGAGAAGAACAAACAGAACACTTAAAAGCTCTTCTCCCTAAGAAGCTGAAAACGATTCGTTTCTTTCATTTCTTAGGTTGCAGCACAAATGATCCCCATGTTGTTAACGAGGAGAGGCTTTCTCTGGCTGTGGGTCTGTGTTTATCACTCTCAGAGCCCATTACTCTCATGTTTTGGAGAACGTGGCAACACATTTAAAACAGGGTTTTTGCCAAAATACTGGAGGATGGATAATTGTTTCTCTGCTTCTGGGAAAAGGGAGATTGTACAGTCTAATTGAGTGCTGTATTTTAAAACCAGCCCACTCCATGTGCCAGCACATTGCTTATCATTTCCAGTAACCAAAATCCTTGGAAATTCTTCTTCTGTTTTGATTTTTCCTTTCTGGTTTTCAACAGCCTCTTTAATTAATGGAGTAGAGAAAAAGCCAATTTGCTGCTCTTCAGTTCTAATTCTTGGTCTCTACATGCTGTGATTTGAACTCATGAGTACATTTAAATGTCATTTTTAGCCGTATTTCCATAGTTATATCAAAGTGGGAATGACAGATATTAGAAACATCTTGAGGAGTGGTAAGTTTCAACAAGAATATTTGCCTTCTGTTGGAGGCAATTGAAATGAGAGAAAGCACAAGCATTTCTGTAAAATGACAAATTTACAGCATTCTGTTATAAACGAAATCTGTGTTTGTCAAAAGCAAAAGGCAACATGTTTTTGTTAAATACTCGAAGAGATTTAAAGCTCTTTAAATAAAAGGAACCTTGGTTTCATTTGGGTTCTGTGCCCCCAGAGCAGAGGGAACTGCAGGTACCTGACAGGCAGTGAAGGGTTTGATTCTCCACAGGAAGGGAGGGATGTCCAGCACTGAGATCTGCAGGCTGCAGCTGTTGCCTTTAAAAGGCAGAAGTTTGGGCTCCTCCAGCAATTGCCCCCCTTGGAGTCTTTCATCCGAAACCACTTCCTGCAAGGGAGGAGGAGAGAATGTTTTCAGTGTCAGAACAGCCCCCCGAGCCGATGGAAATCCCTCTCTGGGGGGTTCCTGGCTCCCCACAGGGTTGGATGCTGCAGTGGAGCTGCTCTCGTGGGCAGGTGATGGCACTGGGCTTTGCATTTCCTAAAAGGCTGCGTTTGGGCGCTGCCAGCCCCATTTCCCACAGGACAGTGGTGCTTGGGACACTGAAATTTTGCTGTGTCCCCACTCCAGCACCCCCAGGGCAGCCCAGCACAGCTGGACCCCACAGCTTTTGCTGAGAAACTTCTCCCAGGGCTTCTCAGAGCCCTCAAACACTTCAGGTGAAATCATTCAGTTCCATTTCCCATCCCTGCAGTGCTTTCAGAATCGCAGGACACGACCCTGAGCAGTCTGAAGGGCAGGCTCTGGGCAGGGGTTTGCACTACAGCCCTCCAGAGCCCTTTCCAAGAGAAATTTTTATGTAATTCCGTGAATTTAAAACATAATAATAAAAAAAATCTCCCCTGCCTGTACTTAAATAATAACTATAATAACAATACTTAATAATACTTAATAATACTTAATATAATAATAATAATAACAATAATAATAATACTTAAATAATAAATATAATAATAAATAAATAAATAATAAACATTGCTTATGTTTATTCCTGTGCTGTTACAGTGAGAACACCAGTGAGGAAGGAGAGGCTGCAGAAGTCTTTAAAAATCAGCTGGCAAGCAGTGCTTCCAAATTACCTTTCTTAATCCACATAAATTACATAAAATCTGTGTCCATCAAAGGGCTTTAGTGCTTGTCAGGACCCAAGCCATTGACAGAGGAGCTCCTGGAATCATTGTGACCTTCTGAAAACTCAATGCCTGAGCTCTCTGAAACTGTACTTATGGATTTCTATTAGAAACCCATTTTTAACAGGCATTTGGTTTGATTTAACCCCTGGTGGTCAGGTTTGTATGAAGGGGAGGAATTGGGAGACTTCAGGTTTTGATTTCCAGCCAGCAAGGGAGCAGATTATTCCTTAACTATTCTCAGAAGCCCTCGAGTGCGCTGGGTTTTTGTGAACGTTCTGCAAGGGCTGCTCTGCCTGCGGTGACAGCCGTGGGCTGGGGCTGCTCCCCAGCAGCAGGGCTTGGGCAAAACACAAAGGACTGGGGTCACAGATTTGGAGAGCCAGGAGTTTCCCAGAGCACTCAGAACTTCATCAAGGGCCGAGTCAGCTGCTGGAAGAGCAAGGTGAGTGTTCACACAGGGAAAAAGTCAAAATCAAAGGAATGCTGTACCTCATATAAACCTGCACTGTAGAGGATTAACTGTCAAACACAACTCGGCAGCCCCAACTCTGATATTTTATCCAAAAAACTCGGTAATTCTCCATGTTCCCCACTAATATTTACCTGATTTAAGGGCTGTATCATTCCATAAATACACAGTTGTCTCACTATCTACAAACACCCTGCTCTTGTTCCTGGGAATGCAGAAAACTGGTAATTATTCTTCTGATCATTTCCTCCAGACTCATCAGGAAGACACCGGTACCCACTAATTGTCTAAGTGTTATAAAGAGGATAATTACAAAGCCATTGTGAGTCTCTAACAATCCTTTTGGTGGCTCGGCTTTTATTAGAAGCACAGAGACAGCAGCGTGTGCTTCAGTCAGAGTCGTGTTCCCATTTCTGTGCGACACGAAAAGGAAAAATTCGTCTCACAACTGTTTGCATTTCAGTTCCCCAAAGAAAACCATTTTGTTAAAGCTTCTGAGGTTACCAGGGCTGCAAAAGCCAGTGAATGTCATTGTTTTGTCCTGGAACACGGTGCAGAAAGATCATTGTCATTTCAGTTGCCACTTGGGGATTGGGCTTGTTTTTTAAGAGGAAATGCAGGATAATTGAATTTTTGTAAAGCAGGGCTGGGTAGTTGAGAAGGTGGAAAAAACTACAAAATAGTTTGGCTGCCCTAAAGCTCTCAGTGTAAATCCACAGCAGCAGAGAAATTAAGGGACTTATTCTAATTGTGCAGCAGTGCTTTAAAAAATCCAATATTCTCGTTGGATGAGGTCTGGGGCTGCCCAGGGCGCGTGCCCGGGATGAAGGGATGTCAGTATTTTGTGGGAAAACAAACAGAGCCCAAACGAGCGAAGTGAAGCCGTTTACCTGGAATGCACAAGGGGTGTTATCCATACAATAAACCCTCAGATTGTAATCCAGGGAATTGCAAGACAGGCAGCCAAAAACGGCGACTTTCAGCTGTCGAACGGCGCAGTCAGAGATGGGTTCCCCAATTAGGGCATAAGTTCCAAAGCTGTTTAAGAGAATGTGACAGGCATAAGGATCCAACAGGCAGTAGCAAGAAGTAGTTTCCTCTTCCACAGACATCACTTCCTGCAAAATGAAATTCAGGTTTAAAAAGAATAAAGTGAAGTCAAATCAATAGGCCTCGACAATCGGAGTCATGACATTAATTCTTTATTTTTATTCAAGTGGAATGCAGCGTGTTGCTGAGAGCCAGGCTGCACGCTCGGGAAGGGGAGAAGGGGGACTGCTTCCCAGAGTAAATATTCCCAATTTAGCCCTGAGTCAGCAGGAGGATTTATGGCCAGACCCTGTGCAGGACTCAGTGTGTACATACAATAATAATGATGATGCGTAAGCAATTTTAGCATCTTTTTTCAAGTGCTCTTGACTTTCTGGCTAATTTTTCCCCCCAATGTCAAGTTAAAAAATTATCTTGAAGGTTAAAGTCAATAAGCAAACCTTGAACAATGGCTGGGGTTTGACTTTTTTCCAGAACACCCATTACAGCCACGTTTGCCGTCATGCAAAACTCCCTCTGCTGTGCCTTTGCTCTCAGTCCTGCCCTGCAGCCCCACCAGGAGAGAGCTGCACCCTGTGTCCCTGTCCCTGTCCCCATGGCCTGTCCCCATGTCCCTCTGTGCTCCAGGCTCTTTGTGGCCAGCCCTGCTGGAGCTGCCCAAGACTGAATAAACCCGAAGCAGGAAACATTCCCTGCCCTGGGCTGGGGATGGTTTGAAGCAGAGCAAGCAGCAGGGCAGGGTTTCAGAGCAGGGCAGGACAGGCTGCGGTTCTGGGAGCCTCAGTGGGCTTGGCAGCCATAAAGCTGACCCTGTTCTGCACATCTTGCTAAAACAGCTGAAAACAATTCTGCTGCTTTTCACAAAACACAAACTCTTTTTTCTTGCAGCGCTTTCTCTCAGGCGCCTGTCTGTGCCCGTCACTGACCCAATCTCAGACCTGCACCACCAAGGGTCCATTCCATGTCCATCCTTGGTCCGAGCCGGGGCTGAGCTTACCTCCCACTTCCCCTGCTGGCTCCTCCTCTTGAGGTGGATGTTCCAGTGCTGGGGGTCGGCGTGGGCGCAGTGCGGGATGCTCAGGGCGAAGGGCGTGCTGACCTGCAGCTCCGGGGGTCCGCAGCTCACCTCGGGCCCCAGCAGCACCTCGGGGCCCTCCGGCTCCAGGCTTGGGGCAGCAAAGACAAGAGCGGCTGTCAGGGGTGACAACTGACTGAGAGCATTTATTTCAGATCCAGCACCTCCCTCAGCCGCCACAGGAAGGGATAAACTCCTCGCTGTGCTCCTTTCACGTGGAGCAGCAGCTGGAGATGAACAAACCCCATCTAACTCCAATCAGTGGCTGGTCAGTTTAGGATTCCGGTATTTAAAATACATTTCAATTTGTTTAACCCAAATCCAGCACTGAAATTGCTCTGTGACAGTCAGCCCCGCTTCGAGCACCAGCTGGTCCTGTCCCCATCGTGCTCTGCCTTCAAACACTGCCATCAACAATATTTTCACAGGAGCGAAGATAAAACAAATTATGGTTTAAAAAACACAGGCTCATAAATTTTTCCAGATTGAGTGTGATCTCCCTGCTTCGAAAAGCCATTTATATTCTGCAGGATGAATGAGCTCAGTGCCTTACACAGACATCGGGAACGGGGCTGTGCTGGGGTTTAGGGCTGTGCAAGGTGGATCGGGGCAGGCACTGGAGATCCCAGCAGCACAGCTCAGCTCCAGGGACTCATCTGGGCTGAACTCATGGCTGGATTATTTCCTTGCTGAGTTACAGAGATGAAGGGCCTGAGAAGAATCTTATTTTCTCTCTGTCTCAAACAAATATAACCCAGCCCCACACCCGCAGGTTTTCCGTATCTCCTGGAACGAACACGTGGGCAGGAGCAGTGCCAGAGTGGAGAAGACTCACTTGGACATTGAACCAGCAACTGGAACCTCTTGCCCTGTTGGTTTTGTTGCTGTTTGGTTGTATTTTAATTCACTGGGCTTGTGTGATCCCCATCACTGGCTTCTAAATTACTGGGCAGGCAGTGCCCTCTTCAAATGAAAGCAAATGGTGTTTCCAAGACACAAAATAAGAGAAAGAACCTCAACCAAGATAAAAATTAGAGAAAGGACCTCCACCAAGATATGAATAAGAAGATAAATCATAAAAGCAAGATATAAAAAGGGGAAAAGCCCATGGATACCCAGGGCCTGGGGCTCTGTGGTGCCACCCTGACGTGCAGCCCCGCGCTCACATCCCGCAGGTTCCAACCCCAGCGTGGGTTCTGCCAGCTCTCCCAGCTCAGCACTGTGGGTGCTCAGAAAATGCACTTGCAGAGCACCATTCCTGCTAGAGAGAGGCTTGGAGCGTTCCAGCCCTCGCTGCAGTCTGTGTACAAGGGCTGGTGAGAGGGAGGCTGCAGGGGAAAAAAGGCACAATGGGATGACAAAAAAGGCTGATTTTTTTTTTCTTTTTTCAAGCGTAATAGTAATAAATTCTGCTGAAGCCTTGATGTGTCCTAGTGTCTGTAGGATTCTCAGGCTAAGAAAGAAATCAAAGCACCCCCAGAGCCTGAGCTGCAGCTGCCGAGCTCCTCCTGAGCATTTCCAGGGATTCCATGGATTCCACAGCAGCATCACTCCAAGGCCATGGCTGTGTCCCTGCCGGGGTCACAGCAGGGTCACAGCAGCCGTGGGGACAAGGAGTGACTCCTGCACGTTCATTCCAAGCCCACTAAAGGAGGCACAGGTGTGTTTGTGCTCACCTGGACTCCCTCTGGGTGATGGCCAGGTAGATTTCCCAGGAGCTCTCCTCAGGAATGGCTCCGTGTGGAATCAGCAAACTGACCCCTGTGAAGGAACAGAGGCAGGGCTGACCCTTGGGAAGGGCACAGGATGAGAGGAACAGGGAGCACACACCCTGCAGGAATGCTCCTCTGAATTCCCCATTCTGACGGCAACGCCATAGATGAGAGGAAAATAAATTATTGAAGGAAATAAAGCTGTTATTCTTCCTTTAAAGGAAAAGACATCTTATTTCCAAAAAGAGCCTCTTGAAAGCTCTTTGCCCCTTTCCTTTTCGAAATCAAATCTGATCATTGTGGGATCCCAGGGATCTCCTCCTCCTGCCCCACCCTGAGCCTGCAGGGCAATCCCCTCTGTTCACAATCACAACTCCTGCCCCCCAGCGACCCCATCCTCCTTTTACCCCACCAGAGCGAGTCAGAAGTTAACAAGGGAGTTTTCCACTGCGTGCCACTGGAATTAAACTGCTTTATCTCACTCTCAGGAGAGCAGGGATGTGTTTGGCTTTGCATCTGTCACACGCTGCAGAACCTCAGCGAGGCACCGGCTTGATCACACTGGAATTTACAGCTGCTTAGCAAGGCTGATCTTACATAAAGGCAGCAGGAATTACATAAATTGCAAGTGGACCAAATACATATTTTAATAATCTAATTGATGGGACTATCATTACATAAAGTAGCTAAATATATAGTGTGAGGGAATTCTTAATTCATGCCTTAACTTAGTGCCTCTGCAATGTTCCTTCCTCACCACAAAACCAATCTGTGGAGAAATGAAAACATTCCACGTGTTGTGCACGGCAGTGCAGCCCTGGGCTGTCACTGTCACCAGTCCTCTCTAAACACAAAGCACGGCTTTTATGGCCACCTTTAAAGCACAGGACATGAAGGATAAAGCTCTAAATCATCCAGTTCAACCAGAGAGCAGGAGATAATCCTGGAGCCACTGGTCAAACGAAAACAAAGCTGAATTTAAAGTGACTAACTATCGCTGGAGTTTGAAGGATGATAACCCTTCGCTGGCAAGGGGGGTGTCTGGCTTTTGTGCTGCCTTTTGGAAAGAGAAAATCCCCAACGAGAGGGCTGTGATCCGGAGTGATGCAAACACAGCCCTGTGGGGCAGCTGCAGGCCTGGGACCCCGCTCTGGGGTCTGGACCCCTGCACTCTGCTCTGCTCTCCAGCCGTTTGACGAACAATTCTGCACATCTAAAACATGTCCCACAAAACTCTGCAGTCCCCAAACTCCTTACACAATGCAGACGGAGCATCCCCGTGCCCAGCCGAGCCCTGGGACGGGGCTGATGTGGAAGGGCTCCCCTGTGGGAACCCGTGGAGCTTTTTGCTCCAAGAAAGAGGAAACAGAGGGGCAGGAGGAGGCAGGATCCTGGTGGGCAGTGGGGGCTGTTCCTGCCCTGGGAACAGAGCGCAGCCCCCCTTACGTAAGATCTGATCCGGTACCGACCCTTCCCGGGGAGCCTTTCCTTTGGATCAGGATCCAAGCAAGCACAGCTTTGATTAACGTGACTTTCATGCTGAAGACATCAAGAGAGGCAGTAATTTAAAACAGTTCAAACAGGCATAATGCCTCTTCACTCTCAGCCCAGGCTTCCCTCTGATCACTCGTGTCCTGTGTGGGCAATGTGCCCTACTTCCCAAAATTTGCATTAACAGGGCCCCTGCTTTTTCCTTCCTGGCCTTTTTTAAATTTAGTTATAAAACACTACGTCAGGCAGCCTAATCTAAAATTCTTTTATGTGCTGTTAATGAGAAAGGATCCACCCACCTGTGTTTGGAACCACCAAACGTCCCCCCAGGTGCCCGAACAGGGCCGTGGTCCTCAGCTCGCTGCTGGTGGAGATGGAGGCCAGGTTCTGGATGTACATGGCCTTGTTCCTGGCCTGGAGTGTCCCGAAAGCCCTGGGGTTCCCGTGAGGGAACGTCCCGGGATGGGCCTTGCCGTGGAACTCGGCCCGCTCGGTGACCCCCAGGGACACCATGAAGGAGCTCTGCACCTTGACCTTGATGTCGGACAGGGGGTTGAACAGCGACGACTCCGTCATCAGCTCCTTGTCCAGGGGGTCCTGCAGGCAGATGGGGCCGCTGTAGGTCCTGCTGACGGTCAGCTCGGGCTGCAGGGCCGAGTTCAGGAGCAGAGAGTTACCTGCAGTGACAGGCAGGGGATGGAGGGGACACCTGAGCGATCCCATCCTGAATGTCCCCANCCAGAATGTGCTCAGGGATGGAGGGCACACCTGAGCGATCCCATCCTGAATGTCCCCAGGGATGGAGGGGACACCTGAGCGATCCCATCCTGAATGTCCCCAGGGATGGAGGGGACACCTGAGTGATCCCATCCTGAATGTCCCCAGGGATGGAGGGGACACCTGAGCGATCCCATCCTGAATGTCCCCAGGGATGGAGGGGACACCGCAGTGATCCCATCCCCAGTGTCCCCAGGGACGGAGGGGACACCTCAGTGATCCCATCCTGAATGTCCCCAGGGATGGACAATGTTTTGGATTCAAGTTTGTGTGTTTGCCGTTTTTTCTTTCTTTTTTTTTTTTTTTTTCCCCCTTACGTTAAACCCCACGGGGTGAAAACATCTTCCTGCAGACCTTTCACACAAACCCACAACTTGATGCCTGAGGGAAACTGGTCTGAAAGGGAAACTGGTCTGAAAGGGAAGTGGGACAAGAGAAATAGAGGGAAAACCACCACCCTTATTAATTTAGAGGCATTTTAGCTCAGGAAACACTCTGAAAAATGAGGAGTGGCTGGATTTAGGGCCTGAATCCTTCAGCTGCTTGGTTTTGTGGTGGGGTCTTTTCGTTCAGTTGTTTGGTTGTTAGGTGTTGTCAGAACATCCAGAATGAAAGGTTTGGATTTGTGGTGGGGTCTTTTTGTTCAGTTGTTTGGTTGTTAGGTGTTGTCAGAACATCCAGAATGAAAGGTTTGGATTTGTGGTGGGGTCTTTTTGTTCAGTTGTTTGGTTGTTAGGTGTTGTCAGAACATCCAGAATGAAAGGTTTGGATTTGTGGTGGGGTCTTTTTGTTCAGTTGTTTGGTTGTTAGGTGTTGTCAGAACATCCAGAATGAAAGGTTTTAAGCATGAAGTCAAGCGAACAATTCCCCAGGCTCAAAACAAGACTCAAACTGGACCACAAAGGAACAAGTTCCTATTTGAGACAGCCATTGAGATTTACACAGCCCTAATTAAAGGTTTGGATTTAGAAATGGATGAATGAACCTCCTTCGAATGGCCTTGTCTGCCAAGCCCTTTTCCCAGTTTCTTGCAAGTCATGCTTGGTGAGGAACGTCTCCAGGAAATAAAGAAACTGTAAAAACAACACCACAAAACCCCCCCAAACAAACTCTGCAACATATTTCCCTTTTCTGAAGAGAGAACAGAGACATGGGGACACTTTCACACCCCACCCACGCTCCCACCCACCCACAATCAGGCAGGTCTGAGGTAGAATGGCAGCACAGAATCAAAGCAACATTCTGCTTTCATCCTCATTTCTATCCCTCCTCACCTTCCTGTCCAAAGGAAATAACATTCCAGAAAACCTGAGTGCTGCTTTTAGTAAATGTTTTGTCCGTATTTGATGGTATTGGTGGTTTTTCGTAGTTTTAGGGGTCTTTTTTAGCTGACCCATCTTTACACACGTTTCTTTCCCACAGACCTCAGTGTGTGTGTGTTACAGCAAGTTACAAAACACTTCCAGCTGAGGCTCTCAGATTATCAATAAAAGAATAATCCCTTTTATTGGGGTGAAGGGAAGGTCTGTAGCTGAGAACAGGAGGGAAGTACAGTTGTGCTGCCTGGGTTTGCTTTGCTTTAGTTCGAGCTTTCCCTAAGTCCGTGTAGAAGGTGGGGAGAACATTTCTAAAACATCTGCAGTGTGGCTGAGAAGGATTCTGTGCTCGTGGGACAGCCCAGAGCCAATTCCAATTCCCTGCCCCTGCCCTGGCTGCCCCAGATCCCCCTCCCCACCTCCAGCAGTGCCTGAGCAGTGGGAGCTCTGCAGAGAAGAAAAGGAAATCGCCGCACTAACCTTGTCTGACTGTTTTAAAATTAAAAGTCTGGAAGCCTCCCGTGAGTGCAGAGGAATCAATGACATCCACGCCGTACTCACTCTGACTGCGCCGGTACAGGGTCACCCCCAGCGCCAGCACGGCCACCGCCAGCACCGCCGCCGCCAGCCCCGAGTACAGCGCGATGTCCCCGCCGCGCTCCACGTCTGCGGGAGAGAGCAGCGTCAGACAGGGGCAGGGGGACGGGGGACACGGGGGGACACGGGGGGACACGGGGGGACACGGGGGGACCCCCCGAGGAACCCGACACAGCCACCGTGGGGGCACTGCCTTTCCTCTGCGGGGCGGGACTGGGGACACTGGGGACACCGGGAAAGAGGAGGCAGGAACAGGAGCCAGTCCTGGGCTGGGGGGAGACCCTGCAGGGGCTGGGAGGGACTGGGGGACACCGGGGGGGACATCTCCACCCTCTGGGGGTCTTTACTGGGGGGTCCCA
>VZTX01028299.1:0-13783 GCA_013400915.1 Pardalotus punctatus
CACTGACCCGACAGTGCTGACCTCCAGCCCCTCCGTCCCCAGCCCCTTCCCTTCTCCGGCCCTGCTGCAGCCCCTGAACATTGCCCTTGCAGGGCCAGGGCCCAGAACTGGACCCAGCACGGGACGTGCCCCTCAGCAGCTCATGTCACACTGTGTCACATCCTGTTTAATACATTAAATTAATTATGGTTGAAACCCCACAACTAATCCCATCACTTTTGTTGCCACACTGCAGCTCCTTTTTGGTGGTCTCATAATAAGCAGTTCTTAACCATTTTTAGTTTCCCTCTTTCATTTCTACTCTTCCTTTGTCTTTTATTTACTATTTGTCCCTGTTTTTTAGCAGCCCCACCTGCTTTACCCCAGCAGCACTGAGAGTTCCTCTGAGCACTTAGAACACCATCTTTAATGAGATCCAAGGGCCATTTGTTCTACATTAAAGCAAGGACATTTCCAGCACACCACTGATGTAGAGAAAAATGCTTAATCCACAAGTTTTGCAAAAATGCTTATTATTATATATCTCTGTTGACACACAATAAAACGGGAAATTAATTATTTTAATGCTTTTATATCTGCCTACAGCCTTGTGTTGTCTTCTCACTAATGGAAGGGGGTGGACCATGCATCTTCAGTATTCATCCTGCAGCCCCTGCATAATATTCTTTTAATTAAAAAAAGAGCATGTGCTTCCATATGGGCATTTATAACACACAGTTCTTGTCTCTTTAAATGGATAGGTTAGAGCAAAATTATCTCCTGAATGCAGAGCTAATCCAAGGCAATTTTTTATCCTAAAGTGGCTGCGAATGAAGGAAAATCTGAATCATCACAAACCAGTGGTTTGGACCTTAAAGCCCACCCAGTGCCACCCCTGCCATGGCAGGGACACCTCCCACTGTCCCAGGTGCTCCAACCCCAATGTCCAACCTTGGGCACTGCCAGGGATCCAGGGGCAGCCCCAGCTGCCCTGGACAGCAGAGTTTTTCGTTGTGCAGGACGACAAGAAAGCCCCAAACCAATAAACAGAGCCCACAGCCCCCACAACCCAGCCCAACACGAGGGCAGAGAGCTCAGCACTGAAATCAAACCCTTCTTTCTAACACACAGTGCTCCACAATGCCAGGTTTAAGTCCTCAAGAACAAGCGTGGATGACAATGGCTCATCTAGAAGCAAATCCAGGATTTCTGGTTTTTCTCCTGAGAACTCCCTTTCAGAGCCATTTTCCATGGCACAAACCTTACCTAAGGTCTGAGGAAAGGATTAGCCCTTTATCTTTGTTTGTCTCTCTTATGAGCTAATAACTTCTTACTTTTTCTGTTATTTATGATTGTGAAAAAGTTCTGCTCCTGCCAAATCCAACACACACCTCCCAGCCTGGAAAGGGCAATAATGAGAGGGAACAAACACACGTGTGTAATTTGGAGAGCATTTCTCTTCGAGTGCCTGCCAGCTCAGAAATACTTGCATTTATTTATCCTACTAATTCCCAAACTGATTTAAAGACCAGCATTTTCCAGCCAAATTATTTGGTGCTGATTTTCTCTTTCTGAAGCCTCAGCATCAATGGGGCAGTAATTTCCTCAACACATCTCAGGTACAAGACACTGACACAGGGCAGGGAGGGAGGATGAAAGAAATACAAATTCTGAGGGAAATTCAGCACCCAGCTCGTTTAGGCCCTAATTAGATTGCTGCAGTGATATTAATAATACTAATAATATTAAATTATCCTTATGCTCAGTCGATGGGGCCCTAGAAGAACTGCAGAAGTACACAGAAAATTCGAGTGGCTGATGGCAAGGCACACTCCCAGGGGAGCAAATGCCTCCCAGGGCAGGGGATTTTTCTCTCCACAAGCAGGGCAAGGCCTTCAGTCAATCCCTGTCCAAGGAAAACCCCGCAGTGGGGACACGGGATTCACCCCAGGGCATTGGGGACATGGGATTCACCCCAGGGCATTGGGGACATGCGATTCACCCCAGGGCATTGGGGACACGGGATTCACCCCAGGGCATTGGGGACACGGGATTCACCCCAGGGCAGGGGGGACCCGGAGCTCCCACTGAGCCTCACGTACCCAGGCGAGGAGAAAAGCCCATACAACCCCTTCCAGATGGAGTTTTGGGAGGAAAAGGGCAAGATCTGGTCTTGCAAAGGGAGGCTGCAGTCGGTGCAACCCTTCCCCAGTCAGTCAAAGCGCAGGCACTGCTAAAACAGAATAAAAGAACTGATTCCAGTTACCACTGGGAACCAGCTGCTTGGATGCTGCTGTTCTCAGTCCATCCCAGATCCCCTCGCCAGTAAAAAGTGGGGTTAACAAGTAAACAAGGTTGTTCCATGGGAATCATTCAGGCAGCATTTTCATAAAATGTACATTTTCAGTTTAGTGGAAGAAAAACCAAATAAAACAGGAAAACAAAGCAAATAAAGGCTTCCCCTCAAGTTGTTTTAGAGCAGACTAAAGACCCTTTGCAGCTGTTTATTCAGGGCCATTACTGTCCATCATGTGAACAATTGGCTGGAGACACATTAAATTCCACATTATACATCTGATATTACAGTCCTGCCGCCAACCACGTCAATGTTCTTCAGAAATCAGCATTCAGGGCCATTTAAATAGTGATTATTTTTGACCCACTCAATACACGTGGTCTGCCAGGAACCTTTATGCTTTGTTTAAATGTTGGAAACTCCGAGGGCTGCTCACAGGGACCTGATGTGAGCAGAGCTTTCAATCACCCTTTGTGGGATTTCTTTCTCCTCCCCAAAGCAAACAGGCACAATATGATACATCTGTCATCATTTCTGCTCTACCACCCTTGGCACTGGCATCTGTACGGGACCAAAATTTCATTTTGCAAAACACAGCTGGGTTATGTTTGGGATCTACAGAAGCAGCTCTAAGCCAAGAGTTCCCATAGCTGTTAAGACAGTTTATTCAGAGTTTACACGCAAATTTGATCAACAAAAATGGAGAAAGCAGCAAGTTGTGGCTGCTGTTAATTGTCACGAGACTCTTGGCGTGACTAGACGGTGCCAGTCCCCGATTTGCCATTAAACCTGCGGCAGGTGAGGTCCCGAAGCTGTGATCCTGCTGATCACGGCTGGCAGGGCGATGCCAGGGCAGGGATGAGGCACAAACACAGCCCTGGGAGGATCCCAGGGGGAGCAGCCGCCACCAGGGCCGGGTGCCACGGGGCTGAGGCTGAAACGAGGGGGAAGAGGGACCCAAACATCCGTCAGAACAAACTAAAGAGCGCAGTGGGTCTGACTGGGACCCTGCTGGGCTGGCTGGGAGGCATTTGGGAAATTCCCTGTGCTGCTGAGCCCCACACACGGGGAGCTGAGCGAGCAGAACAGCGCTGGGGCACAGCTGACGTGCTCTGCTCTGCTCTCCACAGCTGGGTGAACCTCCCCAAACACAACAAAGCACATCTGTCACTGAAGAGCCTCTTCCCGTTAGCAGATATTAAATAAAGAATATTGCACCCTCAATAACACACAAACTGACATTGTTACTCCTGCCAAAAGCAACCAAACATGTTCATTAGCCATAAAATATCTCAGCAAAGCATTTGCTCTTGAATATATTTGCTGACAAAACCGCATTAGCCTCACAAAAAGGCTTTACAGAGGGATGTGTAGGCGCAGAACCAGCACCTATTCTGAAGACTGGGTGATTTATTTTTTAACTCCTATTCCTTACATAATTCATTCTCAGAGTGTGTCTGCCTGCAGGCTCATGGCCATGGAAGGGAACAACACAAGACAAGGCAAAATCTCAAGTCAAGTCTTCTGCTACATCATTTTTTTGCCATTATAGCTTTGATGAGCTCCTTACGCTCCATTTTCCTCCTGTCTTTAACCACATACGTGATCCATCTCAGAGGCTCTCAGCCTGCTTTCCCTTAGCGTTTCTATCCCCATGAACATTTCAGCCTGTGTCATTCCCAGACCTGCAGGAGAACCACAGCGATGTTCTACGCTGCCAGAAGCTGCCAGATCTGAATTCCCCCCGCCGGCCTCGGGCAGTGCCGCTCCCAGGGCTGTGACTGCCTGGGCCAAACCGGTCAATAGCAAAGAGGAAATGACATTTCACGTCTTCAGTTCTGAGCTTGAGCTGCTTTGCGGAGCGAGGTGTAAGATTTAACTGTTGCCTTCCTATTGTGATGGAGCTCAAATCCTCACGGGAAGCTTGGCCTCGCTGGGTCAGCGCTGCAGCTCCTGTTGGTGCTACAGAACCTGCCCCACACCTCATCCACGTGGGCTGTGCCCCCATCTGACAAAAATCACTTCCAAACGCACCAAACCCATCTGCAGTCCCACAAAGCCCTGGTTCCATTCCAACGCACTCCCCGGGTCCAGCTGCAATCACAGCTTGTGAGCAGGACCTGTGATTTCGTCTCAGTGCCTGCTCCATCCATTGTGGAGCCCCAGTGGAGGAGGAAGGAATTAGCATATGGTCATTCAGCAGGCCAGTGGCTTGAAAAATTCCCTTCCAGTTGGCTGCAAGTTAATTCTGCAAGTTAAGATAATTAAAGGTGTTTGTGCTGGTCACGGCTGACATGAGCAATGAAAGATTGCAGAATTTAATGAGGGAACAAAATAAACAACATCCATTATTGCAGCACTCACCAGAGCTGCTGCCACGGTGGGCATGGCTGGCCAGAATGTGTCACTGGGAGGGCTTTTAGGAGCCCACAAGTGGGATCACCTTTCCCTTCCTCAGTTTGCCTGATGGGGTAAGAGAGGCTGAGCTCAGAAAGGCCCAGCCATGACCAAGAGCTGTGCAAACAGGCTGCAGATCTCTCTGGAAGGACTCTGCATTGAGCAGCATTAATGCTGGGAAATAATTCCCATAAATCCAGACACCCCAGCCCTGTGCGTGGGACTGTCAGCACGTGTCACCCAGTGACCGATGTGACAATGAAAGGCGGGTGCAGGGACAGGACCAGGGCAGCAGAACATGCAGAGTGTCCCTAAAACAATGCCAGAAAAAGAAACTCCATCTACTTTGAACACAATCTGCCCCAAAGCAAAAAACCAAAACCAAAACCCAACAACAAACCCAGGAAAACAATGAACAGAAATCAATTTCAACATGTTATTTTAGAAAAATACCATCTGTTGGCAGAATATTCCTGAGCAACAAACATCACTGAAGAGGTGCTTGAATCCAATTCCAATTCGAATATTTTATCAAAAAAAGGCAGGTACAGCCAGGTCTCTTGCCAGCAGGTTAGACAGTTAATTACTCTCTTCACCAGCTCACTATTCATAACATTTATTTCCAAATTCCCTAACAGAGATGTTTATGGCATGTAAATTGATTAGTCTGAGCCCAAACATATTCAGGAGGTGTTGAAGTGAGCAGGTTCTGCATAAATTGCACAGAGGATTACAGAGTTACTTAATGTACTTCTATTTGTGGGGACAAAAGGATTGCAGTGTGCCAGTTCCACGCTCTCTGTGCCAGTGACTCCGTGTCCCTGTCCCTGCCCTGCTCGGGGGAACCCTGACCCCCAGCCTGCTCCAATCCCCAAACCCTGAGCTACAGGAATGGGACTTATTTCAAGCCAGACTTTATTTCACACTCTGCTAAAATACAGGCCTGACCCTGCCTGGGGCAAACAGCAGCTCCAGCTCCTTCCCCAGGGAGCAGGGAATTATTAACGGGCTGGGGCTTAAGCCCTACGGATAAGGGGATCTGGATCCACGAAGAGCCGTGTTTGTGGAGCCATATTGATAATTATCAGTACAGTTCATCTCCTGAGCACCTGTGAGGTGAGGTGAGGGCTGCAGCCACAGATCACCTTGTGCTGGGGGACATCAATAAAAGGGGGAAGGACTGGCAGCAGCCCCAGCACGGGGAGCGAGGGCTCCGTGGAACCACGGCCGTGCCCCAAACCCTGCCCTGCTCCACACACCGAGCCTTGCACAGTGCCAGGGCACAGCCAGAGAACAAAGCAGATCTCCTTCTCTACCCTGCACACAGCGTGTTTAGGCATCTTTAATAGGTATTTGTTCCTGTTTGCAAACAAATTAATTAGAGAAACGGTTTAATTTTATCTGCAGCTCACAGTCAGCCCTGCCTGATGCTTCGCGCCTGAAGTCTCGGCAGTGCAATGTAAGGGACAGGACATGATGTTTTCCGTGCCCAGCCAAGGACACGGCTCGTGCAGCCGCCCTGAGCAGGAGCTGCAGGGCCCCAGTGCCCAGCGGCACCGTCAGGAGCCGGCATTCCGAGCTGGAAGGGAGCTGTGGGCACGGCGGGGACGCCGATGCAATTAAGACACAACATGACGCACCCTGTGCAGACACTAATGGCCTTGTGACAGCATTAATTAGATGATCAGGCTGAGAAACAGCCCCACATCAGCTTGCTCCAGGAAGATCTCCCTCTCCAACGGCAAATAACCAGGTCTCATGAAGTGTTCCACTCCTCCAAGCTGAGGGTGAAGAAAGAGGGCATCGTCCATCGTCCTGCCCCTGCGGGAGCTGTGGAGCCATGGCCGAGGTGACCCCACACCTCAGCTGGGTGCTCCCACACCTCAGCTGGGTGCTCCCACACCAACAGGGCCAGGAGCCCTTCCAGGGACAGCTTCCATCTGGTGTCCAGCCAGCAGCTGCAGGGATCCCACCAGGATCCCACCACCCCACACCTCCCTGCCCCTGGGCCCCAGGGAGCAGCTCGTGTCCACAGGCAGGAGCCTGGACAGATCTCTCCAGCCTCAGCACAAGGCAAACACCTGGAAAAAGCAGGTTCAACAACTTCACAGGGACTGTTTTCTATATTTGTTGACTTTGACAGTTCTGGGATACTTGCACAGGAAATGGGATGGGAAAACATAATAAACCTGGGACCTGCTGAGTTAACTGTACCTCGAGAAAGAGAAGCAATATCACCAAATTTCCCAGGAGAACCTGTGCTTCCTCTAGGAGCGATCCATTCCTTCCTCCTTCAGGCTCATCAGCTCCTCCAGGAGAGATGTGTTTGTGTTTGTGTCAGGCACCTCAGAGCTCGAGGAGCTGCATTTTTAGGAGCCAGCCACGTATGGGAGCTGCTCAGCAACTCCTCACATTCCTACAGAGCCTGTTCCCCAGCAGCCCCCGAGGGCCTGAGGAACAGAGCATGCAGGGCAAGGACACACCTGAGCCAGAGCCAGGGGGGACGGGGGCAAAGCAGGGCAGGGAGGTATGGTTTGCTTTTCTGTTGTTGGTGGGATTTGTGGAAGCAGGTAGAGAGGTCAGGCAGACAGGCTTCAAGATGGCGAAGAAGAAGGATTTATTTACAAGAAGTTCTTTTTATACACAGTAATAAACAAGTGTCCATTGGCCAAAGACAATCCACCCCCAAAGACCTATTGGTTATGGCTTGGACACCTCTAACACAAAACACAGAGATTAAGAAAGTACAGTTTATCTGTATTCTCCATGAGAGAGAAAGGAAAATCCTAAAACACTGCAGCTACAGGGAGGGGCTGGCTCCTTGCCTGAGATCCAGAGAGAAGCACAAGGTGTGGAGGCAGGACCTGTCTCCTGGCCACGCTGCCTTCACCCACCCTCACTATTCCCTACAGCCTGAGCCACACGAGCCTTGGATCTGATGATTGCTGAAGGAAAACCCAACCAAACAGCAAACTGGAATTACCCACTGGAGAAGCAAACCAACAAAACCCAGCTGCTAACCAGCACGCCTCCTCCTCCTCCCTGTGGCAGATCATCTCCTTTCACCAGCAGCACTTCTGGCTTTTGGAACACATCAAAGCCGGTCCAGGCAGTTCTGGTAAGGATGGAGCTGCCCTGTAGCACAGAGTGCACCCTCACAGAGCTCCAATCCTGGGTTAAAACACAGCTATCCCTGTGGCCAGAGGATTTATATCCTAATTGCATTAGCTGTATCTCTGCTTTTCAACAGGCGCTGGGGGTCACGGTGCCGGATTTCAACAGGGATGCAGCTGCCCAGATTTCTGATCCTAAAATCCAGGGCAGAGAACTTCAAATGGCAGGAGGATGTGAACCATAAACACTGCATCCCAAATCTGCGTGCTGGGGGCGAGAAGGGGCTGCCAGAGCTGGGCAGAATCCTCACCAAGGAGAGGGGTGGGATGTGGTCTTCCCTGGGAGAGGGGCTGGCACCTCGGATCACACCCTTGCTGCAGGGAGAGCACAGCACTGCTGTGGCTTCTCATGGAATACTGGCCAAGCCCTTTAAAATCAGACATCTGCTCATTTTATCCTTGCACGGATACCTGAAATACAGCCAAAACTGTTATTAAACCATGCACTGGGTGCTGGGCAAAGCTGTGCTGGGTTGTTTGCTACCAACCAGGCAAAAGAAAATGGGATGATTTTACTGCCCTTACCTAAATTGTTATGTTCCAAGGTAGCTGCAGTGAAAAGCCATGAAATATTTTCTTTGTTATCAATCCAGAGTGAGTCAAGAGCACTGAGCAGAGACTCCTCTGACCCAGAGGTGCCAGGGGAGCAGAGCTGGGCTCCAGAGCCTGCCTTGGCTGAGCAGTTCTGCCCCCATCCCACTGCGAAGGTGATGCCAAGGTGGGGAGGAGCCACCAGGATTGAGGACAATGGGCAGTCTCAGGTAACTCATAAACCCAGCTTTATCAACTCAGCACAACAGAAAAAAAACAAACAGAGCAGATCTGAGGAGCTGCAAATAAGTTGTTAAAGCTCTCCTCAGTCTGAGAAGCAAGAGGGAGAAAATTGAAACAGAATTACTCTGCAATCTTACATGGAAAAAATCTGGTTCAGCTCTCCAGATGAATCCAGCCTGTGCCCACCATACTCCAAAAAGTAGCACGAATGGGAAGCTGACCATTGTAGATGACACCCACAACAGACTGAACAGCAGCACCGCTGCCAGAAAAACACAACAGTAAAATATTCCTGCTCCTTCTTGGAATGAGGCTGATGAAAAAGAAGAAAATATTTACTCACCTATGATGGTCTCCTGCAGTTATTTCCCTGCTGCCTCTGGGATCTGGAGTGGCCTTACCTTTAAGGTGAACAACTTTTCCCTTTCATAACCCAGGAAACCTGGACACACAGAACTGACCTGACCGAGACTGCCCAGAGTGATAAAGCTCTCAGAAAACAAAGCACCACTGCCAAATTCAAATTAGTACTTGCACCAAACACCCTTTTCTTTCCCCTCTTGTGTTGTATCGAAGAAATAAGAACTGGGGAAATATCCCCTGATGAGTTATTTCCACAATAATAACTGAAAACAAATCATATCCTCGGGTAGTTTTCCCTGGGATGTATTCAATAGTATTTATTTTAGTTATTTCCAGGAATCCTTGACTTCTCTAAATGCCACAATTTCCCTTATTATTGTAAGAAATAATACAATAATACAAAAGGGACTATCTTATATATATTTTTGTGAGAAACTAGGACACTTGAGTGATTAGAAGGGAAGTTAGTGAGAGAATCTCAACTACTGATATGACCCTGTGGCCATGAGGATATGAGGGTGAGGAAAGAGGTCTTTTTATGGAAACATTTAACACAACAACAGGAATACAAATCAAGCTCCATTAATTTAGCTTTAAATTTTAATGACTCAGGATGTGTAGTTTACATAAAGAAGGATTTGCTTAATAAAATATTAATATTTTTTGGTAAAAGTATTGTAAATTGCAAGTTAATATAGGTTTCCTTATATAGAACATCAAAATTTGAAAAACCCTGAAAGAGCAAATCAAACACGGAAAGTCAAAATGAGCCAAAATTCAAGGAGATGAAAGCATTGTTTGTGGTCAGTCTCCAAGACTGGATCCTCGGTGACCCACATTATTTACTTATTTTAACAAAAGCCATGAAAACATTAAAAATAGAAAATGTCCTGCCTTTGGTTCCACCCCAAGTGATGGCTGTGACCCCTGTGGTTTGTGGGGCTGGGGCAGCTCTGATGTCCCCACAGGTCACAGGGCCACCCCCACGAGCAGCGAGTCCCCTGCTAGTGTGTGCTTGTTTTCCTTTTGGCATCATCCCAGAAAGGCCACTCACCCACGGATCAAAAGTACCACTGGAAAAGTGACTCACTCCAAAAACATTTTGTTTCAGCTTTCCGAAACAAAACCAAAAACAAAAAAACAACCTGAAAAGCATCTGCAAATGAAAGCCCGGTGGTTTCAAACTACAACAAATCACAGCTTCATTTTCCAAGCTGGCAGCCAGGGACTGCAGGCACACTCAAGTAATAAAATTTGCATGATCACCTCATGTCTCTGTTAGCCTGAGCAGCTTTGGCACTCTGGGTACAGGGAGGGGGTGGCAGGACAGGGCAGAAGGAGACAATGTGCAAAACGAACAAACCCATGATGAGCTGTGAGGAAATAGCGAAGATCCCTCCCGAGTTTTTACACACTGAGTGCCTCCACCCAAGAGAAGGGAGCAGGGCGAGACTCACGTTGAGCTGGAGGTCATCTGTCCACTGGCCCACGAGGCGGTAGCCGGGCGTGCTGGTGTTGCTGCTGTGGTACTGGAAGATGTCGTAGCGCCCCGGGGCGTCCCCGTTCTTGTTGAACATCACTGGAGTGCCAGCACTGCCTGGGGGAAGGAAACAAGGCAAAATCCAACCAACCAACACCAAATCTTTACTGAATCTCTTCTATTTGGTCAGGGTGAGAACTTTTCACACTGGAAACATGGTCCAGGCCAGGGCCATCCATCCCCCCAGCCATCCAAACCGGACACTTGGGGACACTGCCATCATCCCACACATCCATTCGCTCTGCCTAAACCTACTGCCTGAAAATAAACCCAGCAAAACCTCACTCTACTCTGCCCAACGCGAGAAACAGCAGAAAGCTTTTCTTCCTGCCCTCCAGCCTCCCTCCATCTCCCTTTCCTCAGGGAGCTCTCCAGTGAAAATCACTCCTGTGAATGGAGCCTCTAAATGCTGCTTCCCCCCCGAAATGTTCATCTGCTTCTGAGAGATGCTGCTGTCAGAAGTCAGCCCAGGTCTAGTGAGTCTTGACTGGCATCCAGAAATAGCTCCCTCCTCCACAATATGTTCCATTGCTGGACTCGCCGTGTGGCTGGGGAGGAAAGAGCGGGCGAAGTTTTGGGAAGAGCGTTCCTCGTGTACTCCCTCGTCTGGGCTCTGCAGCACTGCCCCAGCAGGGTCTCGGCAGGACCCCCAACTAATTTATTTACCATGGACTAAAGTGACAAACAGGGGTCCGTGCAGGGCAGGAGAAGCCCAGCTTTTCCTGAGTGCAGGGCAAAGCTGGGAGCTGCCCCGAGCCGCGGGTGAGCTCTCAGGACACCTGCACGGGAATCACCACGGCACTGCAGGGCAACCTTCCCGAGAGGAGAATTCAAAGCAGCGCCTCGTTTCCTCACATCTCCAGGAGCAACCTTCCAGGGTGACATTTATTTCCAGACATATTAAAATAGGTTTTGGAAGGGTAGAGTAATATTGTGTCAAGATTGAAGATTATGACAATCCTCCAGCATATCTATATTCAAAGCTTCCTCTTCCTGCGTAACTTTTTCTCCCTAAAGCAATGAAAAATCTCTCCTGTTGTAGCACTGAACTTTAAGATTATCGTTTTCTTCATGATTCCCATTCTTCATTGAATTCCAGGGAGTGAAAAAAAGATTTGAAGGAGTGAATTAGCATAGTCTCCATTCTAGCCCTGGTAAATTGTTTCCCGTCTCTCCTACAATCCTCTGAGATCAGATACAAATTCAGTTCAAAGGCTGGTACAGAAAATCTCCCACTGAAATCTCTCCTCACTGGTTCCTTGTGAGCACCAGGCAGATATTTAATTGTCATTACAGATTCATGTAGCCAGAATAAATTCGGAGTGGAAACACTTAGAGTGAATCAGAAGCAATGGCTGTAATTCCTTGGCTCCCTGGGAAAGGCAGCACAAGTGCTAAATGGGATTTGGCTCATCATGACTCTTAGGGCTGCTTAGTGTGAGTTAAGCTCGGGTTTGTCAGAGCTGACAAAAAAGGTACAACTGAAGTGGCAGGAGCTCAAGTGAGGCTCCCAAAAGGCAGCAGACACATCTGTGGATTGTCCACGTCCTGCCACAGCCCCAGGGCACACAGGAGGGTGCAGGTCTGCTCATCTGGAGGCAGATGGAGAATGGACACCACTGTCACAGCCACCCCGAAACCAGTGCTGGGACAAACCCTGGGGGGACGCAGCCAAGGACACACCTATGGTCACCTGGATGGGAACAGCACCTGAATCGCCTTGCAAAGCCATTTAAAGTGACCAAAGGATGCCCTCGGATCCAGCAGGGCCGCACAGCACCCTGGGATGGGTCACTCCAGAGACCCCAAAGGCGCAGTCCCTGGACCTCACACACGGCTCTGGACACTTGGCAGGCAGCAGCAAAGAATATTTCCAGTCCATCCCTGTTCCTGTGTTACAATGACACACACAGGCTGGAGAAGCTGTGATGCAGCGGGAGGACGAGCAGCTGCAGGATGGGAAGCGCTGGTCACCTCGGGGCACGGGTCAGGCACAGGCATCCCCTCTCCTGACTCTGGGGCTGCAGTAATTGGGCTCCAGCCAAGGCTCTCCCAGCGGGTGCCAGCCCTCCTTAACCTCTGCGTGGGCCAGGTGAGGCTCTGGAGCCCTTTCTGGGCCACCTGGCTGCAGGGTCTGTCAGTCCTGCTCTACATCACTGCAGCATTTCAGCCTCAGCTCAGGCTCCTTTGATGCAATAATGAAATTAATAAAAAGTGATGTATGAAAACCTCATCACAGAGAGGAAACAGGGGTTTCAAAAATAACCCTGTTCATTATTTGACTTCTTGATCTTCCAATCATTAAAACATGTCGTTATTTCACTGGTTTTTGATCATTTAGGATCTATTTTCTTTCTATTAAGATTTACCAGAATTTTGCTGAGCCCAGAGAACAGTTCAGAACCTGTGTCAGGCTCCAGGCTGCAGCTTCTTGCTCATGCAGAGCTGTGACAATTTAATTCAGTTGCCAACAAAGGAGCTGCCTTCTCCCCACACAGACACAGGGCACTTGACACCCGCAGGAAGCCCTCAAACCCAGACACAATCTGACTGAATTTGTAGGATTTTGATCTCTTAATCACTGCAAGATGAGAAATGAATTATGAAGAGGAGGACAGGAGTTATGCAGGTGTCACCAGCCAAGGTGTTTGTTACTCAGGGCACGTTCATGGCAGCTTGAGCACCCAAGGGGCTCCTATGAACAGCAGCATCTTCAGCTTTTCACAGGCAAAAATACAATTGCACTTCAAAACTTTCAGAATCCCACTGCGTGAGCACTCGAGGTTTTAAGTTTTCCGTATTTTGGGCCTTTTGTTCTGCAGGCAATGATGACCACAAAATGCACACTGAGCTCCTCGCTCAGATCCAGCCTCTCTCCATCAAAGCCTGGCTCCACCCTGGCTGCACCGATGGCAGCACCTCTGCAAGGAGGGCAAGTGCCAAGGCAGGGACAGCGGGATGATCGCAGCTGCACGGGGCCGGCCAGAGCTGCTCCACGCACTGAGGATCCCGAGCTCAGGACACCCGAGAACACACCATGCTTTTCCTCCCCTTCCACACAGCCTGGACAGAGCTCCCACTGCTCCACCCTCTGAACCCAGGCCAAATTCCCTGGAACTCTGGGGAGCAGGGATTTACGCACAGACCAAGCCTCCCAAGTCTCCCAAGCCCCAGCTTCATGACAGAGGGTGTTGGTAGGGGATGGGGAGGTCAGCAGGGGATGGGGGTCAGCAGGGGATGGGGATCAGTAGGGGATGGGGG
>VZTX01028334.1:0-21075 GCA_013400915.1 Pardalotus punctatus
CTGCCAAGCAGATCCCTGAAAGGATGAAAATCTGCCCTCCTGACAGCCCGTGCAGCAGATGCACTGGAAGATATTTCCTGGCAGGAAGAAGTAAAGATGAGGGGTGTTCATCTCCAGCACCACTGCCTGGAAAGTTGGCATTTCTCCCGCCTACCCACCGACTGACAACTGCCTTAGAAAACACTGGAAAGCTGGCGGATTGTCTCCTCTCTACCAACAACATACTAACACAGAACCATAGAAGAGAAGGTGGATGTCTGCAACCATGGCTGAAGAAATCAAAAACATAGCATCCTTCCAGCAGCCACATTTGGATTTTCATCAAACCCTGTTTTTTACCCTCTAGCAGCTGCTACCACTAGAGAGTCCCAAAAAGGCAATGCTCTTCTACAAAGAGGCATCTTCTCAGCACCCACGCCACATTACTCCATTCTCCTTTGGATTGGTGAGAAAACTAACTCAGAAGAGAGAAAACAACTACTACCAACTTATCCCCACTAGGGATGTCAGCTGCTGGGAGTTAGTGCTGGATTTGCACTCAGATTCATACTAACTAGTAACCCCAAACACCACTTCCAGGCAGGCTTTCCATCTGAACTCCCAGGGCACAGCAGAGTATTTTACACACTGCAGCCACACCACCTCATGCTTGCTGTAATTCTCATGTGTTACTAAACTACTCACACTGCAGATGATTTAACAAGGCAGCAAGAGACTGGAAGTCTGCCAACAGCCATTGAGAAACAGCTTGAAATGCATCCGAAAGGACAGGGGGAAAACTCAACCATACACCTCACAGTTCAGCCTTCTCAGTTCTATTATGCTCTGGAGCTGTGGCTTCAGGAATTGTCTGGAGTTAGGAGCAGGATTTTACATCCAGTTTTACCTCTGGATGTAGCCCAGTAATTCACAGCATAGAGACAGGTCTGATTCTAAGGCATATGCTTCCGGAGCATCTCACCCATTTCATCTAGTAGCTGCTACCACCAAGAAACACACAGCTGACAAAAAATTCCCTATTTTACTAGACACCTTCCTTCGCAGCAAAATCTGCATACATCTTCAAAATTAGATCTTTATTCTTAAGGAGAAGAAAGCTGCTAGCCTTGCTATTCAGGGCATGACAACCCTCCAAAGCATAACCTCTGTAGGCAAAGTAAAAGGAAAACAAAGCCTGCCTTTAAGAATCAAAAAGCTTTACAGGAAACCTCCTATTATCACTGCAACAGAAAGCACATGTCAAATTCTGCAAGGGCAGGGAAGAAAGATGGGCAAGGAAGAAATACCACTGTGGGCCTTAGGGAACTCTAAACACTTTTGTTCTCAGATGCGTCCACATGGAAGAGCAGGATTTTTTCCCAGCTCCTAATATCTCAAGGCCTTACATCAGAGAAGAAAAAAGTGCCATATTTAGGGCTTCTTTGTTGTGTACCTGCATACATACTGCAAGAGAGGTTATCAGGTTCACTTCCCAAAGAAAAGCCAGTGTCAATCAGAGGAAAGAAAGCATTCAGCTTAGGTGAATTTGCTCCATTGGGGCAATTCAATGATAGTGAAAGAGTGGGATCAAACTCAGCACAAGCAACAAATCTTTGTGTTTCAGTCTGTAAATCTTAAGACAACATGTCAAAACCAAAGTCAGGAGATCTGAGACTGGCAATGGCTGCACTTTGGCAGCTTCAACTGCAACAGAGTACAAGACTGCAAAGCTCTTTTGAATCAGTTGTACACAACTTCTTACAAATTCCCAAGCCTGAAAAATCTCTATCTTATTTCATGGGTCATCTTATTACCAGGCAGTTGCCACCCCAAAGCATCTGTCATTAGCAGACCTAGTCCATGAGGAGTTTGTTCAGGAGCTGCTTCTCCTACCAAACACTGTGGCTGTCCATGCACAAAAACAAGGTCACCAGGCATAAAACAGACTCCTTCCCTCAACAGCCCTTTTATCTAATCCTAAACATCCTTACAAATATTTCCATCATTGTTGAAATATGGGAAACCTCAAGGTAATACAAAACCTGAATATACAAAGGGAAGAAAATTAGCAAGTGCAAAACATGGGTGGATTTCACCCAGCCTCTCCTGTCCTTTATATAATCTACACGTTGTAGGATATAGTGAAAAACTTGAGAACTGTGAGAACCAGGGAGATAATAAGCAAAGAGCATAAGCCTGAGTTCCTACTGTGTTGACAATTGTCATGCAATTACATAATTAATGACACAGTTGCAAAATGTCTTCCGGTTCAATAGGATAGAAGAACAGAAATTCTCCTCCATTTTTGTCCCCTCTCCCAGAACCTGCACCAGAGACATGGACAAGACCAGCCTCCAACCTGTTAGTTTTAAATGGATTTCTTGCTTTTCTAAAAGGTTGAGCACCTCTGTCCCAGGAGCAGGGGGGATAATGAGCCAAAAGCAGAGCCCAGTGCAGGTATAATGACCAGGACAAGCACACTGGTGGAGCCAAGTATACTGCACAGACATGTGCTTTTCAAATATTCTCCATTACCACCTCTTCACCAGGTATCATTCAGAAGCAGCAACTGTCACTTGCAACCCCATGAACATCCTACAGGCTGCACACAGAACTGGCACTCCAAAAGGAGTCCACAGGTACAGGAAGGAGCAGGAGGGACTAACAGTCACACCACCACAGCTCAAATTCAAAGGCCTTTTGTAGCACATGCATTCCCAAAGTGTTCTTGACAAAGGTGATAACTTGTCACTGAGGTCCAGATTTTGTCTTTCAGGTGGGCAGCAGGGAGGGTGTACATATGCGCTTTAATTACAGTTACATACCCAAAGAGCAAGAGATGCTCTACAAAACATATACACCACTTATTTTGTGGGGAGATTTCCTATTGCAAAATAATGGAAGAAGTTGTTCAAAAGTCTCCTTTTGGGCAACCTGAGATTATTTGTCTCAGCCCCAGAAAGAACCAAGTTATGTCCCCTTCAATGGTTTCATTTCCCATAGGAAACAAATAAGAGCCAGGACACTCAAAATCTTCACATTTCACCAAACAATCGCATTTCTTTTTTCTTTTCTTTTTTATTCTCTTCTCTTTCTTTTTTCTTTCTTCCTTCTTTCTAGGAGATTCATTTTTTTTTTAGCATTTGTTGTTCTATGTGCTGCTTCTGAGAAAGTCCCCCCGTGTTGCTGCCTGCCCTTAGAGAAACTGTATCACATAGGAATTCACCTGCACTGTCAACAACTCAGGGATCCTTCTACAGAGCTACCAGCAGCAAATGTTTGTTCTGGATAACAGGAACTGAATTCTGAAACTTCACGTGCTTTACTTATACAACAAAGTGTATAATTAGTGGCTGGCATAACTCTACACTTCCTTTTCATAATCTCCTTTGGAGCGCTGCGATGTCACAAGGAAGGTATTCTGTAGACCTGGATAACTGAGGCTGTAACCACCCTGGGACAGACCTACACCAAACACTTGTAACCTCAAAGGAAAGTTTGTCTGGCCTGAGAACACATCTACTCTGAAGGCAGCGACCGTGGAGCTTCTCGCACACATATCTTGCCTGGATTTTAAACCTTGATCCATTTAATTTTGCCTTTTCCCCAAAGAGAGTTCTGACATCCTGCACATCTCACAGTCAGCTCTCCTTGAAAAGTCATTTACTCTCATACTATTAGAAAAAAATAGGCTGTAATTAAGCAGCGTTATTAATCTTCTGTCACTTGGGACCTGAAACCTATTCATATTCATGTCAACAGGAGTGTTTGCTGCTACAATCAGGACTGCACACAAGACAAGTGCCTCATCATTTCTCAGAAGAGAACAGAATCTTCTGGGGGCCAATACCTGCTCTGCCTTCTGTACACAGCACTGTTTAGCTGGGATGTTGACCACTTCTGCCAGCCCATCACCAACCAGTCTGCATTTCCGCATCTCACCCAAAGAACACCATTCCCTTGTCACAGGCACAAGCTGCCACAGTCTACAGCCTGGTTTCTTCCCTATCTCACAGCTCTGCCAGCTACCCAAAGGAGAAATAACCACAGATACAGTGGCTGAAGTGGTCTTTGGAAAATGCTTTTCAAGATTTATCTTCTCAAGAGCACAGAACTATCAGGATCTGCTAAAAGCTTCAAACTTCCCCCAAAAGACATTTAGATCTATGACGGAAGTCATTCCTTACCTAGACAGAAAGACAGGACTCAAATTTTGGGGCCAACTGTTCTCATGCTCCTTGGACAAACTCCAAGTACTCAGTGTGGACCTCATCACAGTTTCTTCAGGCCAAGGCATGGGGAGGTTCGGTGATTTCCTTTACAGGTATCACATCCCTGCCTGCAAGGGTATGGAACCAAGACTTCTCTGTTCTAAGTGGGATCCAACAGCATCAGGATTAAAGTATTGCTGTAACTGGATTGCTTTCTGTAGTCACAAACAATAATCAGGTTAAGAGATTTCCTTTCCCTCCTCTTGGCTAGGCTGTAAGTAGGCAGAAGTTAGAAGGCAAGTGGGTGGCTGTTAAACCTTTCCTACTCCAATTGTTTAAGAGGGGTGTTTAGGATTGTTAATTTTGCCTCCTACTCATTGGTTTAAAGGCACATTTACCTATGCAGGAAGCAAATGCACCTCACTGCACAAGCCATGAATGAAACAGACTCCCTGAAACCAATCTCTCAACCCTGCATCCTTTCACACCACAAACCCACACAGATGCATCACTGGAAAGAATACAGCTGAAACAGCTTACCCTGAAAATGCACCTTTCTCTCCCACCCCCTTTCCTGTGCTTATATCAGCTTTTTCCAGGCTGTCTTCTCCTTTCCCCCTCTTGATTCTCAATACCACCCCACTAGAAAAAGCAAATCTTGAGAGTGGTTGAGTTACCTCCACAGCACACCCAGCCAGCAAACAGAGGATTGGAAGACAGTCAAGTTCTCCATCACAAGGGACCTAACAGGACCACCAACCTCCCTTTAGCAATTGATTTCTATGAAATACAGTTCTTTGAGGCAGTTGCCCTTGACAAGACAGTACAAAGCTAGGCAAATAGATCAGAAGCTGAGAGAACTGGACAGACATTGTGTACTTTCTTAGCAGTTTCCTGTGTGAGGCTACAACTCATTGGCTGTGTTGTTCACAATACCCAAATATTTGGGAAGGGGCAACAAAAAATAAAAAGGAATATTAATTGAGGACAAACCATACCAAACAACTGTTGCCCTACCAAGTGCACAGGAAAGCGGCAGTGACATAACTACATTTCCTGGGCCCTGCTACAGCAAGACTTGCTCTTAGAATGAAGCAATTTAGAGTTAAGATCTGGATTCAGGCAGAGACACAAGATTTAATCTGTCACTGCCATTTTTTAACTTTTGGATTAATCACTTCACCTCTGCTTCCCCCTCAGCCATGTTTATCCAAACCATGGAGTAAAACCCCCACAGAACAAACAACATTTAATTGTAGATCATCATGTAGCATCTACCACAACAGGACATGAGACTCTGCCATAGCCTCCTGGCACATCCTGTCACACAAGCTGAATTCCAGATAATAAGGACACTGTCAAGCAGCATCTCTCGAGGAAGCATTAGGATCTGCCCAAACAGCCTGTCCCAGCATGCACAGCATCCTACTCAGTCACGCAGCCATCAGCCTCTCTCACGTTCCACTGTAAGTTATTCAGATATTCATTGCCTTGACCAGGAACAATGTCTTTTCTCAGTACAAAGAGCCCATAAAACCTCAGCAGAAAGTCCAATTAACGTCCACACACTGCTCCCCAAACCCTACTCCAAACTCCACCAGTTTCCAGTGGATTCCCATCTGGCAGACTGGACAGAAAGGAAAACTCTGCTAGTGATCGCGCTCTAAGGTGGTTTCTCTCCACACTCACCCTATGGCATGCAAGCAAAAGGCAACATTGTAGTATGGAAACAGCTGCGAACAAAGTAGGGAGAACAGGAACATGAGTCATAGCTGTGGCTTCAGGGTGGGAAAGGCTATTTCAATTACACGAGCAAGCAACTTCAGGATCTGAATCTAAGCCTCACTTCAGTGTCCAAACCGCAAGGTCATCTTTCTGCTTTATTTTCAAACAAGTTACTTGTTTAACAAAGAGCACGTGACCAAATTCATTGCTGATGCATAACAGCCTCCCGAGAAAACTTAAAGAGTTTACTAACCAATCCACAGGGCAGTGGTAACACGCTGCAGTGAACTTTTAGAATTATTTTTTCTAGGCAATAGAAGGGGTACATTACTTGGGAAACATCCCATATTTACCCGGTCATTGCTTTACTTAAAATCACTTTGTTAAAACTTCAGCTGTTCACTGGATGTCTACCCAAAAGCCACCTCAAGACACACAAGAAAAAAGTGTAAGTCTGTAGCAGCACACTGATGTCTCATTTTAGCCGTGCTGAAATTAGGCATCAGCAATACTACGGCTAATGTCATGGAACTTTCTTCACAAATGTAACAGATTCTGAAATTTTCTGTCTCCATATGCAGCAGAATCGCTGCACCAGCTGTCGTCAAATCCAAGGCTGCTTTAACAAAAGACACTGAAGTGCCAGTTTAGCAGAGAGCAGCAGGCAGTGGCATGGCAAGGTGCAAATGCACCGCACCTGCACGGAGCCTCCACAGCTCGAGCAGCCTGTCAGGTACCTGTTCCTAAACAGCTCACTCACTGTCTCCAGGCTAAAATAAAATGTGTTAATGAATTACCCACCACAAAGCAGTGATTACAAAAACACCACTTGCAACCTTTTCTGCAGAAAGGAAAGCACAAGTACTTAAGACACGGTGACAAGTACCTTTGAACCAAATGAGAAAGTGCTAATGGGGATGCAAAACAGACCACACTCTCGCACTCATCACCTGGCAGGGCTTACTGGGATACACGTCCAAGTCTGCCGTGCCAATGCAGCTAAGATGGGAAAAGCGGTGAAACGAGGTCAGGGTTAGGTCACTGATACACACCAACTCCTTCCATTATCCAGACTGTCCTGGTAAAGACCTCCACACACCCTGACAAAAGGCAATCATGTGCCACACAGCAGCTTCCTTAAAGCATAGTTAACAATTTTCCTACTAATGCTGAACATGAAGTTCACATTTCATTACAGCTTGCTACTCCTGAAGTAGCACGACTATCATCCCATCCACTTCCTCTGCTTTTATCTAAAGCTGGCAAGCACCTCAGATCTGAATCCCTGCAGGCTCAGGAACATTGTACCGTGTTAAATTACAGCTGGGACAATAGTACAGAGGAGGGACTGAAGTGATACAAGCCCATGAAAGAGACAGCGTCAAACCAGCAGGGGCATCCATTTTTGAGGTTTCTCCATAAAATTAAGGAAAAAATTAAATTAAAAAAAAGTTTAATTCTAAAGAGTTTCACAGTTAAGATTCTTCACTCAAAAGAATGATTCTTACCAAAGCTGGCAAATTTGTGCTTAGGCTTTTCATCAACACAAGCTTTTAATACCCAGTGTCTGTACAATGGAGTTCTCTGCTCAGATGCTTTTGGGTGGAGCAGGAACCTGAAACTAGATTGCCTTGTCCACACTTTCACAAATCAGTACGTCAACAGATAAAATCACCTCCAAATAATGTGAACATTTCAGCAAGACACAGATGAGATGAACACAGTGTAAATGCAGAGTAATGGGAATGTTGTCCTTTTGTGTGAATGGAGACTAAAGAACAAAACAGGCAGGGGTAAAAAGCTTGAAATGTCAAGGGACTTGACAAACATCAAGGAAAAAACTAATAAATTATTCATGCACACAGCAGGTGAAATCCAAATGGGACATCCAGAGTCTGCTTCTGACAAAGGAGCACACCAGAAAGGAAGGAATACCTGGAACAAGCAGCCTTGAGCATAAGGCACAAGAGAAAAAGAAAAAGAGAAAAAGAAATGTTGACTTATGGGAATATATTTCAGGGATGCACATACAAGAAAGTTCCAAAAGCCTAGAAGAAGAAAAAGGCTGATATTCATTAACAGTGAAAAAATGTAAAAGTCATTAAAAAACAACCCAAGCAGATCAAGAACACAGTTTAGCTGAAAAATACAAGCCATACAAGAACAAGGCATGGTCATTACAGCTTCACAAGGAATAGTCTCTAAATTATGAGAAAAGAATCAAATTACTTCGAGAAGGGAAAAATTAGGACTCAGATTGAAAGACTGCTCAATTACAGGTATGCAAGCAAGACAGAAACAAGGAAAAAAATGTGAGACCAGTATCAAAAGTATCAGCAGTCATGTGCAGGGCTTTTGAGGGAAAGGAGCAATGAGAAAAAAGTGAATATATCAATAAGGCAGAACATAGACTACTAGAAGATAGCTGAAGGAACACAGGGGAAATGCTAAATACACAGGAGCTCTTCTGAAAGTATATAAATAATGTAAATCTAAACGACACTTATCTAAATAATACGGATTCAGAGACACTGCTTGATCTGTTACTGGAAGTAAGACAGCAGAAGAATCAATGAGAGGCTTTGCAAAACAGGATCTTCTCCCCTGGTAGAAGGACAGGTATTAAAGAACAGGAAAAGAGTAGCAAAACACTTTACCAAGGAATTACTCTTACTCTAACCCTGCTACCATTGCAACAGTACAACACCTAACTGTTAGTGGGCTTCAGTTTTGGAAAGTGGAACTAAAGACATGAGTTTTGCTGTCATCCTGAACTTCCTATACTGATGAGAATTTATTTATCACATATGCAGAAAAACAGTTAAAAATACATAGCTGGGCACGGAAGCTGGACATTTTTTGTCCAGGAGATGGTCCCACACGCACTGTCTTTGGATATCATGCCACCTAAGACATCCTCACACTGAAGGATAAGAAACATGATAAGAAGGATTTACAGTGGAAGTTTAAAAATCAGCATGAGTAGGCAAATAAGGACAATGTAGAACAAAAGACAATAGGAGTTCTAATTTACTAAACAGAATCGCTCACTGAGTTAAACCACAATACAGAGAAACAGAAAGAGCAACAGAGATGGCATTATATAGGAGAGGGCATTGCAACAGGCCAGCAGAAAATGCCAGTGTAATTTTGAGCTGTCTGCACTGAAGCTGAATCACACTGCAGAGCAGGGAGTGGTCTCTGTAACTACAGTTGCAATGTGTTCAGGCACCTGAAATACTGCATCTCTCCTTCCAGTCCACTGCAATGAGTATACTGAAGTATCCAAACAAAGCCTCATTTATCTAAGAGACTTCTAGCTACAAAAGCAGTATCACTTAAGCTGTCTGCTTCCCTAGAGGCAGAGACAGGTTCCTGCTGCCACATCCCACACAGAGGAGTAAGACACTCTCACTTCTTGTTTCCCAAAACAGTATTTACCAGCTTTGACATAGTTTAAAAAAAAAAGCAAAAACCAAAACAGAAGCACAGCTTCCCCATCAGCTGGGATGCTGAAAGCTTGGACCAGATAACAACACTAAGCATTTGGAGAATAGCTCTGTCCATATGCTCACCTGGCATGCTATAAAATGCAGAATGTTTTTCACCTCTGGCTCTTTTTTGGAAATAACTTTTAAAGTTGACAGGAGACATAGCTTTCAATCTAGAATCATTCCACGTTGCAAACAATTACACAAAAGCATCAGCACAGATTTAACCAAAGAATGGATCTGCTGGGGGAACCCTGTCATCTGTTGGTGCTCAGCAATTTATTCTTTTGACAGAATAAAGGTCTGGGGATCTTGATCCCAGAGGAGGGTCCACTACACACAAACTATATGGCTACTAATCATCAGCCACAAGTAGGAGGAATGTGCATTCGTGGTGTACTAGCACAGTAAAAACAATGCAACACTTTTGATAAGCCATCAGACAACTGTTGCAACACAGCCTGGCTAATGAATGAAGCACTGGAAATCAAGGCTAACATACAGCATGACAGGTCCTTCAAATAAAATTAAACCCTCAGGGAGGTCATTATTAACATTTTGCAAAGAGCACACCCCCCCATCAATCATATTAGCAGGGCACACTTGTCCCGAGTTCTACTCAATTATTGTATGCGCAGAAGGAAAACAAAACACTGCCAGAGAAGAAATCCCAAACGTTCTCTGCTGCCACAGAGAGCTACAGACAGTGGACAACATATGAGACATATTATGCTGCAGGCCTGTAGCCAAGCCCACAATATTAAGAATAATAAGCAATCTGATGGCTGTTTAGAACACTCTGTTTTCTATATAAGACTAAAAGGAAATCATAATTCAAACATGGAGTATCACCAGTTATAAGAGACTGTTTCCCTCCAAGAAACTGTGGCCTCTCCCAAGCACTCTGGGTCTGAAGCTACATGGGTCTGTCACAGCATCACAGTATCTTTTGAAGGAACAATCTGGAATCATTTAACATTCCCAGAGGTGCAACTCTGTAGCTTATCTAAACAGAACAGATTTTGCTGAGGTTGGAATTTTACCATGAAAATGTCTGATTTACCCAGGAAACCAGTCAAGAACATCTCAGGCAGATAAATACATATTATTCCAGCTGGAATAAGCATTTCTTAAAGGAACACCCATCTCAGAGGCTCTTCATCACCACAAAACTCTTAGGGGCTGTAGAAAAGACAGGCAATGCTCTGTGCTGAGAGTAAACAGATCCCTGAACCCACAGCAGCCCCTTCATGTACCTTGTGCCAGAGGAGAGCACGTTCCTCCACACCACATGGCAGGAACTGTCACTGAAAGGATTCCTGGACCTCAGGCAATGGAAAGCATGCAACCACACCTGCACAAAAAAATTGTTAACCTACTCTCTACGAGTTGTCAGGTTATGGACACTGTCTGCCCAAACAGGAAAACTGGGTTGTAGAGACGAGAGCATTCACCGCACAGAACTACAAAGGATCACCCTAGCCATCACTTTTGGGGTATTTCCAGTTGTAGTTGCAACAACTGCTCTCATTGCAAGAAGACATTAATTAGGCTATAACTTACCAAAACAAAAATTTGCAAGTTATAATGATAGAGAATTCAGAGCACCTTCTGAAACATAATATCCTGAAGGTACACATACAGTCTCACAAAGTGACCCAAAACCACATGCATTTCCCTCCTCACTCAATGCTTTTCTAACTACCATAAGCAGGAGACACTGCGTACAAGCACACTGTGGGTGGCAGCAAGACTTGGAATGTTTCCTCATGCATTGTACTGAGATACAAGGTATTGCGGACAAAATGCAGTGTATTTGAATCCTTGCAATGCCATTCACAGCATAATCTGTACAGGTAGAATCTGCCTTTGCAGCCTGACCTCAGCAATACTGACACAGTAACCGAAACACAAGTCGTATCTCTCACCTCTAACTAGAAATACGACTACTTATCACTGAAACGACATCCACATAACACTGAACACAGTAGCTGTGTCATGGAAAAAGTGAACACAATCACACAATCTTATCTTGTTTCCTAATTAAGAACTTGCATTTATGGATGCTCAGATGTTAAAAGGAAAAAAAAAAAAAAAAGGCAGTCCTATTAAAAGAGGTGGAAAATACCACTGTGTGGAAATAACAAGACCTCAAGCATGTTTGCACAAAGTCCTTTAACACATTTTTTCCCAATGTACTGCCTGACCAACATAGAAAACAATGAAATCACAGTAAGACACTACCTTGCAGGTGCAGATGGACACTTTACCTTGGCAAAGCTCTAGTTCATTTCTTGCAGTCTCTATCCGGTGAAAACCTGCTACAACTGTAAGGGGACTTATTTGCAAGGCATCTCAATAAAGACACTCCCACCTCAGAACACTGCTGTAAAGACTTCTACTAAGATAACTATGAGTGGAAGTTAAAGGCTGATTGATGGACTATTTTAGCCAAAGCATGCTTCACACACTGCACCATGAATCAATCAGATTTGCTTGCTTTTATTCTAAGGCACTGTGATGGGAAGCCAATAATCCCTAGCCAATGGGTGGCCCCAATGAAGATGGAAAGAGCATTTTCTTTGGTTTCCAGCTGTTCACTTCCTTCTGCCTCTCTGTATAATAGCCCACTGCCTATAAAATTCAGCTCTGCCTCCCCTGGGAGCCACTTAAGCCAAAGGCAGCCAGGTCTAGGCTATGCTCAGTCAGTTCATAGGAAAGTCACCAAGAAGTCACAGATCTCTCTCAACTTGGCCCCGAAAAAAGAAAGATACCACCATGAGGGATGATACCTCCATTCAGAGAGGAAGGCAACTTCCAAAAATAAATGTGGACTAAGTTCAGTGGCACATGCCTGATTCATCCAGAAAGAAACTTCCATTACAGGCAACAGCTGAGCTTAGAAAGCCAAACTCCTCTAACAAGGCACCAAAAGTCTTACAGTCATACCCTGAACCATTCCATGCACCGGAGCTTACACTTCCCAGTACCCATTTTTAGTGGCTCAAACTCTCTCTGGTATCCTCAAGGCCTGGACACAACCTCCTAACTGTCCTGCATTAACAGCCAAGCACAGAGCAGCCCCACAAAGACTGATTCAGCCCAGTCCCACTTCTGCAGCACCCAGAGCTGCATCTGCAGAAAATGAAACACCTAAGAAGGAGCACAGGGATAGTCAAGACTTGCAACAGATACTCTAGAAGAATAAATCATATTCTATAGCATTAAAACCAGTGCAAAGTTCTTGTTTCTCCAGATATGCATAAGTGTGAAAAAATCAAGACTACAAATGCGTAAGAGACAGAGAAGCCCAAGGGAGAAGCATTATTGCCTTGAACGGATATTATTTTGCCACCACTACCACCCCCAAAGCACAGTGAGACCAGAGACCACCTGTGCTGGGCACTGGGACAGTACAGCAGAGCTTCTGCCTTGAAGAACATGTTAAGACTATACCATACACAAGCATATCAGTAGAGAAAAAAATTGAGCAAGCAGTAAGGAAGCACAGTGCACAGATACACCATCAACACAGCTCAGGTTTGGGGCTTGATCTCCCTTTATTTTCAGTGGACTAAGACACCTGCCTCACATGTGCTCACCTGTGACCTGCTCACTCAGGAAAGCTTGGGCTACCTGAGGGCAGGAAAACACAGAAGCACCAGTCCCACACTGGTCACTGTGGACTGTGACCACCAGCAGGACTTCTCCAGACCTGCTGACTCTACAGACATGCCAGCACACCATGTTAGAGCCACAGCCTCTGAAGGAAGAATCAGTTTCCATGAGCTTCTTCCCATCTTAGCAGATGTCGTGTCTGAAGATATTCCAGAGACTAAATTTCAGATGAATTTTACAGAACTTTCCAGCAGCTGTGTCAGATGGCTGCCCCCCAGGCTATCAGCACACAAAGAAGCTTGTGCATTAGAACAAGCATCTACACAATGCTAATGGAAACTGTCCCTGTGAAAAGACACAGGATTCACTGGGCGAAAAACCAGTTCTACAAATAACTTTCAGACTGATTACACACCGCTTCTTCTCATCCACTGGCATCCTGCCACCCATGTAACCCACTTCTACACTCCTCTACACTTGGTTTCACTATTCTCAGTCATTCTGTCCTCAGTTTGCCCAAAGCAGTTCTCTTCTCCCTAGCTCCTAGAGCACTTCCATTTGTGAAGCTTATGCACACACATGTCCCTCACCATCACTAAGTTCTGTGCTCTGCATATGCAAATGTTTTCTACAGGAAGTCAACCGGGTAATTCTGTCCTGCTCTCCAAATTCCAGCTTGGGAGTAACCTGCCCACAAATGAATGACACCTCAAGTCACTTTAAAGCTATGAAATGATCACTGCTTCCCGCTCCACACAACAGCCTCAGCATGTGTCATCAAAAGGTGCACGGGCATTTTGCAGACACATGTTGCAAACTTTTCATTTGCTGCCTGCCTAGCCCAGGACTCCCTTGGGCACCACAATCCTCTCTTGGACACCACAATCACAGGGGCTTTCTCTAGCAGCTTGAAGTATTTTGGAACATTTCTACTCCAGCCCATCTGGCCACTCAGTCACTGAGTTTCTCCCTACAAGCATATCCATCCAGCAAAGCCCTTCCAACAAAGGCTGGTATCCCACTGCCCTACAGGAACATTTTTTCCCCCTGTTGAATTTTACACCTCTAATTTTCATGAAGCACTTGAATACATCACTGCAGACAACACATCACAGCCCAGAGACACAAGGAACCAGGGTGATTTCCTGAATCTGTCCTGTAACTCTCATGAGAAGACCTTCTGATCAGAGTCTGGTAAGATGAGTGGGCCAAAAGACAACCACCTCGTTAACACATCAGGCACCTCCTGGCTCCAAGACAGGTGTTTATAAGCACATCTAGCCTGGACCATACCTTTAACCATACAGACAGTGATGACATCTACACCACTCAGCTTGTCTCCCAGCTCTGCCAGAGATACAACTCTGAGTTCAGCTGGCAGCACAGTGAATCCTTCCTGCCGTTCCCTGTGGTCTGGAGTGTAGGTGACACAGGCCCACGGATGCCCGGTGGCCACTGCCTGGCTTCAGGGAACCGGCTGTGGGGCCGGGAGGGCAAAGAGGCAGCTTACCAAAGCAGCACGGCCACAATGACACACCCCGTTCTGAGATCCATGGCCATCGCGGCACACACTCGCCAGCGGCTGCAACATGGAGGCAACGCAGCCGCGATCCGGTGCTGTCCCCCCGTGCCCCGCCGGTCCCCGGGGCCGCTCCCGCTGGAAGCACAGCGGGGGCACGGCGGCCGGGGATCGCTGCGCATCAATCCGTGCCTAGAGCCGGGCCTCGCCAACACCGAGGAGCGCGGCCCGGCGGGGCAGGGATGCTACGGGGGCCGCCTCCTCCCCGGCCCCGGTCGCGCCCGGGCTCAGCACAGACCCCGCGGCAGGGCGGCTCACCTGGGCACGCAGCTCGGCGCCGAGCGGTCGATCTCCCACGTGGCGAAGAGGTTCATGGGCACTGGCACCGGCACCGGGCCGGCCACCGCCATCGCGGCTGCCGCAGATACCGCCCCGCCGGCTGCCGCCGGAGGCCCCGCNGGGCCGTGACCAATCAGAGCGCGGCTGGGGCGCGGGCACGGACCAACCGGAGCCAGGAAAAAGGGCGAGGACCGCGACTAATGGAGAAGAGCCAATCGAAGCCGGGCGGGCGGCGCGGCTGGGGCGGCTGGTGCCCAATCGGAGAGGCCGGTGGGGCGGGGACAGCCAATGGGAGCGGCGCCGCTGCCGCGGCTGGGCGAGGGGTGGAGGGCGCGGTGTTGCTCCCTTTAAAGCGCATCGGTCCCAAGCCGCGGGAGCGCGCTTAGGGGCGCGGTCGGGCGCACGCCCTCCCCACAGCCGGATCTGGCCCATCCGTCCGTCCCCGCACCCGGGCGGAGGCGGGGGAGCCCCGGGGCTGGCCTCGGGCCTCGGCACTGCAAGAGATGCTGTGCCGGGAGTGGTGGCGGCGAAGATGTCCGCTGGAGCGCCCGGGGCGATAGCGAGCCATGGACCGCGGCGAGGAGAGGGTGCCCTCAGCCGGGTGAGCAGCAGGCCCGGCCAGCGGAGGGGTCTGAGGAGGAAGAGAGCAGATGGACCAGGGGGCACGGCGGGTTGAAGCCAAAAAGAAGCCGCGACCTCTGACTGACTCTTTCCTCGAAACACTTGGGAACTCCAAATACGCAGCAGGGAGAGAGACTGAAATCCCCTTCAGTGCCAGTGAACAGTCTCCAGGGAAATGCAGCAAAAGCAGAAACCTCGTCGACCAGAAGATGCAACTGGCAGCTGTGATGGGCAAAAGCTATTTGTGACCTGGAGACCATACCCAGAGCTTCAACAGCTCTGAGAAAGCGTCACAGATTTGTAAAGCATGTGCAGGGCAGAGTATCCTTAGGCACAGAGCTGAGGGCAAGCCTGGGGCACTGCAACCAGACAAGTGCACTCTGTTCTGGCAGAAAGCATGAAGGTTCCCCTCGTGGACCTCGCCTCCAGCAGGCCCTTAGCAGAGTATCTGTCTGAAATGGCTCTGCCTCTCGAAAAGATGGGACATCAGAGAAATCAAATCATCAGAGCAGGGTGGTGCTGGCTGAGGGACCTGAAAGGAGGCAGAGATAGACTGAGAGCTGCAGTGCTCCTCATTGAAAACTATCAGAAAGAAATAGCCAAGTTAATAATGGTCAAACCAGAAAATTGTGAAAAGTCAGTTGCTTCTGCAGTGACCTGTTCTTGCTCAATGCATTTAGCAGTGACAGAGTTTTCCATAGATGCAGTGTTATTCCAGGCAGACTGTAAAATGTGGCTCATGCCAGTGGAGGAATTAGACTTGGAGAAGTGGCAGCAGCATAATCTTGCAAAGCAGCCTAAAACATCCCCAGTTTCTACTGTCAATCTTGAGTACAGCACTGGTGTTTTCAAAACATTAGCAGTAAACATTTCATGGGCACCTTCCTGAATACTGATGTATAGTTTGTAGTCTGTCCCTTGGACCTCTTCTTTTTACTTGCCTTTGTCAGCTCTACATTTCCTCTGCTGTTGAGGTCTGGGTTGCTCAGTAACATAGTGGTAATTCACATCAGATTCCAGTTTGGCTAGATGAATATTTGAACCATCATCAAACTTTTACTTCTTTTTCCCTGCCTACCTTCCTAGACCATTTCTGCATCTGGTAAGTGGCATGGATCATAGCAGAGTCACCCAGACCTCCTGACTTTCTCACAAAACAGCTTGATTGCTGCTTTAATGCATTTGCTTTCCTTTAAGTAAGTCATTAATACAATTAATGCACAAGAGGACCTTTGCTTTCACCCTTGACAGCCTTGATTCTCTAAGAATATTTGCTAGAGGATGTTAGCAGAGGCCTTTGTGGAAGGCCAGTTGGACCAAGGATGCTGCATTTTCATAGCATTCTGCCAATGAATGTGGAAACATTGGTTTTGCAGCAGTAGAGAGTCACAGAATGGTCATGGCCTTATCTCAGCATTTTCCCCCATTATTGTTTGACCTCAGCTGGGTATCACCATTGCCTTTCCTCAAAAGCAGCTGCCTGCTCCAGAGGACCTTGCTAGATTTGGGGTCTTGATTTATGCTGAGAAAACCCCTTTCAGTCCCTCCCTAGCTGTTTGCTTTCATCCACTTGCTTCTAGTCTGAGTTAACATTCTCGGCTATTAGTGTGGTACTTCAATAGCATTGAGTGCTCCAGGTTTTCAGTGATGCCCTCTCACTTCCAGGAGACCAGAGAGGTACCTCTCTGCTGAGCCCAGGGCAGCCTGCTAAAGTGACTGCCTTCCAGGCATTTCCCAAGGGCTGGCAGTCCTGCTGTTCCCCTGGGCTGCCTTTCCCACCACCTTCCTAAAGGATGCCCATCAATTCCAGCCTCCTCTGCTCTGCCCTGTGGCTGTCTCATGCTTTACAATCTGTGGCACTTTCTCAGAGCTGTTGAAGCTCAGGGCATGGTCCTCAGGTCATAAATGGCCTTTGCCATCATGGCCACTGCTTGTGGTTTCTGGCTGACGAGGTTCCTCCTTTTGCTGTGTTTCCCCTGGAAGGTTATTCAGTGGGATTGAGGTGGATTTCTCTGCTTCTTTTCCTCCAGCCAGTTCCCTTCAAGTGCTTTTTGCAGCTCACTTGTTATTTTTGGCCTTCTGGATTTTCTACAGATGAATTTATGCATTTGTTCTCAGGCTGTTTCAATGAGATCTTTCTGTGTGCCAGCCACCAGCTGAGGTTTGTTTCATTGTGGATATCATCCTTGAGGGAAAGTATCCAAGGAACCCTTGCTCTTCAGAATCCAGGTAACCAATTGGGAATGTGCCTTAGAAAAGCCTTTTACTTTATTTTTAATGTATGACCAAATGGACCATGCCCATGAGCTCTCCCCCAGCACTCCAGCACTGTTCAGAGACCTCATAGCAGCCAGGATCTTTGTCCTGGGCAGACAAGGTATTACAGTGCATCCCTATATGTTGGTCGAGGCCCTGCAGGACACCTGATCCCTTTGGGCCAGCACTTTTCGCAACCACAGTGTTCCTGGAAGAGCCATGTGTTGTCTCAGCCTTTGCCCCCCAAACAAGGCTGAGGTGCAGCAAGACATCAGCTGCTCTGGAGTACAGCATCTCTCTTCAGTACAGACATCCCTTTCAAGATGTCATGGTTTTAGCTCTAAGAGCACCTATTGTGGCAGAGTCATGTTTTCTCCATCATCACCACAACCTGCAGCCCCAGCCTGGACAGGTGAGAAAGGTGTCCTGGTCTCAGGCACCAGGCCCAGGCTGGCTACATATCCAGCCCAGCCTCCAGGCCCTGGGGACAGTGCCACATCACTGGTGCTTGGGCTGCTGCTTCCTGCTCCACCACTCATGTACTCTGACTTGTGAAGGGATAGGGTGGCTCCCTGCCTTGCAGGACCTCCAGGGTTTGTGTGCTCCGGATTCAATGCTAAACCCCTCAATTTTAAAGATCCTTTGGATGTATGTTAGTGACGTTAGCAGCTACAGTGTTCCCTTCTACGTACATCCAGGTGGTCCAGCCTGTGCACTGACACAGCTTTGCAACAAGTGCCACTTAATGTGCTGCTTTTCCATGATGGTCCTTTCATTCTTCCTCTGAGCTGATTCCAGAAGTAAAAACACTAACTCTCTGGCCCATCAAGGTGCACGATGCTGCAGGTGTCACTGTTTGAAATAGGTTTTTCAATAGACACCATTTTCTCCGAGGGCCAGCTTGCACCCCAAAGCAAGCTCTATTCCCTCCATTCTTTATTTTTGACAAATGGTTCCTTGAATTAACTCTGTATATTAATTATTTGTTTTTCTACTTGTCATACCAAATTTCTTGCTTCTCCATTCTGATGTCACCTTCCAACACCTTGTTCATGTTAGGCTTTTTTTTTTTTTTTTTTTTTTTTTTTTTTTTTTNCCCAAAGCAAGCTCTATTCCCTCCATTCTTTATTTTTGACAAATGGTTCCTTGAATTAACTCTGTATATTAATTATTTGTTTTTCTACTTGTCATACCAAATTTCTTGCTTCTCCATTCTGATGTCACCTTCCAACACCTTGTTCATGTTAGGCTTTTTTTTTTTTTTTTTTTGTGATGTTAAAACATCCTTCACTCAGAAGCTGCTCCCAGTTTGTTTGGGTTTTATTTTAATTGCCTTTCTGAGGGATGTCCATCAGTTCCAGCCACCTCTCACACACTGTGGCCAGGCTGTGGGGGCCACAAAACTTATATTGGAGCTGAAGGTCTCAGCATGGTCTCCAGGCCACTACCAGCATTTCCCCATTACAGCTACTGCTTGCTGTTGCCTGCTGACAAACTTCCTCTGCTTCCTGCAGTTCCCCTTTGAGGATGTTAACATGACTGATGGATTTCTCCATCTCTCTCCCAACAACCTTTGAGTGCACTGCTCACCCCAAAGGGACTTTTCAGTGTCAAGGGTGGGGTGCAGGTGTTACAGGCAGAATAGGGAAGATGCTTTTCCACCCAGGTCTGGAGCCAGCAGCAGCCAGAGAGCAGCTGTGTCCCTGGGAACCCTGATGTACCCTCTTTGGTTTCCTTCCATTTTATCTATGATACAGATGAATCCACATACCAACTCTGGCACTCCAGTTCCAGCATCATGTTTTAGAGAAGCATATAAGTATCTGTTCTTGCTCTGGCTCTTTATTTTTATGTGCCTTGTTAAGCAGATCTTTACTGCTTCCCACGCGAATGTTGTCACCTCCTGTCCTCGTCTCTAGTGGAGACTCAGGGGTTTTATGATTCCAGCTCATGGATGAATCATCTTGCACTTAGCCCATTGCTTGGTAGTTTTCTTCAGCACCTCTCTCCCACCTCTGTCACTTGGGTACCTCTGTGGTGTCCTCCTCCCTGGGTGCCTCCATGGACAGTGTCCCTTTGCTCCTCCCTGCATCCTGAAAGGACTGCTCGGATAGCAAGTGAGGGCGAGTGCTTCTGCGTCCTGGAGGAAAGAAGTAGGTTTTTTCAGCGTCAGCTTGCCCCCTTGTGCCTCACAGTGCTCTCCACTTGTGTTGCAAGGTCTCTTTTCATTCTTGGGGGCAGGTTGCTTTGGCTGCATTGTTTCCCTACTCTTTCAGCCCTTCTGGGGATTGCTGTTTATTCCTGGGTTAGGAGAATGCTCCCACAGCCACCCTCTTTACCTTGTTGCACCTGTCTAACCTAGAGCTCTGCTCCCTTCACCCAGGACCTCCACCTGCCTGCATCAGCCAGTCCACACTCACTGTGGGACATGTGAGCTAAGATGACTGGATGCTCATCCAGTGTCTTCATTTGCCAAGGACACCACAGGTGGGATTTATATGTTCCTGGTGCCAGCTGAGATGGCCCAAGGGATTAGATCCAACAGGAACCTATGGCCACCTTGTCAGCAGCTGGTTGCAAGGCAGGGTGCACTTCCCCTGGCACTCTGTCACTTGTCCTTGTCCTTGCTCTCAGGTCTATGCCTGGTTTTGCTCTTAGCCCATCTCCAGAGACCTTAGAGCTTCCCCATCTTCCAAAATACATCTATCTACAATAAGCACTTCAAAGTCAGAGAGGAAATACACTGAAAAACCTTCCCTGTGTAGCTAAGACCTAAATCATCCAGAAGAAAGTTCAGAGTTAAATGCAATAAACTGCTCAGGCTGATAGAAGAGCATTTTCAGAGGGGTATGTGCACCAGAGTAAGGGAAACCTTTTGCCTTCCCTGGCCTGCTTTATCTGCACACAAGTCCCTGGTGGTGCCAAGCCCACCTCTACCAGAGCCCTGCGGACCAGGAGCTGCCCAGGACCCTGCAGACCGGCATAGCTGGGTGTCAGGTCATGGAGGTGTATGCGTTCCCCTGCCTTCTCCACCCAGCAAGGAGAGGTCCCGGCCCCAGTCCCTCCGGGAGGGCTGACATCCTCGTCGGCCCAGGCTTCCAAGGGCGCCACGGGATCGCCTGGGGCCTCTGCTGGGCTGCGGCCCTGCTCGGTCTGGCTCTGGCTGGGGCAGAGCAGAGGGGCTGGGGCAGGACGTGGGCTGGAGGTGGGTGGGGGTGCAGGAGGTGGCCCCGGGCCGGAGCTGATGGGGACAGCCGGGCAGCGGGAGCGAACCCGGGCAGGGGGACCGGACCCGGAGGAGCGGCGGGCGGCGCCG
>VZTX01028345.1:2246-15216 GCA_013400915.1 Pardalotus punctatus
TTTTTTTTTTTTTTTTTTTTTTTTTTTTGTAACAAGCTACTTTTAAAAAAAGAATTTGTGTTACATACATAAAACCGTGTGCACACTTTGGAGTACACTGGCATCAGGGCTACTTATATTTCTTAATGGAAATGAATGTAATGTGAAGCTCGAAATATGCTGATTCTCCTCTGAAATGTAACTATAAAGTTAGTTCTCTGGGCAGGGCTGGAGGAAAGAGGTTTGGGCCCATAAGAGCCTGTCTGTGCTCTGTGAACAGAATTATTTATAAAGTTTGTGCCACAGATGAAGATCCTGCAGCACAAGTGATGCTGGGGTTAGTAGGTACTGGGTTTTCTTTTGTGCTGCAGTGAAAAACACTGTTTACCTGCAGAGAGAGCAGGGTTTTTTTCTTGAAATTTCCTGAAAGAAGGTAATGCTTGAATGTCCTAATGTATTTTTGTAAAATTAATTTTCAAGGTACAACAACTAAATTATCAGAATTTTATAAATTGGGGAATTATGTTCCTGACTTGTTAGCCTTGCTGTGCATGCTGAGGTTTAGGACTTCACCACAGGGGGTGGGTGTGTTGGCTTTGATTTGACATTTAATCAGGTGCTCAACTCTAAGCAAAGCTAGTAGTTCTGTTGGCTCAGTGATTCTCACCTCACCAGGGCCTCAGCATACAAGCTGCTGTTAAAGCCTCTGGAGGCACAGTCAGTTTTGGTGTCACTAGGAAAAATCATGGTTGATTTTGACTTGGAGTGGGGTGAGTGACCCTGAACATTAGGCTTAAATTATATTTGTCTGTCCCTGAAAGAGACACGTAGCTCTGTGCTGTGTCATCTTTTCTGTAGTTCTGGGAAGAAAATGCATTTAAATAGAGGAAAGTTCATATTCCAGACATTTATTTGACTCTCAGATCTTCACGAAAGTATTGAGTTGATTAAAATGTCTCTGTGCTTTATTGTGTAATACAATATATTTTATATAATACATAGTATATGTTTTCAAGTTTTAGAAAGATTGGGGGTAGAGCATTACCATGTTGCTGGGAAAAATCCACTTTTAAAGATGAGCAAGCTACTGAGAATTACTATTGCTTCTGTGTTTACTTTCAACAGTGAAAATGGTTAAAAACACATCACCTAGCTTTTAACTTCAATTTTGTTTGTGCCTAGTGCACAGTATAGCTGTAGACATACAGTGGAACATTATAGAAAAAGAATACTTAATTCGTGGCAATTATTAAATGTTTTACCTAAATATTATAGCCTTTTTATAGACCACTACCATGATTTTATGATTTCACTTGCCTGTAACTATTTACAATGCCCTTTATTCTGGCCAGGCGGGAGAAGGTGGGCTGGGTGGGAAGAGGCAGCCCCTGATGGCCTGGGAGTTGTTTGTGACCTGCAGGACACCTGAAGCTCCTCTTGCCAGAGCAGCAAATACAGCTGCATACCTGAAGGCAGAGAGGAGTGAGGGAAGTAAAACTGGGAGAGAGGGGGAAATGCAGAAAAAGAAAGGAGTTGAGATACCCCAGGGGAGAAATGGGATGTAAGCAGCAGAAGCAGGAAAGTACAGATGAAGGAAGAGGTGAGAGAAGGATCGTTTTGAAGGGAGAAAAATGTAAGAATGGTATACCAGACAGGAAAGGAAACTAGCAAAACAAAAAAGACCCTGGCAGATAAAAAGAAGATAGGGAATGAAACAAAAGGGGGAAAACTAATTCTTGGCAGAAACAGCATCTGTTGTCAATAACAGCTAAGTATTCCAGTTTGTGGAAAAGCTCTTTAAGATTTGGGGGAGGAAAAATGGATGGGGATCAGCCAACTGACATGAGATAGGACTAGTCATAGGCAGAAAATACAGAATTAAAGAGCACAAGAGAAAAGAGGGAAATGAGAGAAAGAGATAAAAAGTCTGAGCCTGACTGTGCTGTTTATGGGTTCAGCAAAGTCCCAGCATGTACAGACCCAGCTGTTTTTTTATACTTTCATCCCCTGGACTACACTACCTTGGGGAGATTTGAAGTGCAAATTCAGGTCCTCCTAAGGCTAATTGTAGAGGTGGTTTGGTTTGCTGTTTGTGTTTTTTTCTTTAATTTCAGTGGGGAGAGGGTGTCATCCAGACTCTTTGGTGTGAGGCAATATTAGTGAAAGTGATAGCAAATTAAACAGTGACAGGTGATGAAGATGATATGAACAGTTTTCATTCAGTAGGAAGATAACTATTGATGAAGAAGGAAAATGTAAAGTGCTGAACAGCATGAGACAGTAGCATTTATGTGGAAGACATATATGCCTGGTCTGTTTTACTTTCTACGGAGGAGATTAAAAATTTGAAGAAATAGTTACATCCCTTGGCAATTAAATAATTTCCTTCTTGCATACACTGTTTGTCTCCAAATCTCACAGACCGTAGTTCAATTTCAGTTCTTTTTCTACTGAGATTTTTGTAGAATCTCTGCATATTTGGTGGTTGTAAAAAATGTGTGTGTTTTTTCATTGAAACGCACTCTGTGTTCTGGTTACCTGTCTCTTTGTGATCATAACACCAATATTTGGGTTTTTAACTAATATTCTAGTTCATGATTAGTTGCAAGTGAGAAATAATTCAGATCCCAAATCATCGCCCTGAAAAAAAAAACCCATATTATAAAATGTATGTGAATTATTAACTTCTGCGTTACAGTATGATTGAAGTGGATGTGAGGCTCTGGTTTATTTTAGTGGGGTTTGGATGAGTTTTTTTGTGCCTGAATTAATATCAGGAAATTGTACATGTGCCAGGACTCTCTCAGCTGAGCTGCAGAAGGCAGACTGACACATTAGAGGCAGCGGGGTAGTGAACCACAGACCTGTCGTCAGTTTAATCCTAGTTAGTCTCACCTACTTTCCTTACCTGCCTTACGTGCATTCATTTGCCATTGGAGACAGCTCATGCCGAAGTGTAAGTGGAGAGATGTGGAGTTTACAAGAGGGTGGGAGGCCTGGAGCTCACATTGTGCACAGAGACAGCACCATTGTCCTAGAGGGACTGCTGTGGGTCAGGAAAGTCCTTGGAAGCCTTTTTAAAGACATATATGTCCTGGTTGGTGAAATCCTTGAGAGCTGCAGAAGCATAGATGATAGCTTTTTTTTGGGTTTTTTTGGTTTTTTTTGGCTCAGTTATAGTATTTGTTAGGAGAAACATAATTTATGAAGTGCATTTAATTACCTTTTTACAGGCAACCATCTTTCCAGCAGCTGCAGGTGAGGAAGGGTTGCCAGGTACCTTGTGCAGGTACTTGCCCTGCCAGCCAGTTTCCCAGTGAGAGGCACTACTTGGAATAGTGTCCTTTGTGAACTGGCACCTCCTGATTTATGTCCTTAGATGACAGGGCTCTTCCCCAGATACAATCTACTGAACTTTGCCTCCCCCTGTCCCCTCTCTTGAATCCTCTGTTACCCCAACTCCCGAGTGCCCCTCTCACCAGGCTCCCAAGCAATCCCCACTGCTCCAGACCTCTCTGCTTGGATCTCTAGAGGCTGCTGTAGTTCACTGAACTGTGCACCTTCTTGGTTTTGTGTCACCCTGCCCCTTTAGCACTTGAAGCAGCTTCAAATATCTGCATCTGCATCTCCAAACTCTTTTTCCGAGGGGAAGTCTTTCACTGGAATTCAAAATGCCTTGTTCTAGAGGGAAAATTAAACCAAGTTTAAAAACAGGTAATCTTACTAAGCCACTCAAACTGATGACAAAGTGCCTTTGGAAATGGGAACTTGTTCTTCAAATGCTGTAGCAAAAATGCACCTTTCCACCACCTGCAACAATCTGTGCAGCACATGTACAAATCATGCAGGTCCCTTGAAGCAGAGCTGTCCCCTATGGGTTCCTGCGCTGTTTTTGCCCATCCTTTGGCAACACAATCCACAACTGCCCTTCTAGGAAGTATGTAGGTCACATGTGGTGCAGAGCCTCCTAGACAAGGGAGTCCCATCTCAGACAAAATCCTCCTGGAATGGTTTATACTTAGCGTGTGCCTTTTACAAACAGAGTGCTATAGGATCATGGTGAACATCAGACATCTCTGTCTTGGCTACTGTTCTGAGACTTTTCTGTTCACTCTTTGCCTGATGTGCCTCCCCTTCACGTGGAGAGAGGAGATAGAATGGAGAGGGTCTTAGAGGGCATGTTGTGGCCTGGGGTCCCTCTAGTTTTTTCTTTATAGCAGAAGAATATGGAGGTTCTGAGTCTGTAACTGCTGAGAAGTAAATGGAACAGAGCTGTGATGGTGTAATTGTTTGGATTTGTACTTGAAGAGAAAGCACAGTGAGCCTTGGGGGCAAGGGGAGTGAGGGGAGCAAATGTAGAACACAAAATCAACAGAAAAATAGTTTGCCAGGAAAAAGCTGTGGTTCTGTTAAACTCATGTTATGAAAAAATCCATATAATCTGTAAGAACAGTTTCATCTTTTCAAACAACACCTGTGTTTTAAAAATCCAAGCCGTTTTCTAAATCAGAGCAAGGTTTGTTATCCTTTGCTCAGCATGGCCTGAAAAGATTGAGCAGGGAAGTTAATAGGGATCCTGAAAGAAGGGCTTGAGCTGGACTCCCCTGCTGTGTAAACATCTCTCACATTGGTTTTGTTAAAACAGATTCTGTCTGGTATTACAGGTTTACCGAAGGACCATCTAAAGAAATTGAAGGATATGGAAAGTTGAAACTGTTAGTAGATACTTCCTGGCATAATTTTTCGTATTTGCTGCCTCCCTGAAATTTTCTTTAAAGACCGTCATGCCTAGTAGTTAGTAGTCAACACTTGCTGTATTCTTGGAAAGCAGACAATAAACTGAGCAAATATTGTCAGCTGCCAAGTTCAATGGAAGCAGACGGTTTGCAGTGAAGCTGGAAGTAAATAGAAGTTGGTGCCACAGTTGGTTCTTCTGCATTCCCCAACTGATGCCTTATTTCAAGAAAAAAAAAAAAAAACAACAGTGGAAAAGGTAATGAGTCATACCTTGTGTGAGCCGGCAGCAAGGTGTTTCTTATCCTTTGGCTTTCAAAGGAAAAGGAGCCTCAGCTGGGGAGAACACAGCCTCTGATGCAGAGACCTTCTGTTGACATGGATGCCAGATATAGAGTCAAACAAAAAGGCACTTTCTTGATTTGGAAGAGCCTGAAAATGAAAAAAAACAGGAGTTGGTTGAAATCTCCTAGGGAAAAAAAAAAAAAGGAAAAGAGGATTTGACCACTTTGAAGCATTCTATAAAGCATTTCCATTTTACAACCTCTGTCAGAAAAATAAAAACAAGAAACCAAAATATGGAACCAGCCAATGAACCAAACCCAAAAAAAGGCCAAACAAATTGAGGTGGGAAGGGAAAGCAATTTGCAAAAGCACTTAGCTTTGACATTTTCTTTATTTTAATTTTTTTTAAAGTATTCATGATAAAGGGAATTACTTAAAGGTTTTTTAGAACTTCAATCGGTGAGGAAAATCAGTTGTTTGCATTGTTTTGCCAGTAAGATTCATGCCACAGGAGGTTTTGTGTCTCATTTACCAATGCGCTTTGCTAGTAACGTTCTTTTGATTTCCCATCCCTTGCAGTGCTCCAGATACTCAGTGTGAGGCTGGTAAGGATATCTTGACCATTCAGATCTGGTAATAGAAGGGGACAAAGATGAGAAGGACAGTCCTCTGTGTTCTTCCCAAAGGAGCACTGCTGATAGATGTCACTCTGCCAGGATAGTTGCCCACCCCTAAGCTACCTATTGCATCAGAGGCTTTTATCCCGAAAGCAAGGGACAATGACTTTAAAAAATCTTCCAGCTAAAAGACGGAAGTTAACTCTTAAAGATTTACTTTAAGACTAACAGTAATGGGATTGGATTCATAAAGAAAAATTGGCTTTTCACAGTTTCAAACACATTCTAAGTTTTTTTAATACAGGGGATGGAAAATTGCCTGACAACTTTAGAAATAAAGGAAACATACCCTTGCACTTCTGCTTTTAGAAGGAAGAGGAATGGTTATTGTTAGAGCAAACATTAACTAATTTTTTCAATGCTTTTTGGTTTTTTAGAGTATTGGACAAAATTTTTTTTAAATCTAGTAGATTCAGAGGACAAAACCAACAATCAATGTCTGCAGCAAATCATTCTCATCTTAATATTTATGTTCCTAAACTTCATTCTGTGAGTGGTCAGCAACATGTATTAAAATGAGCATCATCTTCTATGAATATTACTGTGAGCTCTGCTGCAATGAAAACTTGTACTTTGGGGCCTTCTGCTATGTGTGCCTACATTGAGGAGGAAAAGATGAAAACCAGAATCTTCATTGTAAAACTGGTTTCCAGGTTTTCAGTATTTCTGGAAACTTCTTTCACATTCTTTCAAGTGTGCCTGGGACAATAGGTGCAAATTAGAAGAGGCAGAAAAATCCATTCATGTAGCAACTGCCATACATTAAGCAAATTTTTGAACATTCTTCCAACTGAAGAACTAAATAATTTAATGGTCATAGTGTGTACGAGACTTTATCATCCTTAAGGTTTTGAGAAAATCAAGATGTTCTTTATGTCTGTACTTCACCCATAAGGAGAAAGACATTCTGCAGGACTTGGTCTGTTGACTGTGAGACCTCAGGTCCTTCCCCTGGCAGTGCTATAGGGTTAGGAAGAGATTCTGGATGCGTTTACCTATAGGTGATGATGTTTGTTAATTCATTTTATGTGATAACGAAACCTCAAAATTCCTTTGTCCAAAATAAATTTTACATTGTACCTTATGGCTTTCATTGAGTTCATAGTTAAACTCCTGGATAATTAGATTTCCTCTCTATTAAACATGTGTTACTAATCATGGCTATCTTTGCAGTCAACTATGGAAGCCAAAATCCATTGAAATAATCAGTTTTCATATGACACTTTTGTTGCACTGAAATGCCCATCCGGGAGCTGGGAAGGTAATTGTTGAAGATCATATCCCATGTTCTCAATGGCGAAACATTTTTTTCTGTCATAGGCAAATGGATGCCTGCAATATTTTTTCAGATTTGCAGAATGCAACTAGATTGTCCACTACATTTTTGTTGAGCACAGCACTCCTCCAGATGCCTTTTGAGAAGAAAAGGGTTGCTAAGGACCATCCTGATTTCTGAAGATGAAATTATGATTTTGGTGCTAGCAAACAAAAGGTCTGCAACCGAAATGCTGGCTGGGATAGTATGTATCTCTTTGTTTATTACCTTGAGGTTGGTGTTTAAACCTCTCTGAAATAATTTGTTTCTGCTGCAGGTTAATGCAGGCCCGTTTTCTGAGATTCTTGCTACTCGTTTTGACAGCATAGCTGTCACACTCCAGTTTCTCAAATCCTTTGATGTAATGAAATGTGAGGATATACGTAAAACTCACCACACATTCTCCTGCTCCTGCTGGGTCTGTGCTGGTCTTACGGCTGGTTTCATTTGTGCCCGAGTTCAGTGGGCAAACACCTGAAGTTCGGTTTGGCTCTGCTGTGTTTAAGGGCAGCACTGAAGCAGGAGCAAGGATGCCATCATAACTGTCAAGTCCCTGCTCTCAAGAGTTACCTGGCTCTCTCCATAGTCAAAGCCATGGTGATAGCCTATATGAAAAGATAATTAATGATCCAGGCTTCTGGATTTATTATAGCCCTGAGTTAAGAGAAAAGTATGGTTGAGTACTCTTTTTTTTTTTAAAATTGATTACCATGATCATCTGTATATATTAAGATACATTTTTGTTTCTGATATGTAACAACCATGTTACATATCAGAAAGGATTGCCACTTCATGGTTGTATTCTTTCCTTTTCTTTGCATTCCCTAATGCAGAGAGCAGAGCCTTAGTGCATTATTTAGAAACTGGAAGAGTCTGGACCAAACCTGTTGTTGAGGCATGTTTTCTTGCCAGCTTTTGTAGAATGAACTTCTACTAACTGCCCAGATAAGGAAAACCCACCAGTACAAGATTGATGGATATGTTAATAAAGAAAAACAATGTACAAGAAGAGTATTTCCCATTCATGCATTTTCTATTAACATGAGACTGTCAAGGTTGCAAAAGAGTAGGAGTGGTTGTAAGTATTGAGGTCTCTTGCAGCCTTTGCTGCTGATTTCTTGTGAGTTTATAAACTCTCTTGGGCTCAACCTCGTGCCATGAATATTCAGGGTTAGTTTAGACCATGGACTAGTGATCTGAGTTTCAGAGCTGATGGGCATCTGCTGCTACCTTTGAAGTGAGTAGGATTTAGTTATGTTGATGGGTATCTCTGAAAATGAAGCCATTTCTGTGAGTACTCAGATTCCTGGGTTTGTGTGCCTGCGGGAAGCTACACAAGTTTGAAAATGTTGACTTTGAAATATACTTTGGTTTCCAGTCTTGTAAGTAGACAAAATAAATTTCACACCACATGAGGTACCCAGGAACTTAATTAAGGTGAATTAAGTGTTTTAAAATCTTAGCAGAACAGAAACTGCAAAGCATGTGCAGAATAATAACAACACGTGCATGTTCATCAGTGAGAACTAGAGTTTTGGAGTCTAAGTCTAAGTAATGCTTTCAAGATAACATGTGGATAAATTTATCTCAATTTTTTGCCATGACATCAGCCTGTCTGGCTCTCTAGGGTTTAGCGTTCTCTCAGCAAGACCCACTACTGTTAATGGAACACAAGATGATCATAAAATCCTTGCTAGGGACACTGTGAACCACAGTACATAACTGAATATAATACTATATTACACTGTGAAATAAGGACTGTGGAAAAAAGAAGTTTGTCAGATATAATGAAGAGCATTTCACATTGTGATCTTGAGTTATCCAAATAGCAAACATATAATAATACAAAAAAGGGGGAAGCTGTATCTTTCTCAATCTATTGCATATATTTTTTAACCCTGTCTTCATCGTAGTGTTTAACTGAATTATATTTTTATTATCCACTGCATATAAGCAGTGTCCATTTACGTGTTTTTCATATTTTAGAATGTATTGTAAGGTTCTAACAGTAGTGCTTATTGCAATATGAAATATGATGTAATAAAGAGAATCTTTTTTCAAAACCTAAATTGCAGCATCTCATATCTTAAAACTTAAAAACCGGAATTGGCTCCAAGGAAGCATATCAGTTTAAAACTTGCATATCTGTAGCTACTGTGTTATCTTTACTGGGTTCATTGAAAGAGCTCACAATACAGACAAATTAGATATTTTGAGTATAAGTACCCATCTCTTCTTTGCCATGTGAGATTTCCCTGTGCTTTTGGTAGAGACTTTGCTAACTATTAAGTTCTAATTAAACTTTTGCTAAAAGCCTCTGTTCTTGCTACTTCCCATTTTAAGCATATTTTTAAAAGCTAATATTTTTGAAGCGTACCAATATAGCAGCACTGCTCCTTCGCAAGAAACAGTAGCTTCTCAGACTGTTTAGCTAAAAAAGTAATGTTAAGGATAGTTGCAACTGCCAAAGTCTGGAAACTCAGAGTTATATCTGACATTTCATTCTTCACCTTAACTATTGAGCCTTGGCCATTCATTGGATTTTCACAGTGCTTTGGAGTTAGAAGGGAGTTTTACAGATGAAAGATGAAAATCAAAATAAACTCCTTTATCAAGTAAACCTTGCAAGGGCATTCTGAATTTTACAATACACAGGGAGTTGATTGTGATATAACATACAACACAGGAGGGTTGGAATAAACAATTTATTCTCTATCGTTAGGGATGGCCATGCATAACTGACTTATGGCTCTGGTTTGCTCTGCCACTTGTTACGTGTGCAGTCATCCCTAACTCATACCAAAAACAGTTTATCATACTCCCATGATGCATAGTTTTTATCAAATGTTCTCTCATTAAAAACTTTACTGGGGAGACTGAACGTTAAAAGACGCTGGCAATGCTTTAGTAAGCTTTCCCCAGAGCTTGGTCTCACTATGGAATCTGTGCTGACAGCGATCATGAGACGGTTCCTGATATCCTACACAGCCACAGTCTGCTGGGCCGGTAACAGTCATCATTTAACAGCACATAGCAGGTGCAGTGCAGGCGTCAAAGGCTGGCTTGTCAGAAAGACTGAGGGACTGCAGGGGCTCTCCCCAAGTCAGGACAGAATCGAAGGGGTAGGACAGCATGGGCCAGTGTCACTGCCCCCATGGTTTAACTCCTGCTCCTGTACTGAGGGTTTTGTTTTATCCACTGTCAATGCATGACCTTCCCTGAGCCCTGAATCTGTTTAAAAACAGACAAGGCCATTTGCCACATAGTTCCTTGGCCATCCGTGTCATAGATGCATCTGTAGTCTGTAGCTGTGTTTTGGACAGCCATTTGACAAATTTCATTCTGGAGCATTGTATGGATCAAGCCTTCAGCTGTGTGTTCCTTTCCTGAAGGATTGTTCCTTGTGGTTGGCGGATGTCTACAGTTCATTTTGGCCCTTTTTCTCAAGAGAGGATGCGGTCCTGGTACAAATGTAAATCAGTGGGTCACCAACAGTCATTCTGGGGAGCATGTGGAGCGAAGCCATGGGTGTGCCTCAGTCATAAAGCACCCACTGCCGGAGTGCACCACTGAGACTGGAGCTCCTTGGGAGGTGCTTTGACCCCACCATGTGCAGCTCTGGTGGTAGGCTTTGGTTCGTGGTGCTCTGTGCCTTTCTTGGCCAGGGGTGTTTGCTGCAGACTGATACACAGAGTGCTGCACAAGTGTTGTCATGCCTGGAAAAATGGTGTTTGACAAGGGTGCTTTCCATCACATGCATGGTCCCTCTGCACAGTCATTCATATGGATGGATGTTTTCCAGGCTACGTCACCTTCCTATTTAATGGGAGCATTTTGAGGCTAGACCTTTATTTTTCAGTGTTATCTCACCCAAGCTAAGTATAACTGGTGAAAGTCCAATTATATGCGAAGTGACTATTAAAGCATCAGGGCTCATCTGGGGGTCTGGGCCTCCCCTCCAGTTTTCACTTACAATTTTGCTAAATCCCTTAATGCTGCAGAGAAATTGTACGTTCATCAGGTGGAGCATTGGAGGCCAGGGTGCAGATAACCACTTTTACTGCAGATGAGACATTGCAGTCCTGTTCTTAAGAACTGCCAGGCAGATTGGGAATCACGGTCACGGTTAATAGCAGCGAATTGCCAGCTCTTGATGGGTGGGTAGTCACTCCTTTCAGTGGTTGCCCCCTGGGGGAGAAGGTAGAAAAACAGAGGGAGGGAATTAGAGTGACTTTGCACAGTTGAGCAGGTTCATGCCGCTGGATCAGTGGCAAGCATTGGCAGGGCTCCACTCTGGGGAGGCTCACAACAACATCGCAGTCTCATTTTTACCAATTGGTGTTGCTATAGCCAGTGGTGCACAGGGGGAGAGCAGAGAGAAGGGGGGGAGGTAGGGAGGAGAATGAAAGCAAGTCTGGACTAAATTAAACAAACAAAAGTGCTTGTAAGTAGCATTTAACCCATAACCATTAGCCCAGTGCTGCTAATTGTACTAAACTATATATCTGAAGTTCAGCATGTGATTAAAGAGTTGGCTCACAAACTCTCTGCATAACCTTAATTTTTTCAAGGTTCTTTGAGTGTAGAATGGCTTATAATAATGATTTTGACTAATACGATTTTTGACATGCAACTTTAATGCTTAACCTTAGTACAACTCCAAAGCATTTCATGTGTATTCAGCTGTAAAGAGTGATGATTTAAAGGGATAATATAAGAAAAAGGTCGTTCTAGAATGAACCTCTAACAAATTGCATAAAGGAAGCTTATTATTCCATGAGTAGAGAGATAACGCAGCTTTTCTGATCATTTTTCTGCTTGGTTCAAGAAATTGTTGAGACATGATTGGGAAAAGAAACACAAAAAAATGAAATAGAAAACTGCAAGCAGTGAACATTCTTTTGATGGTTATGATTTTGTTGCCGCTAAAAATACTCCTCAGTAATGTGGTTGTTCATCTTTCCTCTTGTTTTGGGTGAAGAATTCGTTCCAATAAGAAAATGCTGTTATTGGTTGGAGGATTGCCTCCTGGACCAGACCGGCTACCCAGCAATTTGGTTCAGTATTATGATGATGAAAAGAAGACATGGAAAATACTGACAAGTAAGTGGTTTATTTTTGTACAGTTGTCTTGATGAATTTAAAAACATGGTTAATCAAATTAGACACTTTATTGATTTGTTTCTCTTCAGAGATTTGTTTATGTATCACAAGGGGCTTCACAATGGAGCAATAAATTGAGATTGCAGAAGATGCTAATTTTATAATAGGATAGGCCTAAATTAACATTGGCTTAAAATCATTCCAGTAAGTTTTTTTTAAGTAAACTTGTAAGTCTTTCAAGCTGTAACATGAACCCATGCATATTTATGTATGTATGAATAAAATCTGGTTTAGGAAAGAAAAAAAGGCAGTGTTCAAGACATTTTTCTCAGAGTCAGATCCCTGGTAAGCCATAGTACTAGAGCACACCTTTGATTCTCTTTTGCATTTTCATTTCCTTCTTCCAGCTTTATCTGTTGTCCACAATCATTAAAGAAAGGTTTCCTCTGTACTACCCTGCGTCCATTGCTGACAGAAGCATTGGTGGAATATATCAGCTACAATAAACAGTGCATGGAGGCTGCTATCACAAAATTCTTTCCCACCTTCTTTTAATAGTGGATTGTGTTTTAGAGTAAGTATTTTGCCTCGAGCATCGAGATTTGGAACTTACTGTTACGTTGGTTGCGATTCCCAGTCTGACTTGGTCGTGGAATCAAATCATAGCTTCTTGAGTGCAGCAGGCTGTGTGTGCATTAGTCCCCTTGTGGCTAAACTGGCTGCATTGGTCAATAAAACTAAATTTTAACTGTCAAAATTGCCCAAAGCAGTATAGATAAAATAATAAATGAGCAATTTTGATCCATAAATCAAAGCCATACTTCTAAAACTGGACAACTGGTAAAACCTGGATTTCCTATAAGACTTGCTCCACCCC
>VZTX01028345.1:15401-65217 GCA_013400915.1 Pardalotus punctatus
CCCCCCCGCCCCAAATAAAATACATTTTACAGAATTCTGTTCTTCTCCCTTATCCAAAGCCCTGGAATGGTGTACATCCACATTAATATTACATGCACAGGTTAGGATGAAAAAATTTAAAAGATTGTTATGATGCAGGACTTGAAAATAATGCCCTTGCAAATTGTTTTTTTCCCATGAAAAATTTAGGAGCCTTTCACAAAGTGATGCAACATAAAGACTAGGTATACATTACCTGGACTAATAGTTGAGGGTGTTGTGTAAGAAAGACAATTATAAAAGGTTATATGAACAGTCCATTATAAAAGTCTCCAGCATCTGTGCTACGGAATGTACCATGCTTCACATTTTTCAGAATAATGAGTTACGATACCCATTTCTCAGAATTAAGAAAATTCTGAATATGGTAAGTCAGTGAAAAATCAATGATACTGCCTAAGGCAAAATTGTCCAGGTGTGTTTTTCATTTGCTGTGTCTAATCCAGTGGCTCAAAAAGAGAGGCAGGAAGAATGGATCTCTTGCTTCAAGATCTGAACTCTCAACTGAATTAAAGTAAAAAGCTTTTTTTTATGAATCCTAACTAGCTGTAGATTGTCAGATTTTCTGAGAATGGAATTTAGTCGGCTCTTGATTATTTACGTTGTGTTGCTGTGGGAACCTACCCAGAGGCAGGATACCTAAATGCTCTGGTTAAATGTTCATCACTACTTTTGGAGTAACACCACTGTCTCTGGTGGTGTTGAGAGATGCTTCAGAATAAATTTTATGTAGATAATTTAGTCTCTTCTCTGTTACGTCTAAGAAATAGGGAAGAAAAGTTCTCCTTCCATTACGGTTAATGCATGTAACATTCTATGCTGTGGTTAAAAGACAAGGCATCTGTTACAGTCCTGGCTAGCTCAGGTTCAAACACTTGCTGCTGAGCACTAGAAATCCTGAAGGTCCCAGGATCTGTCTCAGTGTCAGCTGAGACAATGTCTGTCAAGTACACAGACCTTTCTTGACATGAGTAATCCTGTTTTTGCAAACCCTCTTGGCCTGGGCTAAAGTTTGAAGGACACAGAGGAGAACGCCTGTCTTTTCACACTGAGAAAGACTAAATGTTAACAAGCACTGTTTTTCAGAAAATATTTTACTACTCACAAAATGGTAGCAACAACTATTTAAAAAAAACCTCAGCTGAAATAAGAGTTTCACATATCCCCTTTTTTTTTCTAATTTAAGAGAGAATGGGAGGCAAGTCCAAGTAGACTTTAGTGCTTTTGATGAAACAGTGAAGAACTCTACAGCACAGGAATGCAGGGACTTGAAGAACTATGACTGAGAAGTCTTAGGAAGAGAACAAACTGTACAAGCTTATACCACAGTGGTAGTTCAGTGCAGCCATGGTGTGGTATCAACCTACTATGACATTTAGGGTATGTGTGAATTTAAGGGCATATTTCTATCTTTATTTGTTGTGCACTTTTTGCAAGTTAGGAAGGAGTTTTCTTTCTTTACGCTCTTACTTCTCAATCCATAGCTGTCTTATCAGAGATATACAAGCAAAGGCAGAAGATTTTTTCTCTGTTGGCTTTTTTTTCCCCCCGCTTGTTTTCAGTCAGTGCTTTCAGTCCTGAGGTTGCAGTTCACTCTCAGTTTGTCAGTGCAAATGAGGAATTCGCTCCTCAGTGAATAGGGACAGAGCAGAAGCTGTGTCCTGCTCATGAGGTTTTGTGATGGGAAGAATTTCAGTTCTTGTAGCCTGGTATTTTAAGATGTTCTATTTTATTATTGCCTTAGGTGTATTTGATTTCCTCCTATTACAAAGTTTTTTCTTTAACCTTCTGCCCGCCAATAGGCTCTCCCATACACCAACAAAATACCATATTTTGCACTTAGAGGCTTACTGATCCAATGTAAATGTGCACAGAAATTCCCCCTCCCTTCCTCCAAATCCATCTACATTCCTCGTTTCCTGCTTTCTGTGCCAGTGGCATTTGAGGATAGGGAAGGTGGGAAAGAGGCTTTCAAACACTTAATCCTGGGTGCAGTGGCAGGGCTGCTGAGGAGGAGGTGGATGAGAGGAACCTGGATCTCTTCTTGTCACTCTCCACTGAGAGAAGTCCCAGAAGTTACTCACCAGGGGCTGCAGACCCATTTGAGAGGGAGCTGCTTGCCCGATTCCTTTTTCCTACTCAGCACGGAGAGTGGCTCTTGCAACCACTCAGTGTCCTGCCTCGTGTGATGCATAGGGAACAGGAGGAGATCAGCCATCAGGAACTACTGACTCCCTGCAAGCCGTGGCACAGCAGTTGGAGCTGCGAGGATGGCTGCAGGTGTAACAGCACAAGCTGTGGAGTATGACAGCTCAGCAGAGGAGCAATCTCATTTTGTTCCCTAGACAAGCCTAGATCTATTGGCAGGGGATCCTGCCCACCTCTCTCTGCCTGGATAGCCAAAGCACCAAATGCATCAGTACTAATGGGAGTAATTCTAAAGGTATCAGGAAAACAACTTGCCTTGTTCATAGACCCAGGAGAGGAGGGAAAGCATGCACCCATTTCCAATTTTTTAATGTCATCATCTATAGGCAAGAATTCTATGGTTCAGGGGATCGGTAGATTTTTCACAGTCTAGTATTACTGCTTATTTTTCCTATCTGATATTTCTTAGAGAGTTATTTTTTCTGTGTTGACAACATAGAGGCAGAATAAAGAGAAAAAAAGGAGAAAGTAAGTGGCATTCTATGAACATTTTTACCACCTAATTTTGCTTGACATGGGCTCAATCCTAATCTGTGATTATAAATAATATGCACATCGTAATGTGCATGTTGGTGTTTAATTTGAAACACTTATTGCACAGTTGTGCCTAAGTAAAGTAGCAGCTTTTACAGACTTTATGGCAAAGTACAGAAAATATCATCACTGCATGGTTTCTTTTCGAGCTTGCCTATGTGTGCACAAACACCGGTTCCCTTTTTAACTGGTTACTACATAGGTCGCATAGCAGCAACAGGCTACCACTGCCCAGTGACAGAAATGGAGCAGCTGATAGGTGTGTGACAGTCCTCAGTAACAGCAACAGTTCTGCTCTGTTAATGAGGTTTCGTTGTTCCATGATATTTCGCAGTCTTCTTAACTGCTTACTGGATATGGGGCAGTGGGGGCGGGGTCTCTGTGTCACCACCTCATGCCTCACTGCTCAGAACCAGCCGCTGCGGCTTGGGTTTTAATTACCAGTTATGGTCCTGCCAGGAGTCTGAGTTTAATTCTAGAACTCCTTTGGTTGTTTGTTTTAACAGCAATGTTTAAGATTAATTAAACTTTAAGGAAGTGAAACAATGTTTTTTTTGTTAGAATTATTCTGTAATAATTGCAAAATCCAGAGCCTATAAAGATTTTTTGTATTCAGAATTGCATAGCTTTCCCAAAAACCCTACTGCTAAGGCAATGATGTATTACTTTCACTTTCATTATATGTTTTTAATCAGAGCGTGACTTCACACTAGACAAAGCGATGCTTTATGCATGGTCTCCCTTGTTTTTTGCTAAAATCTTTTGACATGATTAATTTTACTTTAATGCTTTTGTCTTGTTTTAATGGTAAGGATGATGGGTATAAACCAGCGCAAAAAATACATGCTTTTCTGTCATAATGCTTCTAAGCATTTAAAAAATATATTAAATGAAAGAAAAAAATATCACAAGAGAATGATCTAACTGGAATTAAATTTCTTGCTATGTGAACAGAGAATGCAAGAAATAAATAAAAATGATGCAGTCATTGTTTTAGGTGAGGTTTTTTTGTATTTTTTTTCCATAGCAATTTATCCATCTGTCTGATGAGGAGCAATGACTAGAAGAGAAATTGTGTCTTACAGGTTTCTAGATATACAGTAATTCCTTGTTTCAGTGCAAAATTCCTTTTTCTCTAAAGCACAAAAGGTAAAATGTTGGAAGCATTACTGAAGTCATACATGGCACATTTCATCCACGTGAAGCTGCAGCTGCAGCAGATACTGTTTTCATATCAGTACTTAGTTTTTCACTAAGTGTTAATTGTAACATTCCTTAACTTCCCTAGTTCACTGCATAATCTGCGTGAACCATAGAAAGAATTCAGTGAACATCACAATAATGACAAATATATGAATGGGCAATAACACACTTATGCTTCAGGATTGCACTAGGTTTGGATTTTAATCCACTGTAAAAGCCAACATCATTGTGTGATGAGAATTGTCTCATATTTGTATAGGAAAGACAGGGAGATGTGCAGAAAGTCGCCAGACTGGAGAGTTTAGTCAGGATGACCATCATCTCTTTTCAGATTGCTACTTCTCCTGGCTATCCCTCAGTGTTTTTTTCTGTTTCTCTTGGCCTTCCTGCCCTTTGTTAGGTGTATTTAAGTCCACTGTGTTTGTTCAATGGGTAAAGACAATCTGTGTTCAGGCATTTTGATTTCCTTCCCCATCCTTCTCCTTCCCGCCAGCAGCAATCACACAGTATCAAAGAGTTGTCATTTACTCATCTTCCTCTGACTGCCTGATCATAACAAGCAGCCAGGAACCTTTTCATCCTTGGTGCTCTGATAAAGGCAGTCCACCTTTTCCTTCCTTCCCCAAGTTGGCTGTGCTTTCATTTTTACATGAAGCAGTCTCCTGCAGGTAGTCTGGTCTGAATACAACATGTTTTATTTCTGTCATTTTGACTTTTTAAATTTCCCCTGAACATGTTCTGTGACAGTGCAGCAGTAGTCCTCCATCTTCAGTAACAGCATTTTGAATATCAGCCAGAACTTAGGCATACTGGTGGTTCTCAAAACCGTTTGAACATCATTATTTATGTATTTTATCCAAAGGGAAGTCAAGGAAAAGGAAGGTAGAATGGTTTGTTTCATAGTCAGCATCAGAGAACCTGGGTCACTCCACTCCCCAGCCTGCATTGTTTCTGCTGGTATAGGTCGTATTTCTTTCTTCCATGTTTTCTTTGGCAGTAATGCGGTGTTCAGCTGTATCAGCCTTTCCTATACTGAATGATACTTTGTCCTTCCTGAGCAAATTAATAACAAAACTCATGTTCCTCTTTTTCTGAAATGTCTTTGGAGTCTCTGAGAACTTCTCAATCCTTCATGTGTTGGAGTGTTTTATCCAGTTTTCTGTTTTCCAGGTTGGCTACTTATAAGACAAACAGTATGATTATAGCTCACATCAAAGGTTCTTAGAAGAAATTTTCAAAGGCTTAAGTGTCAGCTTGAGTACTACTAGATGCCTAGCATACATTGTGCCTTTGGAAATGTTGTGTCTTTCAAGTAAATACATTCATCCACTGTAAAGCTTTTACTTTTTTGAAGAATGATAGTGTGTTAGAGGCCTTCTTCAATTTACCCCAGATTGATCAGTAACTGAATAAAAGAAGTGATGTTTGCAAAAAATGTGTCAGATCAGATGGACATGTTGTCTTGATAAATGCTTGTTCTAATTTCTTCCTCCCCCTCCTTTTCTTTTTCTTGTACTTGTGAGAAGAGTGCACACTTATGTTAGTCGAAAAATGTGTCTTGATGAGCACTTCTTGGCAGCCCTGATAAATTTCATCTCTCGTACTCCATTTATCCAGCAGTTGGGGATGCTGCAGCTTCTGCTTCAGTGCTGTGTCAAGGATGGTTTCAGCACTGCATTGAAAAGCTTGAGCAAGCATTAACATATTGCTAAGCCAGTAGTCTTTATATTACCCACTAGACAGATTTAATAAATGTGGTAGATGTATGTAGAAGTTGTACACCTACATGTATGCACATGCTTATATGTATCCTTCTTAAAGAAACACATAGATTGCACTAAAAGCTAATTTTAAACATTAATTCCATCTGTGTTTTCCATCCATATACCATGACCCTTTTAAAAGGTTCAAAAGCAGGAAAATACGGTCACAAAGGAAGAAAGATTCCCACACAGAAAACCTGGCTGATTAGTATGACTATCCAGCTTTAAGCCTGGATTTAGGAGATAAATTCAAGGTGGTCATACCCACTGCCAATAAGCCACATGTTTTACACCTACAGGGAAGTAAGAATATAGAAGTGAGAAACAGAAATACACTGAAGAGTATTTTTTTACATGTGACATAGCAGAGGTTAACCACAACTCCCATTCTGAGGATGATGCGTGGGAGTTCAACTGTGCAAGTGCCATTAATGGCGCATGCTTGCGTATCTAAGAGCAAGATAGAAGTCTGAGAATGAGTAAACGTAGCGAGTGAAAATATAGCGGGTTCTCACAATGATTGCAGTATTTATGTGTTAAATATTATTTTCTTCTGCACTGCCGTTTGAGATAACTTTCAAGAAATGGCAGCCCTCTTTGTGCACGTTTTTCTTTTTGATTACAATGTTGTCAACTTCTGCTTTTACGCAATTGTTACTTGATTGTTTGTATCTTCTGTTCCCTGTGCCTTGCTTGTAAACGTGGTGTGTTTCAGCTTCTGGATAGCTTTCTATTCCTGTGTTCCCAGTCCCTTCACATCTTGCTATGATGTATCTTTGAAACAACGGCTTTTATCACTGCATTCAGTCTGTTTTTACTGAAGCCGTCAACAGCCTTTCAGCTGCTCTTGGCTACTTTCTGCCCTTTGTTAAGGACTTGTGAACACCCACCTCTCTGGAAACCAGGGTGTTCATTTCCTCTTTCATACACAAAGATGCCTGAATCTACCTACTCATCTTCATCCTCAAAAACACCATTGGCAAACAGATGCTTTCAGGGAGAGAAACAGATGCTTCCAGGGAGAGTCCATAAATATTATCTGAATGTCCTCTTCTCTGCCTGTGCTCAGCCAGGACCCTTTGTGGCTGAAAACCTGAGCAGGATGAGAGAACAGGACACAACCCTTGAGGGCTTGAGGATGATCATTCCATTTTGCAGCAACTTCTACTGCCTAGTTCCAAGGCAGAATGAAAAAAAAAATTATTTCAAATGTTTTTACAAAACCACAGTCGTATTAGAACATCCCTTCTCAACATCTCTTGTGGAAGATGGTTGCAGTTAGAGCACAATATTTTAGCTTGTTAATCCTTCAGGTATGTCCCAATGGGTATTTCACAGCCCCTCCAAAGAAAGTTTAGTCAAGCTTTGCAAGGCTAACTGCAAACCAGAAATTGCCTAGCTACAAATTACAAGTTACTATGGCTTCACCAGTAAAGCCAGGTGATCAACAGAACGAGCTTAATGCTGCCCTGAAGGATCTGCAACATTTTGAGTTCATCTCAGCCTATGGGCATGGTTTGTCTGCTATGTGCACACATCTCCTGATCCAGTAGTTACTGGAAGCTGCACTGTCCTGTCTTCTGTCCAAAGCAAGTGTCCCACCTGGCTAGATACAGATACCAATAAAGTCACATAATTTCTGGTGAAAGAAAATATCATCAAAATGTTCTCACCAGACCTGTATGTGTAGGTCTCTCAATACTTTTCAGCCACTTTCTCTAAAAAATCAGCCATCTAGAATTACTTTCACACAAAATTATATGGCACTGTGCAAATTCAGTGCTCCTTGCAAACATTACTTTCTGATTTTTAGATGATTCCAAGTAAAAGTTGTGTGTTTATTCTTACTATTTGCGCTGGGATTTATGTAGCATTAATAGGAGCTAGGCACGTATGGAGATGAAAATGTACCCAGGTGTGTTTCTACTTGCTTACTTTGGAAAGCATTCCCTTTTCCAGTGACTAATGTGGCATTTATCTACACATGGGTTGCAAACAGGATAGCAGAACACTGCTAGCTGGGTAAAATGTAATAATAATAAACTTTCATTGAAATCCTCAGGTTTTTTTTGAGAAATTGGTATGTTTTATGAATTTTCTCCCCTCAGATGTTCTTAAAAGGCAGTTTCCTTCTCAGAAGTGTTTTGTACACAATTATTTGCAATACAGATTTCTGAAGCCTGCATTAGCTTTCTCCATTTTTCTAAGTGCTGTTATGGTAAGAAGTGAACATTTTGCATCCTCAACTTTATTTGCTGTTGTATGTTCTTATGGTGTTGTAGAGGCTCATTGTTTATAGGAGGTCATTCTCTTCAATTTTCCTCCATTTTCTCACAGCTTAAGTTCCTTTCTCCCTTCCCTTCCCCATCCCTTTCCCCTTCCCTACTGGCCCCCCTACTCCCTTACCTTCCGTCTGTTTAAGACAGAAATAAAATTTATTACATATTTGAGAAGGGTTTTTTCTAAGCTTTCTGTCTCATACCAGGTGTTGTATGAGCTACTGCTTTGATTTAACTGAATGCTGGAGTATCTGCAGGAGCAGACTAATATGTCTTTACAGGGATGGGTTTTGGTATGTTGTTTTGTCATATTTATATATCGTGATTCTACTCCCAAATGGAGATTGTGCTACTATACAGGGTATGCAACTGCAGAATGACTGTTCACACCGAGAAAAAAAGTGTTAACAAATTGAATAGTAATGAATTAACCTGCAGAAAAAGCATTTTGCCCTAGTACACAGAAACCCTGCATAACTAGAGCATATAATTTTAAATGAAGCAGGCTCTAGGAATGCCTCAATGGATGTGATGTCGACAGTAGCTCATAATTCATGGATATGAATTATGGCTGAATATCAGGAAAAAACTTCCTGACATTGAGATCTATTAGGTTGTGGAATAATCTCCCATGGGAAATGGTGGAAATCCCATTGCTTAAGATCAGACTGAGCACTAGGAAAGGGACAAATCCTGGCCTGGCCTCAGTCTTTTAGGGCAAATTAATTGCTTTAACATAAACCTTCCCATCAGTCTAGACAGGTGGTGTCTTCTGGTGTTTGCAAGGCAGGAGGAGCTTTAGTATGAGCTGACCCATGGCTGCCCCATGGCTGTGCCCCCTCTGCTTATGTAGATCACCCCCAGGGGTGAAAAACATGGGTGCTTTTGAGCCCCTCCAGAGCTGTTGCAAGAATTACTCTCCTGGCTTCTTGGGGGCCGAGTGTGAAATAAACTTTGCTGTGTTCTTGGCATGGAAGGGTGGCTGGTTTCCAGCTGCAGTGCCCTGGACTAACCTGCATGGGAGGACTTCAGTGTGTAAGCAAGCCCAGCACCCTGGCTGTTTAGCATGAGAGACCCCACTCAGGATCCTTGACACCACAAAAGGGAATAGGAATCTTTTTCACAGTGTGAACATCTGTTTTCCATGAAGTGGGTAAGCCTAGCCGAGCATTCCCTGAGCTCGACAAACACCTAGAGAGGCCAGTGGCTGATGTGAGCCTGTCATTTGCAGCAACAAATTATCTGTGACTGAATAATTTTAAATATTCCCATTTTATTACAAGTAGATAATGTATTTAATGCACACAATTTAGCTTTAATTTGTGTAGGGGGAAGTCTTCAACTCTTGAGATGGCTGTAGCTAAAACTATTAATTCAAACTTGTATCCTTGTGAACAAAAACTGCAAGTAAATGCAAGTGAAGTGATAGTTCTGCAGTGATGACATTAATGTATACAAACAGGCCAATGCTTTGAGTTCTGATTATTAAAAAAAAAATAATATATATATAAGTATTTTTAAAAAAGGTTTGACTCCAAAACTTGGACTAGAACATGGTAAATGCTCCTCCTAGGCTAAGCAGCAAAGGAAAAAATGAGAGAGAGGTGTGTGGTAGGGAGGCTTGGCAAATTATGTTGTTAGAAATCATTAAAATATATTTAAATAGAATTACCATGATGAGTGATGTAAGAGCCATGTTTCTTCTCTTCTCCTCCCTCCCCCCTCCCCAGTTTTACATGCAGAAGAACAAAGTGTGGCTCCAGTCTGTACTCAACAGCAGCTGCTTGCTTGCTGGTCAAGAATTGCAGCTGCTGTATGTGCACAGCCTTAACAAACATACACATCATATGTAAAAGATACTTTTCTGATTGGAATGTCATGAAAGGAATGTCAAAGAGCTGCAGGATCGGAAAGAAAGAAGCAGATTTGGTTTTTTTCTTGATTATAGACTAACAAAAAACAAGTCCAATTAAAGAGAAGTCTTCTGCCCTCATGCATATGAAAGGCATTGTGGCAGGCATAACTAAGGCAGAATTTGACTCTCAAATTAACTCATTTGCTGGATGCAAAACTGAAAGAAAATCCTTATGTCCAGCTTCTAAGTGTATATAATGAAAAATTGCAACAGCAGAAAAATGTATTCATATTATATCTCTAATTCAGCAAAGTATTAATCACACTGATGTTCAGCAGCCTGTTTAAATACATGCTTAAGTACTTTACTAAGTACTGCCTGTAAACAACTCTATATGATGGTGCATTAACATATGATAGAGTTTATCTATACACTCCCTCCAGAGGACTGCAATTATTCTAAGTACCATAGCAGCCAGCAGCACAGAGTGGGATGATCTGTGGTGCCCAAATCCCAGCCTTCTGGCTGGTCCCCGTGCAGTCCTTGTCTCCCAGCTGCATTACCACTAATGTCTGCATAAGCTCATTTAAACTTTGTTTTATTCAGCAGAATCACGACTGCTGGAATCAGCTGGGCATTTACTGGCTCCCATTAACTTCAGCTCCAGGAAAGACAGACATGTTCAGGGCAGAGATGTCCCATGTAAGGGTTTATACAATACTCAAGCCTCCAACTTAAGTCGTGTTAATGTGCAGGATGTTTCAGGGGCTTTCTGCACAAGGGCACATTTCACCAAGATTGGAGCCACTGTCCTTCTGTCAGCAGCCGAGCTGTCTCCAGCACTTGTGCAAGAAATGATCACTTCAGCACTCAGAAATTTTATTTTTCTTAACTGCAAAGATTTACAACATCAATAAAGCCCTGACATAGCATCCCTTTTCCTGAAGCCATGATTTGGCTTCACTCCAGCAGCTTTATTTTGGCAGCGTGTCTTCTCCTCAGAGAGGCAGGGCTGGCATGGAAAGGGGTTCCCCCCCAGGTAAAGCCTTGGTGCCCACCTGAAGTAGTTGCAGTCACTTCAGGGCTTTCATCTGAGACTTTCAGTATTGGAAAATAATTCATTGTTGTCAGAGAAAATAACCAAGAGAAAAGTGTTGCGACTTTACATGGCACAAAGCAGTGCTGTTCAATGGGAATGAAACTACCTCTTGATACCATGTTTTTTTACCCCTTTTTCTGAAGTTCCTAATTACCTTTTTGTGGTGTGCAGAAAGTGTTCTTGAGGGCTCTGTGTTTCCCCTGAGGCTCAGATGCTTTGCAGGGTGCTGCAGGGTTGGGTCTCAGTGGCTGCTGCAGTGGCCCCGGGGTGCACAGCCAGGGATGGGAATCCTCTTCCTCTTCACAGAAGCAAGGCTGCAAAAGTAGCGCCAAAGTACTGGGAAATGAATGACTGCACACCAGTTTTGGGTGTCAGGAGTCCCACAGAGGGTGCAGGTGGGGTTGAGGAGTGACTGGTTTTGGTTGGTTGGGTTGGACAATGACAGTAGATACCAGAGCTGCCCACTGAGTCCACAGCTGGAATCCATCCTGGGCGGACTCCAGAGGCTGGTGCAAAAATGTCAGGCAGGTGTAGCAGGGGGGAGAAAAAGAAAACAAACAAAGGAGAATCTGGCTGAGGTAAGAAAATAGGATGGTGTGGATCAAATTCATGTCACTCCATGAAATCTGGGGATGAAATATATTAAGAATTTAATATCTGTTCTATTTATAAATGATTTGTGGTTGTCCAGTAGAGCAACCCACAAACAATTACTAAAAACTTGGAAGAAATATTCAATTTACCCATTTTTGATCATTTGTGTATGTCTTTTTAATGCATTGTTTCCTGCCGCTTGTGGATACAGAACCTGCTGAACTTGGGCCCTTGACCAACCTTTAAAACAAAGGAGAACTTGAGAGCACACCAGTTCAGGCTAGGTCAGTAACAAGAAGTTAGTTCAGTTATCACTACCCCACACCATAACAATTTCGGGACTCACAGTTCTACCCTGGGACTGTCCCCTCAGAGCAGTAATACAATACAATAATACTGCCCTTTGTCATGTGCCCAAGTAAAGCATAACTGAGTACCTAATTCTGATTATCTCAGGGAACTTGCTGCAGAGTTACATTAGCTGTGCTGCCAACAACTTTATCTCTGATCTTGCACATTTCGTATATTAAGACAAAGCTTTGTGATTCAACTGATTGTTTTTTCAAATGGGAGGTTTTGATCTTATGGTTGAAAATTAAAAGTCAATTGAAAGTAAATTGAGGAAAGTAAATTGAAGGGGCATCAAGCATATGTAGTGTCTTGGATTTAGCGGTCTGGCTTGTAATTTTGGAAAATGTTGTGGGTTATCAGCATTTGTACTGTGGAGTAGAGGACAAATAACTCAGCCTTCAAGGTAATATGATTTGAAGACAAGATTTTTGTGAACTTGCTTAGTACTAATTTTTATCAAAACTATGTTTATGCACCCTGGTGCTGCAATAGGAATGAATTTATTTGTGGAGATCCAGTGAAATGGACACTCAGCAAGTGACCCAAATAGGTTTTTGCGGTTGTTCAGATGTTCAATGTATTGCAGAACACCAAAAAGTACTTTATGTCAGAAAATAAAATAAATCAGAGGACTTACCGTTTGAAAGCCTACATACAGCTGATCATACAGGGCTGTCTTTGCAGATTTAATGTCTAAAGTTTGACTTTAAGGACTCTACAGAATTTTAACGAAGTTTTTTCTGTGATAAAAATTCCACACTACTTCTTAGGATATGTACAGTCAGTGCAAAATTTCAGTGTTTCAGTAGTGTGTGAATAGGGTATGCTGGCATAAAGAGTAGGTTGCTTTCACCAGCTTGTTTTGCAGGTAGTTGCTGTTCTTGTTTGTTGTCACCTGTGGAAGTTTAGTGAGTCTGGATCTTTTGTAATTCTGTTGTGTCCAAAGGATTGCAAGAGATCCAGCTGATCTGCTTTTCCCCAAGGTAGCACCCACTAGTTGAGCCACAATGCCTGCTAGTGCTCATGTTCCTGAGCGTTTACAAATGTAAGGTAAAATGTGCTATTTAAACAATATAATCAGTGTTTAAGGTAGTTTAAGCTAGTGGCTTCTTCTAATTGTAAGAGACTACAAGCAATTACTGCAGCCCAGCTGATAAGTGGTGACTTCCACAAGCACAGTGCTAAAGCAAAGCATAGTGTTGATCATCTGTTCGTGCTCTGTAGTATGAATCAAAACTGTTTGTATCAGTGGTAACCTAATTTGTGTAAAAACACATTTATTTTAGCCAGATTTGGATCAGCAGTCTCCATATTAATATATATGATCAAATGCACTGCGCTTGGGATTATATTCTGTCTTTATTAATTTGTATAAAGACTGCAAACTCCTTAGGCAGGATCGGTCTGCATTAATGTCCAGTAGTGATGCACTGTGCATTTTATCAGCATTTGTGCAATGAGTTTTAAAAAAGAACAGCTCAAAAGCGCTTTCTTATTTTATTTCCTTTGTGTTTCTTTTTCCACCACATTTTTTACATCTGTTTCTCTTTGCAAAAATCCAAATTCATTGGGAATGAAAGTTAAATTGAGTTTGCACCTGCAGGGTATGTGACAGGACATACTGCTGGGCAGGCACATACCTGTCTGCCCGTGCTCCTCTCCTAGTTCACAGTTAAAGTGCAATCCTACCAAATCCCAAGTGCTGCACTGCCATTTGGGTACACCCCTGCATGTGGCTCTTTCAAGGTGGCTTTTGAGCCACTTGCAGGGATATTGGTCTGTGCAGTACTGACTGGCTGTGACAGACTGCAAAAGGCAAATTATTCCATTGCTGGGCTAAAGAGGAGAACTGAGGCTGTGCTTAGCCCTGCCTGTACTGCTGCCCTGTGGTAGGTAGGCACATCCCCAGTAGCTCCTCTCAGGTATTCTTCCTCTGCTGAGCAGGAGGAGTTTCCCTATTCATACCATACAACGAAAAGAAATTATTGACTTCAAAATCATCCTGGCCTTTTGCTCTCCTTCTCTTGGCCATGGAGAAGAAGAAGAGTCTGTAGGAGCTTACAAGGCTAGGCTGCGTCATGAGAAGGTGCTGTGCAGGGGATCTAGGATGTTGGTATTTTTGTGGGAAGCTGGAAGGAGCTGGATGTTGGGAAGGAGGATTTGTTGTATTTCATATATAGGTTTAATAACAAGTATTGTTATTGGGATGGATGGTGTCTTCAGAGGGACAGTTCTTATAAGCTCTTGAGGAAGAGTGAGGGAAGGCATCATTAATCAGGGGTAGAAATGCAGGTAAATACAATCCCTTTGCTCCTTCCTGAATGGACTAGACCTGCTCCAGCTTCATCATGCCTTCCCCAAAAAATCATTCTTTAGGGTGATGAGAAGAGAGATGTAATCTGGCCACCATTATGCAGTTCAATTTGGGATTAAGGAAAGCATTATCTTTCCATTGGAAAGGAGTGACTCTTTTAGAAAGGTTCCTTTTTTCCCTTTAATTCTGTAGTTATCTTTTTGTGTCACGGTTTCCTCACGTCCGCTTTCCTCTTCCTTACCCCTGTAATGAGGAAGCACATTCTTTGTTAAAAGCGAGCATGTTGTGTTTACCCAGCTTCCAGATCATTATTAAGAGAGAGAGGGAGAGAGATTTGGCGGCGTATTGGTGGGGACGGGAACTGTGCCTGCTATATTTCACTGGGACTGGAGCGTGGAGTAGAAAAGCAGATGTGTGTGGACTGCCAGAGAAATCGCTGACTGATCCTTGCGCAGTCTGGGTTCGAGGAGCCGAGACAAGACGAGGCAAAGCAGGTATGACTGATACCCGTAGTGCCAAAGCCTGAGCACCTGCCATGCCCATTGCAGGCAGCGGGAGCCGGCGGGGCCTCCGCATCCGCCAGGATTGATGCGCCGAGCATTCCCCGGGGTTCGCGTACTCCGTTTGATTTCTTCCCTTTCACGCCGAACATGAGGAACAAGCAAAAGTTAACTGCTTGGGAGGAAGCTGGCTATGCCTTTTTCTGTGCTGCGTTTCACCTCTTTTGTTTTTTGGTTGGCTGCAAAACCTGAAGCCAAAAGATGATTGAAACGCCTCTCCCCGGGGCGGGGGAACCGAGCACACCGCACCCCATCTAGTGGCTCAGCCTCACACTGCCGGCGAGAGGGAAATGCGGCAGCCGGAGGAGTAAGAGGAGGAGGAGAAGAAGATGGAGGGCTCCTGCAGCTCCGGCCATGGGCTTCGGAGCTTGCGGACTCTGCGGCACCTGTGTGGGTGATTCAGAGATGCTGAAGCAGCAGGGAGGTTCGCTGTCTGTCAGATCTGGGGTGGATCACACACGAGGGACTCGCACCCAGTTAGACAGACAGTGATACTAAGCCCTCTGGAGTTAAGGAATGTGAGAATTAAGCTGCCTCTGCGACCTTAATTCGGCCTCTGTTTGCATAAGCACTAAGATAAAATCTCCGGTGATATCACACACTAGTCTTTGTCACATGTCAGTGCACAGAAGGGCCTGCACTGAATTTCTGCTCGCAGCATTTCTCTGCTGCTCAGCAAGTAGATCCTATCTGTCACATGTTTCTGAAATCTTCTGAAGACAGAATTTTTAAACAAGGTTTCCTTCACAAACTTCACAACAACAGAGGCCAACTGCTTCATGGACATTCATTGTGGTATTCTTGTACCATCCCTTTTGTGAAGAGCACCATCTATCACTGTTCTCATTTTGCAGATGAGGAACAGAGGTGCAATGTGGTTAAAGTCAAAGGTATCCTTTTCTTTGGGATGCTCATTTCAAGACCCCTCAGACCATGCTTTCCAGATGGTCTCTCCCACCTACTTCTGTTACTGCACTGAGCATGGAGCACTCCTGCATATCAGGCACAGGGATCAAATCAGGCTCTGAAAATGAAGCACAGGTAATTAGTCTTCTCAGAACAGGAGACATGGGTAGCTGTAGAAAAAAAACAGCTTAAACCAAAATGAAAATATACTTTCTTCTTTTCAGGATCATTTTACTGACAGATTGTTGCTTTGAAAGGACTCACTGCGGGGTTCCAAGGAGAGGCAGTGCTAGCATGAGGAGCGGCCTGGATTGCCTGGGCTGTAGGAGGGACAGGGCCACAGCAACCCTGGGTTAGACCCATTTCAATGGCTTAGTATTATGTGCTGAGGTTGTAGTTTCACAACCATTACGGGCTGATCCAAACTGGTGCTGCTGCTAATGCATCAGTCCTTCCCTTCTTGTTGTGGCTCGCATTCCTGCTTACTCCAATTTGTGAGGCGGGGAAGCTTAGTGGGGAACAGATCAGGGTTAAATTCAATGCACCTTAAAAAAATAATGTGGTTTCTTGATTGTTTATTTCTTGGCTTCATGCATGCATCAGCCATCACAAAGAGTGATGGATCCTAAAACAAGAAAGGGCAGAAGTGTTTTTTGGAGTGACAGTTTCCAGAGGCCTCTGGTGTGCATGGTACTTCAGCAAGAAGGTTCTCCTGGGGACCAGGGGGTGTAAACAGGACTGGGTTCCACCCAGATGTGCCGACAGCAGAGGAGTGTGAAGACTGTGGGAGTTCTGGATCAGTATGTGCTGCTGTGTTTGTAGATTTTGCTGTCTCTTCCTCTAGTCCCAGTCCTTTGCCATGTCCCCTCTGAGCTGTCCTGACCCATCCTTGCCCTTTTCAGTTTCATTCCCTTCTTCAGTTCAGTCTCCACCAGAAACTGGTCCAACCCATGTTTACTAGCACAGTGAGTCCCAGTTTCATTCATACAGACTCTGTGTCTCAGTCCTTGCTTTCCTTCACCTCAGTGAAAATTACACTTTCCTGAACAATACTCTGCAAAATAAATGTCTTTAACAAAAGATGCAAGCCAGTTGACAATACTTAGTTATGTATATTTTAAGTATTTGGATTGATCACAACAGCTTTAGTTTAGTCTACTGTATGTGTTGAATCCTGCAGTGCCAGGATGGCCAGTGATTCGAATTAACATGACCTTTCATTCTGGTTGTCAGCAGTCCATGACCATGCACTACTGTGTGATTTGTGAATTATTTGTGATTCCGTGTGAACGTGGTTCACCCCATGAATTTCGACACCTCTTGATTTAAATAGCAGCTGCTTGTGCTGTGATACTCAATTTGGTATTCAGTTTGGAGAAACATGGTTTTCCGTCTGTTTCCTGACTGGGTGCTTTATAAATCTGCAAAAGGTTTTTGAGAACACAAGACAAAATTTCTGGTATGAGTACTCACTCATATGGAGTGAATTTTTCGGATTTTTATGAGTAGGCATCACAACACATTTTTCTCAGCTGCTTTTTATGAAAATATTTAACAGTACTGTTTTCATACAAAGCAGAAGAAAATTAACATAAATTCAGTCCACATCTATTAATCGGGTTTTTTTTTCAGCGATACATTCTCCTTTATTTTCTGTGTATAGATATACAAATAACTCATCTGTGCAAATTTTACGTAAGTATGTGGTTTTGCTGCCTAGGTCAAATTTCCTGCCCTGAATTTGAAAATTTTCTGTGGGTCTGTCTCTCCGTTCCTTAGGAGCTCATCTGTGGGGAGAGGTGTAGAAGAGCAACATTTCTGCCTGGTTTCTGTTGGAGAAACCAGTCTTTGGTGCTACCTAATTTATGTGGATTGATTCCTGTGCTTCCTTCTGTGTTTGTTTTGTTTAGCTACTATGTGCACATTCCTGCTTCTGCATGCTATGATTGGGCATGCTGGAAGTTAGGCATGTTGGAGTTCAGGCTTTTCTTCAGATACCCACATGGCGCATATGTCTTCTGGGAAAGGAAGTTATTTTCCAGGTGGTAGGCATTGGACAGATCCTTCCACCATCTTCTGCTTTAGGTCTAGCACTTTATATATGGGCTGGACTTCCTTTCATTTGCAAATACTGAAGTATTTAAAAGGAAAACCTGAAAAATCTGTAGCAATGAATTTTAGCAGTGAATTCAATTTATCTATTATGAATGAACTTAGGAGTATGGAAACTGCTTTTTTAATATGGTGAAATATTGGTACATCCCTTCTCCATGTTGCATTTTCCAAATGGAAAATCACATTTTTCTTCTCCTGGAATGACTTCCAGACTTAGTGGGAAGAAAAACAACCTTTTAGTAACTCTAAAATAGTATGTTATTCAAGAGGTGAGAGCAGAGCCGGAAGTAGTAAGACCAAGAGAGAATATTCTGAAATATTCATGTTTTGGGGCAGTAAGGGCCAAGTACAATATTGCTGCATGTGATGAATGCTTTTAAAAGACATTGGTCCCCAAGCAGCATCCACAGGATCCAGACAGGAAAATGTAAGGAGGGGCTGAGATTGTCTTAAGCTTGGAAGGTTGCCTTCAGAAGAGACCAGGAGAATGCCTGCATCTCAAGGTCAGTTAGAAATTGAGCCATAAATGGATGCAACTGGTCATAAGCAGTTGGGCATTAACAAACATCATTCCTGCTTGTGGTTTCCTGCCCCATGGCACTGTTGGAGAAGGGAATGTGTGTCCTTGAGCTGGCATCTTGGAGAATCTGAAAGCCCCCATTGGGACAAAATAGTATCTCTTTCCAGAGCTTTCTGGCAACTCTGCAGTGGTTTTCTCCCATCAGGGACTATTCATCATTTCGTCCATGAGAGGCTTTTGTTGTGCAAAATGTCACATCATGAGACTGTTATGATGTGACGAGATGTCGTTTCCCAGGAATACATGTTGGGCTCTACTCAGCGATTGTAAACCCAGGCCTGAGTAGGTACATAAGATATTCTACTGGGGAGCAACCATCACTGAGGTAACATGGCATAACTCATGGTGGTGGACAAGTGTCTCTTGATAAGTGGTCTGTGGAGATTGGTGGGGCATCTGGGTGGCGAGGAGCAACCTTCAGCAGGTGGGTGGGTAAGCAGGGTGTAATAAAACAAGAACAATTGTCACTTCGAACTTTCCCAGAGGACCATGCATTACATCCTCTGCTCCAAATCATGCGAAGGTGTTTGGTGTATTCACTTCGTGAGCTTCTCAGACCTGCATCAGCAGCTCAGCTGCATGGAATCATTCCCATGGGGAGGGCAGCAGGGGGACTCATCAGAGTGTGCATAGGTTTTCTGTGCACTGCATGGGGAAGATTGTGTCAGGGGTTTGATACAGGAACATGAGTTTTTAAGGTGGGAGTGCCATGTTTTTCTACCTTATTTAAACACTGTTGATCCAAGTAGGCAGCTTTATTACTTAAATGAAATCCAAATGGGTGCTTGCAGCTTTGAAAATGTATGGATAAAATTTGTTCATGCCAACAGCTAAGTGTCTATGTTGCTGAAAACCCAACAGAACATTCTGCCATAGGGTGAATTTCACCTGAGGAAACAGACAGGTCTGTACTCAGAACTTGCATCCAAGTAACTTTAAAGCAATTTATCTTGGGAGGGTTCTGCACATGCCAGCTATTCCTGATGTTATATTTGCCTGATCTGGTGTGTCAGCATAAATTTAAGTGTTTTATTTTAGATGCTCACGTACAAAAATTTTAGCCCACTAAAATAACTAAACCAAGAAACGCCCTGACCTCTGGAAAAACCTGGCTTGTGTTACTCCAGAGAATGTATAAAAGAATAACTCTTGACATTTGAATGAAGAAAACAACTTTCATTATTAAGAAATATCTTCACAATGAGAAATACACTAATTAATATGGAATATCATTCACTGTGTTGTGAATGGACTTTGATCTGCTCAGATAGCTCTTTCTTGGTGCTTGTGTTATTCTGTAGCCTCAGTTGAACTGTATCCTAGATGACCTCAGCAGCTCTGTGTCCATCCTACGTGTGATGGCTTGAATGAATTTGCCACAAAACTGGCATGGGAAGGAAGAGGTGGTGAAGTTTCCACCTGAGCTGATGGTGTTCTCAGTGGTGTGGCTGGACCTGAGCTGTGTCAGTTATGTTCCCTCAAAGGTGACTTTGAGGCACAGTGCTCCATCATAAGATTTTCTGCTTATGGTAACTGCTGTTGGATTGTCCCAGGCTTCCCCCAATGAGCTGAGCTCAGACTCAAGGCTGGCATTGGTATGTTACTAGAAAAAGCATTTACATGTATTTCCCTGAATTTGAGGTGACAGAATGCACTTTGGCCAGGAATGTTCACAGGAGTATTTACCACCTATGTTGATTATTCTGTTCTATTAACTTTATTTCATTATCTTTTGAGCAGAAAATAGCAGTAGATGAATACCTGATGCCTTTAAAGCCAGTGCAAAATTACCACCACATTCACTGAGGCTAGAATTTCATACTTGTTGTGGTCAGTCTTTCCCCACAGTTATTAAATAACAAATAATTGAAGAGAACAATTCACACAGGAATCCTAGTGTTTATTTATATAACCTCCTTGGTGAGAAGTAGCAAGTAACATTCTGTAATAAATGCATAGTCTTTCTGCAAATGATGTATGAAACACAGAAAGGTGAACAGTATCTGATATTTTGTTCTCAGGAAATAATTGGACCAGCTGTGGTCTGCCCAGCATTTTGCAGATAGGGTTGGGAATGAAATGGGTATTGTGTCTCTGCATGAATATTGCGTCTCTGCCATGAGCAAGTCACAGTCCCCTAAAGTGAGTCTGTAGGTGCCTTCTGTACTGGAAATAGACATCTCTCATTGCTCTGCCCTCTTCTGTAGAAATAACCAATCTGAAAGAAGCAGTAGTTTAATATTATGTAGCCAACAGCATAGGCTGTTAATATTGTGGAAGGTCACTATTGACTCTGTATGTCCTCTGATAATGACATCCTCATTCTGGAAACACACTCCTTTCTTGCGTCATCTGCACAGTTTGTTAGAGATGCTGAGCGTGACTTGGTGTGTACTGAGTCTTGAAGGGGCTATGCTCAAGCTGTGCAGTAGCTGAGAAAGAGATTTCTTGGCTTTCCTTACAGTACCTCCTGTATCTCAAGCAGCTGAAATGCTTAGGTGCAGTGAAAAATCTGTGGGGTTGGTTTTTTTGTTGTTGGCGTTTGGGGCTTTTTTTGGTTGGTTTAGTTTGGGTTGTGGTTTTTTGAGTGTAGAAGTCAAATACAGTTTCTGACAGGAGGTTTTAGCAGAGCAGGGGCATGGCTATAGGCTGTATCACAGATTTCAGATCTTTTCGGACCAGAGCTCATCCTCCTGTCTTGAGAAATGCTATTCCTGTTCTCCCTTCTTTCCTGCTAGTGTTGAAGTGAGGACAGACAGGGGAAGGTGTAAGGAGGAGGAGGAACTGATGACCCTTTGATTAATGCATGGAGAACAACCAGATGCTGTTTCCTAAATGTGCAATTATTGGCAGAAACTAAGCAAAACAGGGTAAGTCAAAGAGCCCACACTGTTGCTTGTTAGGTGCATGAAGGGTTACATGGAGGTGCCTTTGAAGCATCATTGCATCTGGTTGACCTCACAGGCATTAAAGTTGAGAGTCTGGTTTCATGAGCATTTGGCCATAACCTGTAGTCTCTGATTTTGAAAGCAGGTCCCACAACATTGTCTGGTGCCTTTTATTAGCTGAGCTTTGGCATGTGTGAGGAATTCCTTAGCTATCCTGCTGCTGTGTCTTCCACCTGCATCTGTGTCTGAAAAACAACCATGAGTGTCACCTCCTGCATGATGTCACTGATGTTTGTGTAGTGAAGTATTTCTTAGCAATCGCCACTGCAGTCTTGGACTCCACTGCCTTCCAGATCATTTTCAAGTATAAATCCTCCATTTGGTTTCAACCTAGAAAGCTTTGCATGTTGCATACCTGTACCTGAGAAAGTGCCTCCCACCTTACTAAGGCTCTCCTTCCAATCATACATCAAATGTGTGGGAAGGGGGCTGGTGTCATCTTCAGCAGGGCTGTTTGGGCTTGTTTGTGCTCTTGGTCCAGGAAAGCATGGGCATCCTGAGCTTTGGAAAATGTGTGTGAGGGGTAGGGACTTAGGAGAGGTGGTTTCTGCCCACTCTAACTAATCTATTTATATCTGTCTGTCTCACATATTTCCCTGGCACCTATCACCTTGGCAGCTAAGCATGTTTCGCAGATGACCATGGCTTTTTATATCTTCTCTTCTTTTTAATAGTGTTTTTGCCTTCTTTTTAAATTGGTCTTTAATAAAGTTAAGAATTCTTGCACAGGGTTTTATAAACATGTGTTATTAAATTTTAAATCTGTTTTGAAAGTGCCTCTATCTTACTCCCTCCTAGTAAAGTGACCTTTTTAAATGGAGGGAAGTGGGTTTAGATGACAGTCATGATAAATGCGGTCATGTTCACTCAATAAAATAAGGCCCAGTGCATTTGAGGATAAATCAGTGAAATGTACAGCCCCACCTGTCTGTCTCCATCATTCATTTCCACTGTCACTTTCACAGTGGCTGATGGATCACAGTTGCTGTAAAATTAGACAGCCTTTAATCTCATTTCATCCTGATTAGCTTCTCCTTACCCTTTCCCTCTAACTCACTGACTGACACGCTAAAAACTCACGCCGGGCTGTGTTTGAGCGTGGCGTACAAACTCTTCAAATACCCTTTTTGTGGGGCAGGCAGGTGTTCCAATGAGTTGAAATCAAAAAATGGGAAGATGGGAGTTTCACACTATTAAAGCAAAACAGCAGACAAAGACTCATATAAAATTAATGAAAGCAGCAGCCTGGCCAGACTGCATGATGGGCCAAATTCTTCCTGTTACACCCTGGCAAGCCCAGTGGGTTTGAGAAGATTGTTCCTACTAGATACTGAATTTAGCATGCTCATTGCCTTGTAATTTTGACTGTTATCTATGAAGAGTTAGGTCCTACCTGGGTGTATGTTCACAAGAATCATGGTTTACAGTGCAAGTCTTCTGTGCTCTCAAGGGACATTTTATAGCAGAAGAAAAAAATTGTTCATTCACGTAGTTTTGATTTCTGTGTATAACTCATGATTCTGGGGGGTCAAGGAGAAGGACTGTGAGGTGGTTGATTTCTCAGGTACAGTGCCCAAAGCTCCCTTCCCTCTTAGATGTCCACAGTCTTGCTCCATCCTCCCTGCTTTGTCCAGCTTCCTTCAGCCCTATGGGCAGATTCATGAGACTAAGAACAGAGTTTTCCCCAAAGCTCTGAGAGAAACAGAGGTCACAGTAGAGGTCTGCAGTGTTTTATTGCAGTCACCTTTCTTTCTGAAGGCCAAATACTACCCTCCTTTCTAAGGCAAGCTTCCTTTTAGCTTTCCCATGAGTTATGGATGGTAGTTTGGGTCATTTGGGCCCAGTCCTGTGTCAGTGGGAATGTTGCCATCAAGTTAAGTAGGAGCCAGGATTAAGCCATTAGTTTTCAAGGTTTAATTATCATAATAATTATGGGAGTCTTATTGCATACCTTATATGCATGGAAACAGCAGAAAAGGTTAATGTAGAATTTCTTCCTCTACTGACCCTGTTTATATCAACATGGTGGATAAATAAACACAAATGTTTGCAAAAGTGAAAACAACATGTGAAAAATACATGTGGTCTGCCTGCAGACAGTTCTTCTTATAAATGCTGGAGCTCTCCAGATTGGCTAACAGAAGAGGTTAAGAGTGCAACTATTGGCTTGGACCTAATTGGAAACCATAGCAGGGCATTGTATTAGGTAAAAATTGAAGCCCTTGCAGACTGATCCTGGGGAATCTTTTCTTGAGAGTAAGAGTCCCAAAAAGCATCCAAGGACGGCAGCAAATTTCTCATGGGAGATCACATTTCTTATTTACTACAAGCATCTGCAAAATCAAGAAAAGTTTTGTGGTTTTGAGAGAGAAGATTTTAAAATAGGAAAATGTCTTAAGACTGAAGAGTGAGATAGATATGATACAGTGGCTCAAAAGATAGCAAAACCTGACTTCATTCTTTCATCCTACTGTAGGAATCTCTAGGTAGTATAAAATCTTCTGCAGTGTCCAGTATTAGATTAGTTCCCCGTTAATACAAAGTGAACAAGTAACAAATAACCTTAATTAATGAACTTTCACTGTACCTGGCTGCCTAATTTAAGAACTGCTTCACTTATGTGACTTGTAAGAGCACAGACTATGAAAAAGATATTCAACCTTTACTAGAAACTAAAAACATACCTTATTTATTCATCACTGCCTGGGCAAAAACTTCAGTAAGAAGCTTAAATGAGCCCACTTGATCTTTTAGAAAATGTGTCCTAAATAGCAAAGCTGTGCGTATTTCTTATTATTATTATTTGCATATGCTATACTGCACAACTGCATTCTGAGAAAAATAAAAGATAATAAAACAAATGAAATGAGAGATATATAACCCAAAATAATCCAAGTGTGAGATAGGCTGCCTCTTTTTTTTTTTTTTTGGCATTGGCAAAAGAGCACAAAGTAAGAGCTGGCCCTGAGTCATATTGATTTCCCACTGCACTGGTTTCCTAAGTGCTCTGTTGATCCGTGTCAAGCAATAAGTTCCCTGCCTGTACATGCACATCACCTCCGCATTTGTCCTCACCTAGATTTAAGGTGCCCATATGATGAGCTGAACAAGGACATCATTTTTCCTACTGGTGTCACTGGGCCAAAACTACTCTGTGTGGTATGGTAACTAATGCTGTGTAAGTTTACATTTGCCATGTAATACCATTATAGTGGGTATGGCACACTGCAATAATATATGTGTGTTATGTACATGTAATCCTTACTTTTGCATTTTAGCATTTGCAATGGAAAACATCCATTTTTAGAAATAGATGTTTGTATCTGTAGCTGGTCCATAGTAATCATGATACCTCCACCACCCCCCCCCCAAAAAAAAAAGGGATGTTGCAAGCCTAATGCCACAGTTTTGATCTTTGTTAACAAAGGGCTTCCTGATTAGATGAATAGAAGATGTGTGATTGTGCTGCTAATGACATAGTACAGGAAATTAAGTGTATGCATTTGGAAAAGGCATTAAATCAGCAGGACCTTAATTTAAAAACTTAAGACTGTATGGAAATGCAGCTTGTTCATTGCTGTGTAATAGAAAGCTACTGAACATACTGACTCTTCTTGTGGAAATATTACCAGCAGAACAAAGCTGGGCTGAGTTTTTTTTTAATGTTTTCTAGCATACTAAGATTCCTAGCATCTGCTTGATTTTCAGGGAAATACCATGCAACTTCACCCCTTTTTACAAGTTCTTTTTAGAGTAGCATGTACAGCTCTTGGGCAGGTGAGGGGGCACTGAGGGACCAGAATTCCTGATTTTTTTCCTTTATTATTTATTGTTGCAAAATCGAATAGCATAAGTTTACTAGTAAGTGGCTTTGGCTACTGCTAATTCAGTGGACATACATGCTTGGGATGATGCATTCTCATATTATTTCATACAGATTGTAAAAAGAAAATCCTTGATAAAATCAGTATCCTGAGCTGACAAAGGATTCTTGCTTTGCTTGCAGTTATGCCATACAACAGTGCCCATCACTGTGTCGTGGAAGTGGAAAACTTCTTGTTTGTGCTGGGAGGAGAAGACCAGTGGAACCCTAATGGTATGTATAGAATACTAACAGGCAAAGGCAGCATCTGTCTTCCTGTGCCTTCCTGTTTGTCAGGTTGGCTGATGTAGTGATCAGCAAGGGATTTTGAGGACCCTCAGCCTAATTGTTGAACCTAGTAAAGGCTACTCTTTGGTATTGATGTAATAAATAACTGGTACTTTAGCATTACCATGTCTGTCATTCATCAGCTCCCACATCCCTTGAGAAATGCCACAAGCAGCCGAACAGACTCTTTCAAGTGCATGCACCAGGCAGCAGCTGTTAAAAATTTTAACCTTCATTTCCAGTCTCCTTCCAGTCAATAATATAATAATGCAATTGCAGTAGATGAATGCTTCTTCTTTATTGTCAAACAAGATACTCGCAGCTCAAGTTGTTAATGTGTTAATTATCTAGACTTTGAGATTCTTAAACTGATTCTTTTTTCAGTCTTGTGCAAGAGCTTCTCATATAGATTATCTGCTGCTACCTTCTTTGATTTGATTACTTCATAAATTTACTGCAAAGAGAAATTAAACAATTTAACAGGCTTCTGAGCAAAGCAAAAGGAGAATACCATGCCTTGCGAAATTCACAGAATTGTCAAGACATTGTTAAAAAGCTTGCACATGAAGAAAGAGTTGTAGTTGTAGCAGTCTGTGTAACAGAGATAATTATGACTGAGAAACCATAAAACAGCTTGCAGGTACACATTTTTACTTTAAAACACCAGAGGATCCAGCTGAAATTACATATACTGCATATATTTTATTGTGAATGCCCCATTTCAGCATCTGCACTAAACTAAATTATAGAAAATTGTTACATCTGTTCACTCCCTAAAACCTGAGACAAACAATCCAGACCACCCTATAAGCATGTTTCTGGTGTAGTTAAGAATATCACTATATGTCTTAGGAGAAGAGCCCTCTAGTTTTATTCTTGAATGTCCTTTATTTGAAACAGGAGACAGCGCAGTGTCACTAATGACAGTTTCTTTTAGGATCGTTGGCCACATCCATCCAGTGAGGGCTCCTGTTGTATTTGGTTGTAGGCATATGGATAGGCAGACCTTGTTCCAGACGGTTTATAATTAAATAGCCATGTCACATAAAGGGTAAAAGAAAAGAAGTATAATTACCCCCATTTCAAAGATGTGGAAACTGAATTGCAAGGTGATGGAGAGATGGTAGAAGGGGTACCTATCCTGTATCAGAGAAGGAGTCAAACACAGTTGTTTGTGAGATTAATAGTGCCTAAGATCTGAAATTGCCTAGATCTAGATCAATTCCTGAGCTGAAAATGTTTCTGAAGACATCAATCAAGTTCCCTGTTCTGTGAGTACCAGTGCTGGAATTTTTTCTGTAGAGAAGATAGCAATAAAAAATGTATAAGCATTGCTATACTAATCTCTTTGTCAAATGGATCTTGCTTGTCACTGAAAGTGGATCTGAAATCATAAACTACATCCTCTGCTACTTCTGGGAGTATTCTTTCTTGAAACCAATTTGCTCTAAATGTGCAGCTGCATGGGGGTAGCTCACACATGCCCGCTTAAATTTATGTAAAGGCCCTTGTCTGCTATCCTCAGAGCACAAGAGGGACTTCAGGTGGATCTACCTGGAACCATCTTGCCAAGGCTTTACAAAGCTTCTGCTTCAAATGAGAATGTTACAGGTGTTTTTTTGCAATGTAAAGAATTATCTTAGAGATGGTGACAATGGAGAGACATTGCTTTAGCCATCAGACCATCTGGTTCTTGAGAAGCTGTGTGGATGCCAAGGAGTGCTCACACCTCCTTTGTTCTTTGCTGACTTCCTGACAATCCAGAAAGTATGGGTTGTTGTTTTTTTTACGTCCTCCTATGACTATGTCTTTTCAGTCACAAGGGGTTCCTGCATGAGTAAACGCTGATGAAAGCAGGGTGCACAACACAGGCATGGATTTAAGACCAACCTTTATAACCTTCAGAGCCCTTCACCTTTTGGCATGGCTGCAGAGCAGAGAGCAGAATCTGCCTCCTTTTGTCCCATCATCCTGATTTGCTAATCCTGATTTCTGCTCACTTGTCCCAAGTTCTGTGTTCTGACAGGTGCATCCTAACACATGCAGTTTCCTGACTGATGAGCAAGGCAAAATAATAGAGTTCTCTTTCAAACTGAAGTCCAGACCTAAACTGCAGTCAAGCCAGTTACACCAGGCAGCTTAAGTAGGTCATCAAGTCCTTTTCCTGCAATCACGGGCATCATATAGTCCTATTTTGTAAATTTTGTAAGCTACATTTGAAAAGCAGTTGGATTTCTAGCCCCCACTACTCCTGTTGGAAAGCTGTTACAGAATCCAATTGCTCTAAATGACTAGAAGCCCTATTCTGATATCCAGTAAAATGTATTCTTTGACTCTCTAAATCACCTTGTTCTCATGCCAAGGCTGGCATTTAGTTTAATAGTTTTTCCCCTCCTGGAGATTTGTTCCTCTAAAGTATTATGGATAGCACTCCTATCCCCTTTCAGCATTTGTATTTCTAGGAGCAACAGGCCAAGTTCTTTGTCTCCTGCCATGAGGTAAACTCTCTTCTTCTGTTGCGTTCTAGTTTGATTTCATCTCCCTTCCTGTGAAGGACCCAGATTTGTATCCTGCATTCCCACTCTAGGCTTACTAAACCCTTTTTCTACCCTGCACTACACAGTCTTCTATGAACATGGTATTTGTAGTGAATATGTGTATGACACATGTTGTGTCAGGCAGCCGAGGTCCCCAAATCATAGGCTTGTGTGACAACAGTTAACAAACTGCTGTGTAACTAATGAGCACTGAAGTCCCAGTAACTCTGAAAGATTTAGTGAATAGGGCAGCATTAAAACATAGAAGAAACCTAAAAAAAATTGAAATCCAAACTTAGGGTCAATATTTATATTATTTTTGTTCCTGCTTTTTGAAAATCAGAGACATTAGTAAATATCTTAGTGAAACCTAGAGCCTGTTCGAGCTTGCTGTTACTGTTTTGCTGCTTATTGAATCTATAGCTCTTGATGCCTCTTTTTCTAAATTGCCTGTGTAGGCTAAAGGAATCCAGATAGGGACCAAGAGCAAAGCCTCACTTCACTAAGCCCAGTGGCAGAATGACCAGTTCCCTGTACAGTATGGGGTTCTCACCCTGACTTGAGATGGTGATGAGATGGTCATGTCCTTGAGTGGACCTCAGTGTGGTCCTTGTTAGGCACCAGGCTGGATTTGAAGGGAAATGCTGCATTACTCACCAGTCTTCTGCTTTACCCTCCCCATACAGTACATGCTTACAACATGGCAAGGAAATCAGTTTACTTCCAGAGTGGTCAGTGTGGTTTCTTTCTGTTTCCTTAGAACATGATCCTAAATTATTACAAATACAAATTCTAGCTGTATTGTTTTTCTTCTCTACAGTCTTGATAGTCTATTTACACATGCTGAAGTAAGTGTGGAATGAAGCAAGCAAAGCAAGCCAATCCTGCAGAGGCTTGTCTGGTGCAAAAATATTCACCTTGTAGAATGCCCAGTGACCATTTATAGAACTGTGACATACAGAGTTAGGTTATTCTGCTGGCCTGTGAAGCCTCTAATTCAATTTTTTAGTCACACATACATAAACAAAGGTTTCTGTTTTCAAAATGCTCATCTATTGAAGTCTCAGGTGTTACAGGAAATTGCCATGCTCTCTCTTGCTTCAGTTTTCTTGCTTTGATGTCAATCTGCATGTAAAATAAGGTGAAATCTTAATATCGTGAAGACATGAACACAGTTCTTGGGCTTGACAGCAGGGAGAAGCTAGTTAGCTGGTGTATGTTGCTCATGCTTCATATTTTAGCTAACACAATTGGAATAAAACTCTTAAGAGTGTATTGCCCCTTCGATGCACATCTATAATTCCTTCTAACTTACACTGAAAGTACATGGTAGAATAAACCATCTAGTGCAACCACTGCATACCCCATGCTGATGGCTTATGCAGCTCCTGGTTATTTGCACAAGGGGTTTTTGCCATGTTCCACATAGAGATGATGAGACGAGAAAGAAAAACACCTGTTCTCCCTTTAAGTTTTTTACCTGACACAAAATACTCTAGTCATAAAAATACCATGGGGATGCCCTCTTTTGGGCAGTAATTTTGTTTAGTGCTGTGATTTATTGTGGTTGTGAAAATACCACAGCATGTGTAAGTAAATTTAAATACACATTTTCAAGATCTTATTACAAAGACCAAGAATAATCGCTATCTGCTTTTACTGCTAGTGACTGCTAATTCAAACCTTGCTGTGCCCCATTTGTTGAATTATTACTGTACACATAGTGTAATCATACATTGTTGTAAAAGGGGGAACCCTTCATAAGAGGTGTCAACTTGTGAAGTATATGTAATATATATTACAATCATGATGTTAAATACATGAAACAAACAGCTGAGTGTCAAAATAATCTATCTTTACAGGGAAACACAGTACAAACTTTGTTAGCCGATACGATCCCAGGTTTAACAGCTGGATACAACTTCCACCCATGCAAGAGAGGTAAAAACCTGCTATATGTTTTTCAATTTCTGTTTTCTCATGCTAGGAGCAGCTGAGGTTTGGCATAGTTCTGGGAGTAAGGAGGCCTGTAGAAGCATTGGAAACACAGATAAAACTGCAGCATGCAGTTGCATCCCATTTGTCTCCTAATTTTTTTAACTTTTCAGATTTGGAACTCCAGATGCCAAGTCCTGCAGTGCTAACTCATGCAAAATAGCCGTGGACTTTATGCAATTACTGAGTACGGTCTGAAGGATTTTCCTGAAGTCTCCATAGTGTCCTGTCAATGTTCCCTGACTGAAGCCTCATGATGAGTTTGCAGTAAACAAGCAGTAATTATAGTCAGATATCTTGGAGGGAACTGAAACCTTCACATGTTGACTCCATCCTGTTTCACCACACCAGCCATGAAAAGCTCTCCTGAACATGTCTCCGTGTGTCAGAGGGCTCTTAATCCTAGGTGTCCTTTGAGTGAAGTTGCTGTCAGCAAGTGCAAATTAGAGTAGCCCATGTTTTAATCTTGCTGTATACCAAAGAGCAAAGGTGCACGTGGACTTGAGCAATGACTCGTAAAGATGACATAATCTTAACTGTGGATCCCAAATCCTACCCTGACAGGAAAAAAAGTCCCCTAACCCTGAACTGGATGATGCATGTTTTGTAAGAATAATCTCAAAAGGCAGAATATCAAAGTTGCAATGTTATTTGAAAAAAATACTCAGTGTCCTTCCTTCAGTTCAACACCCATCTTCTCATGGATCCCATATACAAAGATGTCACAGTGTCCCCTCACATGCTTTCATTATTCCATGCCAATATTACAGTTCTTTTTTTGTTGACTGTCCAGAGTATTCAGGCATCTGGCAGTCATAAATGTATTGAATTCAGTGCAGCCTTGTGATTCAAGGTGTGTGTTATGAGATGCATGGAAATATTGATGTCTTTCAAATTTCCAGGGGTAAAATGTCAGTTTGCAGAATTTTTGAAGGACCTTTGTTCACGATTCAGTTTGATTGACCTAAGTCCCTGCTTTGGCAGCACCCAGCCTTCTCCCTCATTCCTGCCAGCACTGTGGGATAACCTTCACAGCTGTGATTGTTACTTTTAAAACAGAGAGGCACCTTCCCCTCTGGCTCAGCTTCCCAGACTGAGGCATGGGGGATACACAAGGTGGCATCACTGGGCTGATATCACCATGCAAGTAAGTCATCTTCACTGAGCCAGGAGACTGAGTAGGAGACTGACCAAGAGACTGGCCAGTGTTTGTATGGAGCCTGGAACTCTTCTGTGGAGTCTACTCTGTGTTCTTATTAGGCCCTCTGGGTATATCCATGGAAGATTCCTCAGGGGTATTGGTGGCTGGCTGAGCAGATGGGTTTATTTGGCTGACAAAGTACAGGAAGCAAAAGTAGGCAGTTGAGGGTTTGAGAAAAGAGGCAGTAGGAGTTTTTCCACCTCCACATTGGCCAGTTGTGTTTCCCTAGAAAGCCATGTGGTGGGTGACTGGCCTTGTACTCAGGTGGAAGCTGCTGCCTTCAGCCAAGAGGGAGAAACTCAGCTGTGCTTGTAATGAACTGTAATGTAGGAACACCACATCTATTTCAGTAGCTCCTTACAGAGCTACTGAAATAGATGGTCCACTCATACATAGTTCCTTCTGCAAGGGACTTTGCTATGACAATGTTAATTGTCACCTCCTTTGTTCAGGATACATAGCTCATAGGCTTGCCCACTGTTTTTCTTTAAAGGCTCCTAAGAATTAGGGCTGTTGTTGGAAAACAGGGATTTTGAAATCATTTTCTAAAATGTTTTTGATGGTTTATTTGCTCAATCCTAACGACTTCCTCAGAGTTGTTGCAGCTTTCAGAGGTATGGACTGGCCCTGTTTGTAGAAAATCCTACGAACAATAAAGAGCTTTTAAGCAATTTCCTTTCCCAGCTCCTTTAAGTGAGATAAAGTTCCCATTAAAGTCAACAGGCTATTTTCACCCTGCTAGGAGTACAGGGTCATGCCCTGTCTCTGCTGGCATAATGCAGGCACCATTGACAAGACAGACTGTTTAATGGGTTTTTCTGAGTCATTATGGTCCATCAAGTCAAAACCTACTTAGGAATTTTAGTCTGAGAATAATTGGCTGGATAGACTATAATAGCTCCTTTGAAATGACTGCCAGGTAAATGGGTGACTCGTTCACAGGCAGTATATTCCCAAGTCAAAAGTCTGTGTGAAATATTTGATAAGTAAACTTTTATCTCACATGCCAAAATCCATATCTGATCGATTTTACTGTATGAGCTATAAAGAAAAGTCTAATCCCATTATGGATTCAATGTCGCCAGTGGATTTTCTTTAAAGTCAAGTTTGGTTTCTTTTTATTTGAAGAACATCTCAAAAATAGATGCCTTTGAAAAGAATGTACAATTTTCAGGAGTTTATTGTTTAGAGAACCAGCAAGTGACTCATAAGCTTTGGGAATACACATCTGCCTGCCAATGCCATAACAACAGGAAGGTTTTTGGAGAGCAGTTCAGTTAGACTAAAATGGCTACTGAAGGAGCAGTCTTTGTAGCAGTTGTATCTGAACTTGTGGTGTGAGCCTCAGCTGGACACCTCAATCAGAGCTGTTGCATTTTGCCAGCTCAATGCAGAGCTTTTCAAGATGTGTGGAACAAAATATTCAAAACAACTTGCTTTTTTCTTATATTCTGAGTTTCAATTTTTTGTTTGAAGACCAGCAAAAAGAGTGGCATTGTACCAAGTTCTGAAGAAGCACAAGTGGAATTGGGAAGTGAGCAGGTCAGCATACTGTCTGAAGCTGAGTGAGCTGGGAAGAGGCACAGAAAAAGAGATAAAACAATTTAACATTTTATTTTTGTCTTTGACTTTAATAATAGTAAGGTCAGCTCCTATTAAGATTGTTTATTTTTTAAAAAGCTCAGCATGCACTCTATGAGTGACTCTGAAATCAGGTCCAGACATTGTGATTACTGATGTAATAGCACTAGTAACTTCAAACCTCAGACTGGTAGTTCTGTTTGGTGTTTCAGGGCATAAATTCATCATGTGTGAAAATCATGAGGAAAATCTTCCCTTTTATATGTGTATACTTGAAAGAAGTTGGTTGGGTTGATGGTTGAGTGAAGGGGTGTGAAGGAAAAGCATTTCAGAGACCAGTGAACATTGAGTACTTTCAAGTCCTGAAGAAAATCACAAAATAATTGTCTTATTGTCCATATTCAGACCCTGAGATGCATTCGAGTTATCTGATTAGAATGGATAGTGTCTTCCCAGTATTGAGGGGAAAGTTGTCATGCAAAGATTGCTGTATTATAGTTTAATCTGAATCGTATTTTACAGCAGTTTAAAAGTCATCACTTGACAGCATGCCTTTACACACTGTAACAGCATGTCCTTACACACTGTATCATTGAAAACTAGAAAAAAATCAAAAGGCTTAAAATATTTGTGACAGAAGCTACTGTGAACGTTCACATCCAAGCCAGAGTGAAGTGTGCTGTTGCTTTATTTTTGCTCCTTATAGTGACACTGTGTGGATGAAGCCAGGAGTACACATACAGAATATCGTCAGTGAAATCCTAGTTAAGAGAATAATGCATGCAAGTTGTGTCTACCTCTCTTCATTAAACCTGAACTAAAAATTTTAAAAAAAAGGAAAAGGCAAAACATGCTAACAGCAGTTTGTTAATGGGTTCACCAGAGAAGGTGCACAAGGACAGATGGGTGGATGTGGGAGCACTGACAACATGCACCCTTGTGATTTTGTGCCTTGTGCCTTCTGGACACAGGAGGGTTGAAGAATGTGTACCTGCCTATGCGGGCTCTCTCATATCCAATAGGACCTCTGCAGCTTTTCCTACTTTTGGGGCAACTGTGGGCTGTGTTGCGTCAGGCCCATCACATATTCTCAGAAAGCTTATAGGTACTTGATTGCCTGTAACACCTATAGCCTCTGTCAAATTAGAGTGAAATCAGCCAGCGGGGTTTTCTTTTTTAGGAGACAACAGTAGGCAGACATGGGTACATGTACAGTGTAATCAAATTAGCTTTGTTTCCATAGAATATCAGGCTAAAAACATAGATGCACAATTTGCTGCCCAACCACGTGGAACAGAAGACACCATCAGCTTCTATCTGCCCACTGACAGATAAATTAAATGGTCTTATTTAATTCATCAGTTGATCTGGGGACACTTACCAGTATTCCTGTCCTCCTGTTTGCATGTTTTTTTTCAGTAGCCTTCCCTGTGGTGGAGTTCCCAGCCCCACTCAGCAAGGGGTGCTGTCCCACACTGCCCAAGTTGCCTGTGTGCAGGCAAGGTGAAAGCAAAGAAGTGAACAGGATGTGCTCAATGACCCTGGCTGGTGAGGAGCCCTGTCAGGTGTGCACCAAATCCATAAAGTCAGAAACAGGCAGTGGTGCATCAAATCTGTTCTCTGAACACCCAGCCAACCCTGCTGTTTCCATGGCTGTATCTCTTGGTGTCTGCCTGACTTCTCTTCCAGCCTATAAACCACCAGCCAGGCTCAGACACGTTTAACAAGGAGGGAGATTTTTCCAAAATGTTAAAGGATGCTACAAATTTGTGAAAATAGGTAGCTGTGCAAAAGAGCAAGATCTTATTCCTGCCTTTGCTGAAGGAAATGCTCCTCAACATGCCTGGCTAGATGTCAGGTAGGGCCCTCCAGGCTTTGCTAGCTCCCCTGGTCATGGGATAGCTCTCGGGAAGCCTGGGCAGGAGTTGGACATGCCGAAGCTGTTCATTGAGGGTGCTGTGCTCTGTGTGTACTACTGCTCATCCCAAAAGCTTTGCAGTGGTCTGCAGGTTCAAGTTGTCAATGGTGCAATCCCCCAGGATTTAGTGCATGATTCAGGAGTGAAATATGCAGCTGCTCCCAGATTAAATTAAGGCGCCTGGGTGGGAACCAGAGTGCATTGAATCAGCCACAGAGCAGGGTTTGGCAAGCTACAGCCACACTCCAGAGTGCCTGCTTTGCAGGAGCTGTCAGAGATACACTTTGCTGTGCCTGGCCTGCCTGCTCATTTCTGGGCTCCCACATCATTCTGGTTTCACCCAGGAGAAAATTTTATGTTGGGGACTGACAACACTTGTCATTAAATATTTTGTACAGCTCTTCATCCTAGCCCAGCTGTGCTCTTTGGCAGTTTTCTTTCTCATGTTACTGCAGCTTAAAATTAAAGGTCTCTACTGAAGCAAACTTTCCTGGTGCTGAATGATCCAGGGAGCTTTCCCTGATAGTGGATTACACCAACCAGGGTCTCTCAAAATCGTCTACTGTTTAATTTTTACTTCATCAACAAGCAGTCACCATTAATTTTGGAGGCATGAGGAAGACAAGCTAATACATGCCCGACAGTCCTGGCCAGAAAAATTAATTCTTTTGCTGCACACCTGAGTTGCATGTAAAAGCAGACAGGTGGCTAAAACTTTTCTCAGGGTTAGTTGGATGGAGACAGACCTCTTTTGAGTTAAAGGATGGAAATGTATTATTGTGGCTAGCATAAGGAAAGTTGTTCTATTTGCAGTACTGCAGAAGGAAGAAAAAAATGATAATTGAAAAAAAATTTTGATGATGTGGTTCTCTTAGTAAATTGGGAACAATGACCCTTGAAGGACCATAAAGAAAGTGAATGTCAAGATAATTTATTATTGTTACATTATCTACCTCATTTTTCACTTTATCTTACTGAGTTGTTATATCCCTTACAAGGTAATGCCCCAAACATTAATGAGCGCCCTTTTATCTTTCACGGGTGTGAAAAAGCAACAAACAGCTTTGAGAAGGGATATTTTCTGGCAGTTTTATGTGTGCCTAATTGTTTTGACACAAAAAATGAAGTATTTTTTGATGTGAAGTGTGTATTTGATTAGCAAAGCAGCCACAGTCTCTAGGATAGCGGTAAGCATGTGAAGGTCCTGGACATTTCTCTCTGATGTAGCATTTGAAGGAGCAGCTCTCTTGGTTCAGGGAGTCCACTGGAGAGGGGGGAAAAATGTTTGACATGGCTAATTGGTTTGTTGTTGGCTTGTTTTGTTCTGTTCTGCCCTGTCCTCCAGGAGGGCCAGTTTCTACGCCTGCCGCCTTGACAAGAACTTGTATGTCATCGGTGGAAGAAACGAAACTGGCTACTTGTCCAGTGTTGAGTGCTACAACCTGGAGACAAACGAGTGGCGTTACGTGTCCTCATTACCACAACCCTTGGCAGCCCACGCAGGAGCTGTTCACAATGGCAAGATATATATTTCAGGCCAGTGTCTTGTGTAATTCCTGCTATATAACAAGAAAACAACCCAAAACCCCCATTAAAAAAAAAAAAGGCAGAACCCCGAAACCAGAGAGTTAAATTCCTGCTGCAGCACAATGTCTTAATATTAATTAACTGATTTGTATTTACTTTGCAGGAGGTGTTCACAATGGAGAATACGTGCCCTGGCTGTACTGCTATGACCCTGTGATGGATGTCTGGGCCCGAAAACAGGACATGAACACAAAACGAGCAATCCACACTTTGGCTGTAATGAATGATCGACTGTATGCAATTGGAGGAAACCACTTGAAAGGTCATATTTTTAATAGCGAAAAAGTATCTCAGTTCCCCACATCTCTGATAAAGAATATTTTCGTTAGACAGTCGCTGTTAAATACATTAAAAACCAAGCAACACAATTTAACAGGGCACTTGAGCCAGCAATTTTAAAAACATTTTATGCAAATTATTTTAAAATTATAACAGTACATTAAATATATGAGTAATGAATGCTTTAGATAATAAAAATGGGAGCTTCCATTACTCAAAGGCATGGACAATTTGTCATTACCAAGAATTCAATGAAACAAACAGATTATTCTTTGACCCAAAAGTATCAGCAATATTTTCCTCTGTAAATCATTTTCCAAAATGTGCAGTTAAAGAGAGCGTTATTCAGAGTAACACACAAAAATAAGCTCCTAATTTAATGAAGAGAAAAAAAAAAGCAAACTTCTAGCCATCAAATATTAGGACTAGGCTCTTTAGATCCCTTTTTAGTATTAAATGTAGCTTGTTTCTTGTAATTCTTTTTAGAGGTCTCTTGTTTTCTTCTGTTGAAAAGGTCTCATATTAAAATAACTATTGCTTAGGGAGCTGGTATTTTTCTTTTAATACCTCTATGTCATTGTGGTTAATGTTAAAGAGATGCTTCTTAATCCAGACACTTAAACAAAAAGCACACCTCCTGCTCCTTTGTCCCATGACAATATTTGATGGTTTCTGTTCACTTTTTTTTCTTCTTTTTCCTTTAATGTTTAAAACAAACAAACAACAACAACAACAAAAAAACTCTCAACAAGATAAAATCATAATATAGAAGAAAAAATTTTTAAAAAATGTTAACTGCCAGTAAGACCAGGTCATGTCTGACTCGAGCAGCTGGGTCTCCATGACACTGTGACACCACATGCCACTTTTGGAGATCTGAGTGTCTGTGGAGCATGCAGGGGACAAAGTCCCAGATGTAAGTTTTCCCTGATAAATAGTAGTGGTGCATAAACCCCTGCAGCAGGTTCAGGTTCAGAGCTGCTGTGCCTCCACTTCCCAGATGGGTGTTTCTGGACTGGACTTTATTAGGTGAAGAGTGCAAAAGCTGCTTTCACATAAACACCTGCAAATTTTGTAGTGGTTTCAGTGCTCCGCAATGTTGGCTTTTCCTCCTACAAAGCTGAAACCTATCACAGCTCTCACATGCCTTGGTTTGCATCAGCTTGAATTGCTTCTGTTCTGCCACCTTCTTTTTTTTTTTTTCCACACAGTTTCACCTACTTCCAATAAGCCTTGCATTTTTGCCTCTACAACTGTTGCTCTGGGTGCCTTTGTTATGTCTGAACTGCTCACTGTTGTGAGAGATATTTAACATCCAGGCTTTAGGAAAGACATGGCTATCTGGTAAAAGGACCTTTTGGGAAAAGAAGGTTTCTCCTATACAGTGGAACAAAAGGAAGAACTGCAAGGACAGAGAAGAAGCAGGGGACTGAAGTGTGGATGAAATGTTACAAATTCTCCACTGGCAGGGAATAGCAGTGCTTCATGGCAAAGCTCTCCTTTGTGAAGCTGGAACTGTGGAGTAGTGTTAGCAGTGCATTTACCACATCACAACTAATCATGTGCATACTGCAGTTTGTTACAGAACTTTGGATGGGTTCTGGGTGCACAGCAGTGGCCTTTTTATGGCCCCTTGAACACCTTAAGGCAGCAAAGAATTATTTCATATTAGCTGTTCATTCCTGGCATAAATAATACTCTAGCAAGCAGCTTCCTTGGGAAGTGTTGATATCACCAAATACCCTTTTTGCAGAAAATTTTACTTCTCTTTGCTGTCATACCTTGAAGAGAAGACAGAATTGTTAAGTAAAGCACCTCAGCATATTAAGAAAGTCCTTATTTTACTGTGGTGGTCTGATAAAGAAGGTAGTTTGAGATAGGGAAATGCCTAAATATTGGAGCAGGAACCAGGACTCCTGCCTATGTCTGTGTTCAGCTCACTTGATTCATATGAATTGATACAGCTTGAGAATCTTGAGCGGAGACCCCTCTGCCCTTTGGTCATCAAATAGCAGCAGCTGCTTTTGGAGCATTTTTTGGCCTATCAAGGAAGGATGGGACCACCATTTTTTGTGGTTAGGTTTTTTATTGCCTTAAAGACTTTACCACAGCTGCTTTAGGGTACACCTTAAATCAGCTGGAAAATTGAAACTGGTCCTGCACATCATGTCCATCATGCTAAGCACTTTGTCCCTCTAGAACCAAGTGGCATTGGTTGTCTAAGCTCACCCTGGACTTGTTAGACATTGATTCCTGTAAAAAATTCAGTCTGTTCACTTTTGAATAGATTAAATCTGCTGACTTTTGAGAGAGACTGCCAGGACAGTCTCTTCCTACCTCTTCAAACTTGTATTAGCACTGATAGATGGGGAAGAATTTTGTTTGAACCTGCTTGCCTCACTGATAAGTTATTACTGAGTGTTCCCTGATGTGGTCAGGTTTTCTATGGACTTGTCATTTGTAGAACACTGTAGAACTAGTGGTAAAATCCTTTGACAGATTTATTTGAACTGAAATAATGAATCATTAATGTTACAGAAGTTGGCTTAAATGTATATGGAAATATTTTCTAGAAAGAGTTTTAACAATTACGTTATAATTGTAATAACTTAATTGTAACTGTAATTTAATAAATTTAACAGTAAAACAAGTAATAAAACAGTATGTCATAACACATGTTCTCTTTTCTCAATGCCCTCATCCAGGTTTCTCCCATCTTGATGTAATGCTTGTGGAATGCTATGATCCAAAAGGTGACCAGTGGAATATCCTCCAGACTCCTATTCTGGAGGGTCGCAGTGGCCCTGGCTGTGCAGTCCTTGATGACAGTATTTACCTTGTAGGAGGCTACAGCTGGAGTATGGTGTGTACCTGCTTTCTACACTCACCTTTCTATTCCTTCTGACTTCTTGTGTCCAGTCCATATAATATGCAGATGGGATGGAGAGGAGATGAGAGGGGAAGTAGCTGCAGGGGCAGGCTTGGGTTGGTTTTCAGCTTGTGGAGAACATGGAGTGTTTTTTTCACCTTTGTGCTTTTCTACTACTACACTGTATTCACCAATATGGAGTAATTTGAAAATCAGAAGGAATTTTGAAAAAGTGATTGATGGGATTATATGCTTATGGCTCTGCTTATGAGGTGCTTGTAAAGGAGACTGATTTTCAGAGGCTGGGTGCTGAAAAAACCCCAAAACCTCTTATAGAGCTTCTAAGTTAGAGTGACCATGAATCACTTTCAGATATCTTTAGAGCTGATGTGTGACTTGGATTTTACCAAAGCCATATTTTAATATGACATTTTGTTCTGCTACAGGGAGCCTACAAATCTTCTACTATTTGCTATAGTCCTGAGAAAGGGACTTGGACAGAACTGGAAGGAGATGTTGCGGAGCCCCTTGCAGGACCTGCGTGTTCGACTGTGGTATTGCCGGCCTGCGTTCCCTACAACAAGTGATGGTCTGGGAGCACTGACATGAACACTGAGTGCATTTGGGAAAATAATGACGGGTGACGTAAATATTTTATTAGAATTCCTGTTAAAACAAAGCTACCATGATTGACCCCTCATTCCATGTTTATGCTTTAGGAGCAAACTAAAAGAAAAGAAAAACCAAGTGTTGTCCCATCTCAGATAGGTGCCGGTGTCTTATGAAGCAAATAGCAAAACACACCGAACATTACATGCTGACAGACTGCCATTTCAGACTGATTTAAACTTTTCCTGCTGCAGAGACACTCCTCACGTCAAATTTAACTTTAAAAAAATAATGATGGCTAACTGTTCAAATACAGCCTGAAGAGACAAGACCAGTATTGTGCATTGTATCTACCTGCATGTGATCTGTGTTGAAGTCACGAGGATGTTGTTTTCATGAATGCTTCAGAATTCAGATAGTGAAAAGCTCACACTGCATTGCAGAATTGTCTCCTCCTCCGTAATCCTAACCTACAACTACTTCATATGCTCTGCAAGCAACACAGCATCAGAAGATTATAAAAGGTAAAGAAATATCATTCAGTTTTTGCACAGCTTGGCAACTAATACACTCTGCCTTCAAAGTCCCCATGTGCAAGTGCAGCAGAAAGCAGACTACAATGAAAGCTATGCTTTACCGAGCACTTCTTGCAATAGCAGCTTAGGGATTAGGATCAAATTCTTCTAATCATACTTGTGTAAAGTCAGAGTCATTTCACTGAAATCGCATGGAATGACTGTTTTTACATTAGTATAACAGAATTTGGATCCTACAGCCTAAAATCTGGCTTTGTAAAGTAAGTTATTTCTATGACCACTTAATGAAGCACCAAAAAGCTTACTTTCTTTTCACTTACCTGTTAGATATCGGCATCTGTGCTAGTTCTTTCCAAAGACAAGAAGACTGAATTTAATCATAAATTTATTACTTTGGACTCTGAAATGCTTATGCACATTTTTGGAGAGATGCTGGTATGTAGTTAAAGTAGTTCTGTGTGGTTGATCTTAAGATGCACTCTGAGAGAGTTTTACTATTGGTCCAAAGTAATATAAGGCTAGACTTTCCACTGCCTTATAGCCTGTGTAATTATTTACGCATTGCAAAGCGAGTTGAGAATGCTCCCACGTGGGACCGGTAGCATTTAGGACTTGCTTCATGAAGTCATAGTTGCTTGCACAAATCAGACTGTCTATGTGTTAAGCTTATGTCTTTCTGTCCTGGCTTTGCAAAAGCCGTGACAAAATCTGAGCCTGATTCTTCACCACCTCATGGTTAACAAACATAGTCATCTGCACCTCATTAAAGTATGTGCATAATTCTTCCACTGTGGTTTGCTAGTGCTTCATCCATTACTCTCAGGACCATCCTCTTCACTGGTGTAAACTGACATTACTCCATTGAAGCCAATGGAGGTACTTTATGTCAGCTAAATATCCGGCCTTTAATTTGCCTGCTTGTAGCTGGCTGCACCAGATAAAAGGCAAAGGACACTCAGATCCTGCATTTTCAACCCTGCACCTATCTTTCATGGCAGGACTTAATGCTAGTGTGTTAAGCAACAAGCAGGCAGCTACTGGAGGTTGGTTTCTGCTGCAGAGGCAATAGATGGGAGAAAGACTTCATTATTTGCTTTGCAAAATAGAAAAAGGGTGAATGTACACAGAAATTACACTATATATTGATGCTTGAGAGCAATATAAATAACAGAGAGCAAATACCATGGGACTGTTTCTCTCTGGCATCAGTCCAGTTTTATTGCAACTCCCTCGCTTGCAGCAGAATTACACAACTTGTAAAATTGGAGTAATGCAGTAAAGACTGATACCACACAAATGTAATAATCCAATTGATGAGGTAGCTGCACGCCTGGAAAAAATGTTTAAACAAAATAATTATCTGAAGATGCTAACATCTGAATGTGCCCTTGGGGAGCTTTCCAGTGAGCATCACTAAGGAACTCATAAAGGTGGAGTGTATATCCTGAAATCTCAATCCATTTCTCCTACATAGTGCAATCTTAGTTGGTTTTGTATTTATTTATATTGTTCAGATCCAAGGGATCCCTTGTAAAATATATTTGGTGCAATCATGACTTTTTTTTCCTTTCCTGTTGAAAGTATATAAATATAAATATATATAAAAAGGAAACTGTTAAGATACTAAATGAGGAAACCTTGTATGACATTTAAAAGGTCTGCCACTGAACACTGTCACCTGTCTCTACTAAAATGTACCATTTTTAAAGGAGACTTCTTTTCCTTTTAAATGGTTCCTTTTTTTACCAAGATAATTTAAAGATTTATGAGGACTGTATCTAATCTTTCTATCTTTCAGGAAGGCATGACCAAGGAAAAAGTGCTAACTAAATAAGTCACACAAAGAATGTAAATTTTGTACAGTACTAGACTGTGTAAATGAAGCTTGCTTGTAGGGGGGAAACTTTAAATAAAACTTTATGTACTAATTCAACTGTCTGCCATATTCCTACTTATAAAGTGTATGTATAAATAATATCTACATTAAATTCTTTGGAACTTTTTTTATCATGTAGATGTGTAAACTTCCTTTATTTTGTGGTAATGTTATGTAACAGCCTCATTGTTTTCCAAGTGTCATTACTCACCGCTTGTCAATGCAGCAACTGCAGTAAAACACAGGTATGTAGTGAGTTGGTCTTCCCCTGAGCACAGTGCCTGGCCTGGGAGAGCAGCACCTTTTTCCAGCAGGGAAAGCTCCACCCCCGTGGCTGCTCTGACTGGAGAAACCACTGCATGCCTCTGAAATGACTCTGCCTTGTGCTGCTCCCTCTGTTCCTCTGTCCCAAGGTAAGGTAAATGAAAAGGACACTGCTATGTTAAGCCCAGTCTTGCTTTGGGGAATTTAGTGTTTGTCGTGGCAACTTGACACCTCTTCAAAATGTTCCTCCTGTTGCAACTGGCCCTTCTAACTATGAGTATTTCAGTTCTTGGAAGCGAAGTGCTGGCATGGGCGTGCAGTAGAGGAATTGGGACAAGAAGTATTGCCAGGCTGAGAAGACAAGGTAAAAGCAGAAGGTTCTACCAGGAAGCAGAAGCATTATCAATGCCAGTTCTATTTGTGCACTGTTTATTCATGCCTGCCAACCTTTGTCGGGGACCAGAACCTCCCTGTGTAAACCAGGGGGCTGCACTGAGCAAACTGGCCACTGTTTTTACAGCCAGTGTCAGCTGTACTGGAGGGTAGCTGGGGGCACAGTGAAAGAGTGTTCTGATGGGAAGGAATCAATCCTGTGCAGATCTTTGGAGGGACAGAAAAGTGAGCCAGTGGCAAATATGGTAAGATAGTACAATGAATAGGATTGTTTCATTAATGAGTTTATTTCAGCAGAGGAAGGAAGGGAGATTCATACTTTTTTTTTTTAAAGTAATGTGGGAGAAAAATGAAGAGGAGAAACTGGAAGCAGTGGGCAGAGATATGATTTAGAAAGGAAGAGAACAAAGTAAGAAAGAAGAGGTAAGAACAAAAGGAAAAAATAGAAAATGAGACTGCAAGAGGAGAAGGGAAGTTTTTGAGGATCAAGGGCACAGAAAAAATGAGTAATGAAAGCAGAGATGGTTTCTGAGAAGCACATATCAGAGCAAGGCTGGAAAAAATAGCAGGAAAGGCAATACAAAGAGCCGAAGAGAAACATAAGGTAATTCAGTAGAAGACAACATGAGATAAACACGAAACTAACTAAATAAACCCTTGGGTGATGGTGTTCAGCTAATGATTTTCAGTGGTCTAGCTGTCAAGCAGAAGAATAAATCATCAGAGTACTTAGGTGTTGCGGTGTTCAGGCTTTCAATGCACAGACTTCAGCACAACAAAGCCCATGAAAGAGATGCCCAGCAACGCCCCTCTGCAGTGCCTGGGCTATGGCAAACACCCAGTGACAGCCAGCACCTGAGACAAGGCAGGAGGGCTTATCCTGGTGGTGGGAAGCACAAGAAGAGCAGATGAGTTACACTTTCTGGTCCCAGCTGCATTGGAAGGAAGCACACTTTCCATTTCTGATTCTTTCATGAGAGTCATCTTTGGGAGCTGGACACATGGACTGTTCCATAGTTTTCTTTCTCTCCTGTCCTTCCTGCCAACCTTAATCCTTAAACCTTAATCTTCCCAATTTTGTCCTCAGCATGACAAACTTGCCTAGGTACTTTTGCAGAGCAGTGCTTGGAAAACAAGAGATTGGTGAATGAAGGTATTTCCCTGGTCTTGAGCTGAGGTCCCATCCACTGGCTGAGAAAACTGTTTTGCTGGTGACTTGCAACCTGTACCCAAGCCCTTAAGAAGGACAAAGAGGGAGCATTTGAAAAAATATGCTTTTCATTAATTACAGCCCTGTCTTTGAAGGTACTGTGCACCCACCTCCCAAAAGCTGGCATTGCTTTCCTTTATGTGTTTGTCCCCCTTTCTGCTTTTAATACAATTATTTACTATGCTAGCTGCATCTGCGAGCCAATTTCTGAGAAAAATCCATGCCAAACCTCATTATATATACTGGTTTCTATTGTATTATAATCGCTCATCAATAAATACTTTAGTTCCATTCCTTTTAAGGGAGAGACCATATTTCAATTTAAATGGAGCTTTCTTGGTGCAAACAAAGGAGACAGAAATCCCAAGCAGTGCTAAAAGGCCGAGATAAGTGCTGGTGGACACACTACAGGGCAGTTTTAAGATACACATTTTTAATTCCTGTTATTAGTGCAGCAGTGGAAAAGAGTCAGTGTTTCAGCCTCTTGAGTCCAGTCCAAGGAAGCAGTGACGACAGCAGTGGAGGTCAGAGTGGTTTGCAGGAAGGGAAAGCACACTAATGAATTCTAGAGGGCTTGTAATGCCATAAAAGATTCAGTTAATCTGCAGCATAGATGTTGATCAGCGAAACTGAACCTAACTCTCTGGACCTTGTCAGATGTATTCTGTGCATGTCAGTGTTCCACACCAATTACAGATTTTAGAAGATGCTCTCATGCAAAACAATGCGCCCTAATATATAAGCCAGCTCAGATGTAACTAAAATTAAAATCTGACTGTGGCAAATCTCTGTGATCCTGATATATGAAAATCCAAATAAATGATTTGTTCCCAGAAATGAAAAATAACTTCAGCAGGAAATTTCAAAATTACTTATGCAGGATTAATCCAGTTCAATGAATGCATCTTGCGTTGATTAATAAAGCAATCCTGAATTGCAAACTAAAACGAGAGGAGACTTCTGGTGCTGATATATTTGTGTATTTCTGAAGCTGGAGAGAAATGCGCACTTGCAAGAGACGTGGTCAACCAGTGTAAACAGAGATTGAATACAAATAGTGATTTTCTAATTGTCTATCTTCTCCCTGCAGCAGAAAACTACCTTTTTGTCATTGATCTTTTCTTGAAGAACATAGGTACTATGTTACCTGCCACACATTGAATGAGAACAGGGCATCTAACGTGATTGCACAATGACTCCAATTAGTATCCAAATGACATCTGCAGTCTTATATAGCAAAGAAATGAAAAACTTCAGCACTTTCTGCTGATTTTCTTGCCACACAGAGAAGAAATTTTGGTCAAGTAGCATTAGCTTTTGTGACTGCTGCCCTTGAATTTAATTGGGCTTAGAGGTGAACAGATACAGGGAATCTATTTATATAGTGAAAACAAGGGAAGGAGATTTAAATGAGTGTAGCATTTTCCCAAAATTTTTATCAGCATTGACACAGACAAAAAAAAATTAATGAATTTATTTAAAGGGGTGTCATCATTAATTCTAAAAACCTGTTCATCAGTTTGGAGAATTGCCTTCAATCATTGCAGTGTTTTAAAAAGGAGTAGTTATGAATGGTTGAGGTATTTTGCTAAATATCATTAAAATCCTTATGGTTTTATCTTTAAAAAATTGTTTCTCATGTCACCCTTAAACATCTTCCAGAAAATCACACTTGCAGGATCACATTTGTAAAGCTTCCTTAGTATCTTGGTATACTGTGTGGTATTCAGTTCCTGATTCTTTGCAAACTCATTTCCATTTTTGTTTCCATTTGTGCCAAATAATTCAATTTTCAAAAAACTTTGGCTGACCAAGACTATTTTGTATGAATGGAGGCTGAGCTTTAAATGTACTTCACTGTGAATAGTGAACACCAAGACTGATGATCCTTTGCATAAACACTAACAGAAAAAATTGTTGGTTCCTGTGTATGTAGGGGTTTTGCAAAAGGTGTATTAATATACATGTACACATTTGCACCCAAAAAATATCAAGTTCATGGGCTGTAGCAAGGACAGCTGTGCCATTGTTTTTGCTAAAACTGTAAACTCAGTAACAGCATTGAAACTTGGATGTTTTTCTTTAAAAACCACCTCTTTAACTGCAAAGATGCCATTAGTCACAGCAGGGAGCATAACCAGAAGGAGGATGTCTGTAACTATAGCAAGAGAGCACATTAAACTGTAGGTCAAAATCACGACTGACTGATTACCTTCAGGGTGAAAGTAAATCTTCAGGCTTGCTGGAGTGATAGGGAACAGGACTGGCTGGGGCTTGCCAAGGTCATCCCCTGCCTCCCCCACACCACGGCAGGGCTGGTGATGTCCGGCGCGCTCCCAGCAGACATTTGCTGACTCGCCTAACCTTCGTAGCCATGTGTGACGGGATGGAGTCACCGTCATCATCAGAAAATGCTTCCTAATGTCTAGCTTAAATGTCTCATTAGTTTAAAGAGGTGATTCCAGGAAGAACCAAAAATAGAAAAAAAATATTTTCCAAAAATCCAAGTCCACAATTAAATAATCTAAAACTTTCACAAATGACAGAATCTTCAAAGCTGCTTTTTTTTTTCTGCTTTCAGTGGATAAGGAGAATTGTTTATTCTCACTCTTAGCAACTGCTTTTTTTTTGCAAACCCAAAGACTACCAGTCTTTGCTTTTCTCTAAGCCTGTGACTCAGTCTCTCCCTGAATATGGAATTTACACCTATCAGCAGTTCTGGTTTTCCCTTTTTAGCTGATCTCCATCTGGCCCACATCTTCAGCTGCACAGTGACTAGTGCAGAGAAGAGGTTTCTGTCTAACTTACAGTAATGCAGCCCAGGGTTGCAATGGATTGAAGCTTTGCAATGAGGTCTTTCCATCCCTAGGAAGCCTCCTTATACCTTGCCCAGATCAGAACTGATCAGACTGATATTCTGGCACTATTCAAGACAGAACATCCACTTCTTACCAGCACTTCCACTGAAGATAAGGATGAAAACTGTCATCTGACTGTGCAACATTCAGGTAGGGACTCCAATAAAATTTAGTGAATGGAGTTTACATACCGGACTGTGTAAAGATTAATTAACCTGCTGTAGGAAAAAATGCCACTTTAATCAGTGGCTGGGCACTCAGAAAAAAATTACTCATGCCTTTTAAGCTCTTTTGCTTCTTCCAGTGGAATAAAATGAAAGATATTGGTGAAGAATTATGTCTGGCACATCATCACCTCTTGTGAATTATTCTCCAAGCATTCACTTTTGCCATGATATATTCCACTGGTTACAAGAGCTGCTGAGCACTGCCAGTACCTGAACTGAGAAGATATATTTCTCCAACAGTGGTCTGTTTTGACTAGCACAAGTGTGTCATGCTCTGGATCTCCCCATCTTGTTTTTAGGTGGTCTCTCAAGGCCACTGTTTTCATAGATACATGTATTTATGCTTCTGAAAAACACCAGCTCTCCTGCTTATCCTGTAAAAAATGTCACTGGACATCAACTTCAGTTGATTCCAACGTGGATACTTACTCCATGCCTGGCCCTGTAGTTCAGAGTTTAATCAGAAAACCTTTTGTTGCACTCCTCAGTGATACTGGGTCTAGTAACTAAGTCTTTCCATTTAGGATTGAATAACACTGGCCATTCCTCTCACAGTGGGGAAAAACCCCAAAGAGCTGTAGCCTTGGTCTGCAAAGTGAATTGTGTATTAGACTCCATGTCTAGTCCAACCCAAAACATCGATGCATGAAGCCATGGAGTAGCCCACACCCCAGTCACTACAAACATCACATTTCCATGCCAGCCCATCAGGCTGGCCATGGGCTCTGTGTCTTCACTCCCTCCTCTCTCCTCCATTCCCTGGAGATACATGATAGCTCTTCCAAATGCCCCCTCCCCGGTGTCACTCCTGGTATTCCCCAGTCTCTGCCCATCCCTGGCCTTCTGCAGGGCCCAGTGTCACTCACAGATGGACAGCAGGGCTGGCACTGGCCATGTGTCGGGGACTGCCACTGTGCCCTGACCCCATCCCTGTTTCAGATGAAATGATTAAACTACATTGCTTTAGGGAATTAACGGCGCAATACATTTTAGAACCCAGCTGCAGAACAGAATCGACACCCTCATACTTCACCAGAGGGTACTTATTGATAGCTATGGAGAGAACTCACAAAATCATTTTTAAGACCTGGAACAACACTTAACAGATGAGAAAAAGAGTTGTCGTTCTGTACTTATTGGTTCCAATTAGAGGATGAACTGTCCTCTATTTTCCAAAGCATGTTTAATTTTGAATGGGTTTCTTGTGAGCAGTGGGCTACCATTGGCAAATCTCATTTTGACAAGTACTAATTATGGACAACGCAGTGGCAGACTGTAATCTCTGTCATGAGAGCTATCAACAGGGATGCAGTGAAGGCTTTAACAGTGGGTGGCAGTACTCTGGGTCAAATTAATCACCACCATAATGACAATGAAATCAGTAGAGCTTTGGGATGTTAAGTTTGATAAAAGAAGCCATTCTATTCTCTGTCTGGCTATTTACATTAAAGCCTGGCCTCAGCTTGAGCTAATCCTTTGTCACAGTGTACAGGGCTGGATTTTTTTGGCATGGGGGAGAGAGAACAAAGAGCAGTTCCCCCTTGCAGAAGAAATGTTTTCATGTCTAGGTCTGAGTGGCTGGAAATGGATTACCTAAGTGTGAAGCAGACAGCCCCAGATTTGAACAGGCTGCTGTTTTGAGGCACGTGAAAGGACTCAAAAATGTAAGTGGGATTTTTGGGGGGTACAGCCTTGGAAGTGCTGATGTGCATGAAGTCAGCTCCATTTGGCTTTGGATTCTTGTGAAAGAGCTTTAGGAAGGTCTGTTTTCCTCCTCTGCCTCCCTTTACCATGGCCACACATTGAGGTCTGAACAAGTACCCCCTTGGAGCATGATGAAGGCAACTACCAAACAAATAAAGATACAGTGAGTGCAGACACAGCTTTAAAAAAGGAACATTCTAGGAATAACCAGGTGAGATGTTTCTGCATGTAATGATGCTACACTAAACTGTGTCAAATCTGAACCCAAGTCAGCCTTGCGCTACAGCTATGGACTTGCTCACCATGGGTGCTTCATACTGCTTAATTCTGCTTAAGAGACATGTTTCATGCTCTGCTGCTAATGGCTGTTTCTGTAATACCGAGCCTTAGAACATTCCCTAGCAATGTTCCATGTACCAATGCGATCCAATGCACAGGCTCCCTCTGCACCCACAGGAAGGGCACATGCAGGGGCTGGACAGGAGCTGCTGCCTTCCCTGACAGCTCTTCAGGCTTCACATCCAGGGCAGTGGAGCCTGAGGCACCGTTCATTGCATTCCAGTGGTCCATGTGGACACAGCACAGCAATGGGCTGTGCTGCTTGTGTTCCGCTGTGGCACAAACATGGAACACCTCCTGGTTCAGCCACGCAGGCTTCCACCACCACCACCGCC
>VZTX01028359.1:0-28252 GCA_013400915.1 Pardalotus punctatus
CAGTGCCCCGCGGCGGCGGCGGCGGTTCCGGGCGGCGGCGGCGCCACCTCCTCGGCGCCGCGCCCGGTGCATGGCGGTGGTGCGAAGCATGGGCCCCGAGCGCGTATGTCCCCGGGAGCCCGGGCCGCCGGAGGGCCCTGACGGCGCGGCGGGGTGGAGCGGCGATGAGGAGGAGGAGGAGGAGGAAGAGGAGGAAGGTGGCGGGTACTTGTACCAGCCGCTGAGCCAGGAACCGGAGCAGGGCCTCGGCGACGCGGGCCCCGGCCTGCAGGAGCGGCTGCAGGTACCGCCCAGCGCCTCGCCCGGTCCGGGGTTGGGGGGTACCCGCGCTCCCGATCCCCGCTGCCCGACTTTCTCCGCAGATGCTGAGGCTGCACCTGCCCGACCCGCCGGTGGACAGCGAAGAGGAGAATGAGGAGGAGGCAGCGGAAGGCGCCACGGCTCAGAGCAGCCGCAGCTCCATCCCCATGGATGCAGGTAACCGCGTCTCCGGCAGGACCCTCCCGGGGCTCCGCCGCGGTCTCACGGCCTCTCTGTCCCCAGAGCATGTGGAGCTCGTGAAGAGGACGATGGCCAGCGTGAAGCTGCCCACCCTGGGCATCCCTGCCTGGGCCAGCCAGATCTCGGAGGAACAGTGGAGGGACGTGGTGCAGCGCACGCTGCAGGCGCGGCAGAGCCTCGGTAGCCCCCGGCCTCAGTGGAATTGAGGGGCTGAGCTGCGGCACAGGGGCTGCAAACCCCAGCCACCCCCTCCACCCCGGAAGCACCCACTGCCTTCGAGCTAGGTGCTGACAGGACTTGCCAGTATCAACCTTCCACTTTGTCCCACTGACATTGTCCGATTTTCCTTTCCACTCCTTTTTCTTAGTTCTGGCTGGTGCATAAGTCAATGTGATGACTGTGTGTTGGCTTCCTCTGCCTCTGGGGAGGAAGATTGGCTTCCATGCCTGTGTGCACGTGGGGTGATGGGGCTTGGCTGGCTTTGCCCAGACTCCGTCAGGCCAAACACTGGACTTGTCCCCATGCTGACAGTACCAGAGAAGTCACTCTCCAGGCTAGGGCCCCTCCTCCCACGACAGGGTCTGTATGTTGGAATAACAGAGGCGGAGCAAGATGTGTCATTCCAAGAGATTGGTTTTATTTAGTTCTGTACATACAGGGACATCTGTACAAAATCCAACACTTTCATACTATGTAATGCTCTACTGAAAATAAAGTACACCATATGTACATATGAACTGTAAGCAGCTTAATACTTGTGTCCAGGGTGTGAATGCAGTAGTTTTGCTTTTTCCCTTGGGAGGAGCAAGCCAGGTAGAGTGGAAGAGGCAGCTCCAGTTCTGTCTGTTTGGCTGACGTGGGGAAAGGCATAGGCAGAGATGAGCAGCACTAATGCTAGAAACCAAGTATTGAGCAAGGGGAGCTGTAGCGTGGCAGATGCTGGTCTGCCTATGAGCAGTACATGTGGTGAGAGGGTGAGCGCACTCCCCCCTGTCTCACATGGTCCCCTTCTGAGGTGTCCAGGACACTGGAATGAATAGGCAGCAAACAAAGGATGATGTGAAGGTACTAAGCCTAAGTTCCCTGACCCAAAACAAGACACAAAAACCTATGGGATACCAAAGCTGTACAGCACGTAATCATCATGTGTTACAATCCTGCCCCTGCACATGGCATAACCCCAGCAGCATTCCTCTGGCCAAGGTCAGGAGCTGCCAGCAGAGACTGATCATCTGCAGGACAGTGCCAGCCTCTGCACACCACAAGATTCTGCTCCCTCTGCAGGCAGAGCAGCCCACAGTGAGGAAAGGCAGCCACTGCCCAGCAGCAAGCAGGCTCAAGTGAGGGCATACCATGCTCTAGCAATCTAAAAATGAGGTCTGGGCTTATAGCGCAATGATAAGCAGCCAGTTGGAGAGTGTACTGAAACAGGATGGAGCCTCCTGCCCAGCCTGAGCCTGGCAGCCCTCATTTCCGCTGTGCTGCTCTGGTGCTGTTGGCACCACCCACCCAGTGCATGTCCACATGCTGTGCCAGGCGTGAGGTAATTGATTGGCAGCTGATCATGAGCTCAGACTAATGTTCAAAATAAGCAATAACCTCCCTGAGGTGTTTCTGAAGTCTTCCTGACAAACTGGCCCGTTGCGTGAAGCGGAGGGGAGGTGGGGTCCTGCGTGACTGGGGGGGATCTCACACATGCGCTCACCAGCTCCTCCCAAGAGATGGTGGCATTCCTGGTGAGGGCTGAGCCGGGAGAGAGCTACATGGGACAGGATTGCAGGATACACAGGTCAGAACAGCCTCGTTGGGGTTGGAGGAAAGATGTGTTGCACACCAGCAGAAAGATTAGAGGGGGTGATCCTCTGACCTGGGAATGGTTTACTGGTGAGGACAAGCAGATACACCAGAACCTTCTACAACATCCCATGCCGCTGCAAAGCACTGTCAGGCTAGCACCAACCTCGTAAGCTCCCTACATTACTGCAAACCCACTTAAGCTTATGTGTCAAGAAAGCAGGTGCAGCAGGTAAGATGCAAGGACTCCCTTTTCTATGACAAACCAGCCTCTGAGGTGGCACCTTGGCCTGGCACTAAATCTGCACCACAAACAATAGGGGTGAAAGCTGGATTACAGTAGCACCCAAGTGCTGCGCAAGCCCCTGGGCTATCAGCAAGTATCTCTAAATGCTAAGTTAGCATGAGTCCCTGATGCACCATGTGATAACTAACAAGGGCTTTGGGCCACAGCAGGTGCCAATGTAACAGGACGAGGTGAATTTTGCTCAGAGCATCCATGGAAGCAATTCAGCAGTAGTGCTTAGCCATTGATAATAATGAGGAGACAACTGACCACTCAAACTCAGCCACGCCCCATGAGGTGTATCCATTGCTTCCACTAGCTTTTGGAAATGACTAGCAGCACAAGCTTCCTAAAAACCCTGGCCCTGAAGAGCTAAGGATGGGATACAGAGACAAAGGGAGAGCTGCAGGAGTATTTTAATTGAGCAGGTAGAGGAAGAAAGTAGAAGTCAGTGGCTTACACCTGCTACAAAGCGAGAAGTTAATTCTGGGCCCACAATTTAACCCGAGACATCGGGAAGGAGATGAGTCAGCACGGACCAACACAAACAGCTGAAGGAATTCACTTTCTCACAAGAGAGCTTCTAAGGATGCTCTAAAGGGAGGACTGCAATAGTATGTAGTGCTTGCACCCAGCTTTACTGGGGGTGGCAAAGCACTGAACCCCCACTCCACTGACGGGAACAGAACAAAGGGCTTGTAGCAAAAGAAAGGAGAAGTAAACATTTCCTCCGCTGTACATAAGACCCTTCAGCTGTGGAGCTGCACCCCAAGGCAGGGTGGAGAGGCAGCAGAGCCTTCACAAACTCTGCTTCTGCCCCAAGCTCAGCCTGGGCTCTGATCATGGCAGGGCTCAGCTGCACAGGCAGCATGGGGGCAGGTGTGGCAGAGATGGGCACTTGGAGTTTGGAGCAGCACACTGAGCCACGCATGGCAGTCTCTGGCAACCCAGAGCCTGATCAAGGCTCTGACGTCCTGGCAGAGTAAGAACCTGGTGGCAGCTCACAGTGAAGCGAGTCCTGCCTGGACTGACACAAGCCGAGGTCAGGCAGGCTCCCTTCATGTCTGCACAGCCAAGGTGGAAAAGCAGGAGGACCAAGAAAAAGCAGGAGGACACGACAGTGGTGAGATACAAGTTATAACGTAAAACCAGATCTACCCTGGAGGTATGCAGATGGAGTGGAGGACAGGCACAGCTCACCATGTTCATTCCTTACTTATACATGAGAACTGAGTGCATTTCCATGACCCCTGGAGGAAAGGGATGGGGCAGAGCTTCCTGGGCCAGCTCCTGAGCCCGTCAGAGAGCCTCCTGGCTTGAGGTGAGAAACTCTTCTGCTCTCTTGTGGGCCTCCAAGGCTTTTATAGTGTAGACATCCTGGGGAAGCTCAGATTTCCGGCGCAGCAAAACTTTGTCCTTCTTAATGTCTTTCAGCATCTACAAACAAATAAAGGAGTCAGGAATCAGTAGCAAACCCCTTCATGCCTTTAGCCTCTGACTCCAACTGCTCTAGGATATGCTGGGTGACACTGCAGCATACTCCAGAACATGCTGAGAGCCAAACACAGACCAAAATGACACAAGAAAGTCCCACTGGCAATTTTTCCAGAGTGGGAAGCTTAAATAAACTCCACTCTTCGGACTACAGGTTGATCTCTTAATGATCAGGGATGAGAGCAGTGGCATTTACCTTCAGAACATTTGGAAAGAGCCAGTTCTAGCTATGCTGATGTCCTGGCTGGATTGGGAGCAACTGTGAAAGGACTTGAGTCACCTACGCACCTGCACAGCCTCTGTCTCCACCGTTTTCTTCAGCAGCTGTATATCCTCTGCAGTCGGGGTCTCTGTTTCCATACAGCACACAGAAGGCAAGGGTAGAGGTGCATAATACATGGGGTACTGCAGACAACACAGACAGCTGGAAAGTCAGCACTTCATCCAACACCAAGCCTTCTCCCCCAGCACGCTAACACAGCATGGCACAGTTCTTCTAGCTGTCCTCTGGCCCCCACAAAGGCAGCAGTAGGGACACACACAGGAAAGGAGTATCCTGTTCTTCCCATGCCCTCTGACTCACAGCACACTGCATGTGCAGCTGCAGCTGAGAGTGTGGTCCAGAAACACATACATGCTCTCTATAAGGCAGTACTTGGAGGTCAGTGCTACAGAGGGACAGGCTGATAAAACACTTGCCAACATTCCCAAGACACTGTTTTTTTGGAGGGACAGACAGTGTGCACAGGACTGAGATCAGGTGCTAAAGCCTACTCTCATGGGCTGAGGAAGTAGGTCAAGACCCCCAGCACATTCTTCTCATTCATACCAGATCCTGTTGACACTCACCTGGGGGTTCAGCCGAGCCAGCTCCTCTATTTTCTGCCACATTTCTTCTCGTTCCTTCATCCTGAACCTTCCCCTGTGGAGGGACAGAGCAAGAGCAAGTGTGAACACCTGGGGAAAGTGCGGCTTTCATTCACAGGATGACAAAAGCAAGACAGCAGAGAAGTGCAGGCAAGGGGAAGAGCTGCCCTGTCATTCAGAGATCCCTAATGCTATCTAATTCTAAATCTACAGGTGAGATGAGGCAAGAAGAGGGGACACACTGCAACTAGCAGAGGGTAGGCAGGCATGCTCCTTGCTCACCTCAGAGTACAGGATGGCAACAGTGGGCTGCACAGGTACTTTTGCCCTGCTTTGTGCTGGAGGAGTAGAGCAGAGTGTTTGGTTTCTGGAGTAAAGCCATGACACCAGTCTGGATTTCAAACACATATTTTCCTGGTGTCCCACAGATGGATAGAGACAAACTGTAATTTCCAATAGACCTGGGGTTCCACTGCCCACTGTTCCTTCTCTCTGTAACCATAACACACCAGAGAGCTGCCCAAACACCCCTGGCACAGCTCTTGAACTTGGCACAGATTTTGGCACACATTTGAAATTACCCTTCAACAGGGCCACTTATAAATCCCAGGACAGTGAATGTTCCCTGCAAACCACCACCCCTTGTTATTCTCTTCTGCATTTTAAACATCTGCACTAACATTTCTGCTTTATTTCTGATTTTAACTATTTGGCTTTCATCCCAGCTACTGGTCGTTCTAGTGCCCTATCTCTCCATGTTAAGGAAGTTCTTATACTCTGCAATCACATCACACTCCTGAAATTCATATAGGCTAAGAATAAGAATGAAGCTGCCAAGGTTTCAAGCATCAGATTATTCCACCAGAAAACATAGGGTCACAAAAAACCATCCAACAAACTGAGCCCAAAACACCCCAAATGAATAACCCATTCAAGACACTATCTGCTCCAATTTCCTCACTGGTTTTCTAAAGGATTCTGATAATTCAAGCAGTTTCAAGATGTCTGAGGAGATTAGAAAGGTGCAGTCAGTCCATTTGCACTGCACATCAGAGAAGCAGCCCCGCCACACGTCTTTAGAGAGTCTGTCCCTCATGATCACCCCGGCTGTAGCTGCACAGCTGGGGGTGAAGCAGTGACAGGCCTGAACTGGCATGTCACTTGTAGGCATGTTAACTAATTAAAAACAAGGCTAAGCCATAATCAAGCCTCTCAACATCTGGTTGCAGCCTAACAGTGAACCTACAAGCTCTCTCCTTTTCTCCATTTCCTATTTGCTGAATTTGTTTACATGTGCAATCCTTCCCACACAGGCTGTTTTCTAGTTCACAGCACAAGGTTTTCCGAAGCCTAATTAGGCACAGAGGCACTAGACAAAAAAAAAAAAAATCTTAACAAGAGCAGAAAACAGTGCTGCACTACCCATCCTTTTACTGGACAGCTCTGAGCTGATTTGTTGAGCTTTTTCAGAACAATTCTCCATCAGTCACACACCAGTGCTGGGAACAGTCACCTTCAGCAGGTCAGCAGCTAAACAGGGAGAGAAAACTCCTGATGGAAACACTAGGTAGATCTTGTAGGAAATGTGCTGTCACTGTGACTTAAAATATATGTGAAGATATTTGTGGGCTTCACAAACGCCCTAGAATGGGAAAAAAAGAAATCTTGCTTGCTCCCATTTTAGATCCTAAAAAAACCTTAATTTCTCCATAAGCAGGTTACCTATCTGAAGTTCTGATTCATATATATCAACTTATTACTTATTATCAAATTATTTACTCCTATTTCACAAAACAACAGAATGTATCCCAGAGTTCCCCACTCCCAGCAAGGATTAGCTCTGCTCTCCCCACCAGCAGCCCTGGCTCATCTAGGAATGAGGATCACTATTTTATGTCACTAAGTCAGCAGAAAATAGACCCTTCAGAAATAAAAAAGTTTTCTTCTCGCTTACTGAACTGACTCAGCTCACCAAGGCAAGCCATAGAAGCACAAAAATCAGCACAAGGCAGCAGAAAAAGTGGAATTCTTTCCTCTTTACAGCATCATGGCACAGGTACTTGCTGAGCTCAGATTTTATCCCTACCACTCGCTCTTTGAAATTGCAGGAATTACTCCATCTTTATCACTGGTAAATTGAAAGCATCCTGTGGCATGAAAGATGCATTATGCCCACTGCACCAAAGCTCTTCAGAAAAGTCTTTCTAAAGCAATAGGATTCTACTGACATCACTACAACATTTATGACCTGGTAAATATTTCCAAGGCAGAGCAAAGCTGAGTATCCTCTACATGGCAATCTATTTCCTAATGACTCAGCAAACTCTGTCACTCTTTTCTAGACTGCCTTCTTCAGCAGGACTGAAAGGGTTTTTATCAGGGCACACCTCATCCCTCTCATAGTTATGGCTAAAGAATCCTATTTTTTGACAAAATGACTTACCACCTTTCCATTTCCCCTCTGCCTTCTGGTATCTACCATCTTTTACTGGACCCCAAGAAGACTTTAGGATGAACTCAAGTTACTTGGCAAAAACCTCTTACTCACTTCTGCTTCTCTGCCTTGTATTGCTGTGTGCAGTCATCAAAAAGCTTTTGGTTCATCTCCATGAAGAGCTTCAGTGCATTGTAGATCAGCCCATGAATTGTCCTGCAAAGGAACAAGGAAAGGAGAACAAGTGATGGTGGGCAGGTTCTTAGACCCGAGTTGGTGCCAGCAGCACAGACAAGAGGTAATAGCAGCAGCAACTCATTCTACAGATATGTGACAAAAGATTCTCACACAATCCCAGCTCTTACCATGGCAAAACCACTTCCACAAACACAGCAGACACTATACAACAGGGAGAAAGAGATGGAGAAGAAAGAGAAAGACCCTGGGACAGGTCTGAGTGGTCAGAATAATGAGTGCAAAAATATGCATTCCCGTGTTCATTGCTTGTAGTTAGAAGTGGGAAATGAAGGATACTAGGGGCCTGTTCAGGGCTGTTTTCAAGGGGGCTTTAGTGCCTCCCACAGTTCCCACCACAGATACAAAATAACTTTTTTGAGCTGCCAGTGTTTGGTCATGAGCTTTGCAACTGAGCTGCCCAAAACACAGACAGGCAGCAGCCCCTTAGAGATGGGAATCAGCCCACAGAATATCACAGAAGAAAAGTTGACTCTGCCAGCAATTTATGAATAGGTTGCACTGTGTATGAACTCCCTATGGGACAAAGACTCTCCTAGGGAATTTTAAAAAAGTGTTGAAGCTGTCTCTGAATTACCTGACCCAGAGACAAAATATGAGACTCAGTAGATTAAGCTCTGTCTCTACCAGCTCTACAAATGGAATATGGAAGAGAGATGTAACCCTGCTGGACTTAAACAGGCTGTCTGACCAAGCAGAGGAACTATGGTAAGGAAAAGGAGAATTTGAGGTACTCAACCTGCCCTGAGAAGATGTGGCTATTGCTAAAACAAAACCAAGGAGAAATAAGAGGAAAATACTTTTAGAACTTCTTCTGTGATACCACTGGGAAGCAGACCAGAAAAGACAGAAACAGCAGAATCATGAATCTTGGCTGCTGCAAGGACACAGAACTGGTGAAGGGTTTCAGATGAGAACATAAAGTCCTTTTCTGAGCTCTGGACTTGTCCAGCCTCACTAGAATTAATTTTTAGCTAATTCATTAAAGGAAGTGTGTTAAATTAAATTAATTAAACTTGAATTAACCAGGTAAGGAATTAAACGAAGAAGTCAGAAGAAAGGAAGTTGATAAGAAAACCATAAAACAGAGTCATATCGAGGAATCAGACACAGGGGACAACACTTGAAATGGAAAGCTGCCCAGTTAGTTCTGCTTTCTCTGGTCTTCCTGTACTCAAGGAGTCGGGCACTGCATTAGCCAAGTTCTCTGGTCTCAGAGAACATAAGGGTGGGACATCAGTTAACAAGCAGCCAGAAGTGAGATGGAAAATCTACTGCACACCTCTGAGAGACTGGCAACATCAGTGACAGGCAGATATCAAAAGTATGTAGACTCAATGGCCCCAAGGCTGGTAAATGCAGGTGTCTCAACCCTTGCAGAAGTAAGCCACTCTGGTCTGCTGTGGCACTTTTCCATGGTGTGGAAAGATAGCTGGGGTAAAATTAGAGGACACTGTGAAGTTATATTCACATCCTAACAGAAGCTATAACAGTACAGGAATTATAGGGTAAAATGCAGCTGGTGTTCCCTCGATGGAATGCTGCTGGCATGCTGAAAGCCTGGCTCCCCATACACACAACCTGCAGCCATAGCCCCTGCTGAGGGGCATGGAAAGGAGGGTGGAGCAGAGTGGAAACACCATGGCCAAGTTCTGTAGAGTCCTAGCAGGGAGGGGAACTCGATGGTGCTTTGCAGCTGATAAACTGCACAGGGCCTGTCAGCCAAGGGAGACAGGAGATGTGTTGTGGCTGAGCCAGGAACTGTAGCAAAATCACCCTCCTCGGATGAACTTGGTTCGTTATAACACAGTTGTATTAATGCACACCTCCATCCCAAAGCCACCCACCCCAGGGCATGACCACCCCTTACTGGGCACACACTCGGTACTGTATTGACTACAGCCTTGAGAGCAAAGCGAGAGAATTTTACACCAATCAGTAACAAAGGCAGGTATGACTAAGAGTCACTCAAGCTCCACCTAAACATAAAAAAATAATATAAAAGTAAACTGAGAATAGGGGTAAGTTAGGGAAGACTCCATCATAACTGCTGGGATAGGTCAATAGGCTGAATCTGTCTTCTTCCCCTGTGGGTAAGAAACGTACTCTGTGCACACTGGATATTTTCATTGTGAATTAGAGCTTCTCTGTGAATTGCTTTGAATACACTTTTGCAGTCAGATACTATCACTGCCAGTCCTTGAACCTTAACCTGTCACAATTTTCTCCTTATTAATAAGGAGTGTTATTCCATGAACTGTCAGTGTGAGTCCTTCCCAGTTGCTGGCAGTCACCAGCAATGGGAAACATAACCAAAATAGTGGAAGACCCACGGAGGGGTGTCTCTTATGCTGTTGGCNGGCTCAGCAGCTGGTGCCACCAAGCACTACGCATTGCTGCATTGCAGCAGCATGCCCCAAGACTGCCAGTGGGTCAAACAATCCAGCATGACCAGCAAGTGTCAGAGCACAAGGGAAGACCTACTTGTTCCAGTGACTCTTGGAGTTCTTGTAGAGTGCTGGAAACATGATTGGGAGGATTTTAGCTGCATTATCGCTGATCAGGCTCATAATATATTCATTGTTCCAATAGTACAGCGCTCGCTCTGCCACCTGCAGCAGGAGAGAAAGCCATCCTTGAAGAGGCTCCTTCCAGTAACACCCATAGTGCACAGAGAAGCCACCACCCAACCAAGGAGCCCACATGCTTCCCCACAGCACAGGGCTGACCTTCATAAATGTCTATGAGGCCATTCATCCCTCCTTCACCTTAGTCTCTGCCCATCACTTCTCACTTTTCTGAGAAAAACCTCATGTTCTTGAATAGACAAGCTTACTGTCAATATACTGATGACTCCAACACCCTTTACACAACACTTAAGGACAGTAGTGTCATCTACTCCAGGTCCCAACTCAGATTAGCTCCAAGCCTTCTTCATTTCCTCAGACTGCTCCCTGTAAAGTTCCATTCCTTCCTGGCTTTCCCACAACAGTCTCTCAGCTTTGAAGCATGCTTCAGTCGCCAGTCCCACAATTCAACCCCCTGATTTAGTAAGGGTGAAAACATGGAAAATCTTGGGGCAGCCATCCTGCTCTAACAAGACAAACAAGTCTGACAAGTTTCCACACAGTGACAGACAATGTAGGCTAATTTCTGCATTTAGTGCTAGTTTAGAATGGCTTAAAAACCTAGGAAAAGAGACATCCAGACTTAGTTTTATACTTCAGATGATGGAGAACTTGCTATATCCCCTTAACATATTGTTTCACACAAGTAAATGAAGTGAAATTCACTTTGTGTTCACTTACCTAGCTTTTGGTTTTCGAGACCTGGTTAAGCCTTTGTGTGCTAGATTAACACACAATCCACTCAGAGAAAACTCACTGCCAGCAAGGTGCTCAGACTCACCAAGAAGTCAGTTCCTAATTTTGCTCTTCAGACAAGCTGTAGACTGTTCAGCCTGACCATATGGGACACCTTTGGAGTTAATTTTCTTAGGCTGTAAAGTGTTTGCACCTTCTCCAGGTTTCTCAGTATTGTTCTTCAGAGTTTGGCAGCAGATGAGAGCTGCTATCAAGTACAGGATGTCTCTCCTCCAGCCTTTACCCTGTTTTATTCAAGCCCCTTAGTTCCTTCTGGTAGCTCCCTCCACACCCAAAGTCACATTAGTCCTTTGGTTCCCATCACCGCACCAGTAATCCATATCCAGCTGGTTTCCATCATGTTCCCATAGTCCTTTACAGGAAACTGATTTTTTACATACATGCGTGACCTAGACTGACCTTATTTATGGCTTGTAAACACATGACTCTGTACCTCTCTATACCAAAAGACAGACTGAAGCCAGCCTGCCTCACTGTGCAGGCACTCTCACTTGGGAGATGGCTGTGTCACTACTTTAATGCTCCACCTATGCCTGGGTCAACCATGTGTTTCCCCAGTAAGCTAACTTGTTCCTGGGCACTCTTCATGGCAGTCTAAAACAGTGAGCCAAGAACACCTGCTAGGAGCTACTAGTAGGTCCTACCACCCTGTACATTTTAAACCTTAAGACTACCATCCACAGAAGTTCTATTAGCCAGGTACTACAACCAGTTTCTCTTCAGTGAAAACAAGGAAGAAGCAGACTCCAGCACTTTTCCAGTATACCTCACTCTTTACTACCTATGCCTGAATAAAACAAAGGACCTTCTCTGCACAGTCTCTTTGGTTGGCCTCCCTCCAATACTGCAGAGTGCTTGGTTTTACTTCAAGAGGGTGACCCTGGATGGATCTCCCGTGTCCTTGCTAGCCAAAACAGAAGATGGCAGAGCACCTGTGCTCCAGCCCCACTCTGCTGCAATACACGGTGCTGAATAGCACAGAGCAGCAGGAGAGGCTCCACTGATCAGCTCTCTTTTCTCTTTGGATGAGCTCATGCTGTGGTTGCGATGAGGATTCTCACTGCTTCCCACCACATGTCACCCCAATACTCACCCTGGTCACACCTCCACAAATACAAGCCCCAAAACTGTGGTGTCACCCTCACATGCCAAGTGGATTACAAGTCAATGCTCTATCCCATCCCTGAGCTGCAACCTACCTGGAAGTGTGGGCTGGAGACACATTTGGCCAACTGCCTGAACAATGGCTCCATTACTTTCACAAACTCAGATGGCTCAATCACGTCCAGGATCTCCTCCAGCTCATTTAAAAACATCACCTCTTTGGGACTGTGAGTTTTGGGCCAGAACTTCAGCAAGCCCACAATCACCTGAATGGGGAGGGTACAGAGACAATGTTAGAGGCTGAAAGTTAACACCAGCTGCAAAATAAATTTTTAAGTGTGTGGTCACAAGAGCAGAGGGGAAGAGATAACAGAAGAGACTTTCTCAGAAAGTCTGGGTGGGTGACCAGGGAAGAAAGAAGACAAAAGCCCAAACTCTGCCACGTTACACTCATGGCAGCAGCACTGCCTAGGCTGCTATGACTTCATATTATAAGCACAAAGCTTAGAATCACTTTTTATCCCCAAACACAGCTTAACACAGAAGGGTGGAACTGGAGTGGGCAGCAGCTGGCAGTGCAAAGTAACCATGGAAGATCAACTAATAAAATTGGAAGTGCTATGGAGAAGGTCTCTGAAGAGTCATTATTCAAAACACTACAGAGCTTGAATACTGGGGAGCACCGAATAAATAATGCAATGGATGGGTTTGGGACAAGGAAAGGAAATACTACTTCACACAAAAGTAACTGGATTATGGAACCCATTCTTGCAAGACTTTGTGGAGACTCAAAGTCCAAACAGACTCCAGAATGGAACAGACAAGTTTATAGAGTTTATACCTAATGGTTATAAATAAATATGACAATGCAGATGCAACTTCTGGCTGCGTAAAACTATTGCTTACAAGATTAGGGAAGGGCTATATCACTAGATTTTATTTATTTTTAATACTGCTTCCTGTCCTACCCAACTGCTTCTCGACACGGTAAAGGCAGAATCCAAGATGCTGCAGACCTTCACTCTGCTGGAAGAAGAAATGCTTACTCTGTGGACTCTAGAGTCACACACAACTGGCCACAGGAGTTGCCCTTTCAAACGTCTGTACTTCAGCTACCTGATCCTGAAGCTAGCACTTGAGAGGAAGTCCAGAGTGGCAGAGGGACAGTAGTGGGCAATGCAACAACAGGATTAGAGATATCTGAGCATTATGTTCCTGCCAACTCAGGACTTGAGAAGCCAGCAGTTTGTTATCATCAATGTTTGTCATTACTCATGTCTGCCATTCAGGCAAGAGTTACCTTCAATGACTCAGAAGTAATTTCTCCTACAACTAAGGTGGTGTGAGGTCTGTGGAGTCTGTGTTTGCTATTACCGAGCACATCTGAGGCTTTGCTCACCTGGCAGTCTTTCAGACTGCTGTTAAGGCAAGAGCTACCATGTCAAGCCTTGCTGAGCAAGCTTCTGGGAGGCCCATTTGAGGCAAATGCAGACCCAGGGAGTAATGTGGCCTCCTTCCAGCACTCCTGGTAATATCTGCCAGTGCATTCAGAATCTTGTTGATGCATAAGCCCTGTAATTCTTCCAGGCTTCAATAACCCCAGTCATCTTGGGGGTCTATTCAAAACCTTCACAAGCAAGGTGCTTCAACACGAGTTGTGGCAATATGGCCTTGATATGTCTGGTTGAGACGTAACACCCACTGAAGGTAATGAAATTGGGTCATGCCACTGCTTTCCACAAGCACCAAACCAAATCTGGGTCCATAATCCAGGGGCCACTAAACCATTACCCAGGAAGCAGTGATGAGTTACAGAGATTTACTATCTGAGTAAGCTGCAAAGTGAAGCCTAGAAATACTGACAGGTTTCTACTTCTCTCTTCTCCCTCACCCTAGGAGGTGCTTTGGCAGGAGGCTGTTGGACTGGATGTCAGCCACAGGAAGTACTCAGCACGATCAGGAAGCTACTTTACGCAGTTTGTTTCAGAGCAGGCTTTTGGGAACAAAGGAAATTGAGGACCCACGTCTAAAGGAAAAGCTAGGAGGTCTACTTCAGCACTGCTGGTGTCAGAGCTGTGGAGTCAGAAAGCTGACAACAGCTGACCAGCTTCTACCCAGCACAGGCAGGCTCACCATAAAGCACACACATTTCAGCCAGAGAACAGAACGACCTCAGCCAGCATTACTCATTAAAACACTCACACTTTCGGTGCTCCCTGCTACACTGACAGAAGTATGTGTTCTCTGCCCATCTGCTGTTTTGAGCCTGTGAAGCTCAGCTCTGTAGAAGACATTTCCTGGCCTGCAGTGGGTGGAGAAACACTTGTCTCCTTCTTGCACCCTCTGCCAAGCTGGCATTTAGCCTGGTTAACACTGCAGGTCCATGTAGCCAGTAACTAGAATATGTGAGGTCTCCATCTACACTGCTCACACATTTTAGAACCTGCTGTATCCCAGCACTGTATGCTGAAGGCAAATGTGTCTACAATGTGACTTATCTCTGTGAAGGTAGCAAACTGATGCTAAAGCTGGAAGGAGAATGCTTCCATGAAGGAACAGTGCATGCCTAAGTAGACCTTATGTCCCAGGTTCCTAACCTCCTCCCCACAATTCTGCAGCCAACTCCAGCAGTCTGGAGGGGACTCTTACTATTTCAGGGCTCCACAAGCTCTGGTTCCATCAGATGGTCACATATTTTTGTCTCTGCAGCACCTCTCACTAGCCAGAAGCTCTGGCCTGAAAGAACAGCTTGGTATCCTGTTCCTTCTGCTGCACCAAGATCTGAAGCACAAAGACTACAGCCCACCTTCCTGAAGCTTTCAGGAAAGAATGCTAAAGGCTTGCACATGAGCAGTACAGCCCTTTCTGCCCCCAGGGAGCCAGGCAAACCCAGTAAACAATACCACTGACTCCCAGCCTCTTTACAGCAAGCATGAAAAAAGGCTGCTCTAAGGAAGCTGTGAAGCTTTTTGGGACTTGACTGTCACACAGAAGCAAAGCAAGGTTACTCACTGGCTCTGTCAAGCTGCTGTCTTTCTCCAAGAACTGTACAACACAGTATGCCAGCTGTAGGAAAAAGACATGGCAAGATTAGAGCTTCCTCAAGTGCACCTGAGATTAAAGTGCCACCACCCCCCTAGGCTGGAAGTAACACCATGTCCATTATGGTGCAGCTCTAAACAAATCCAGTTTTCTGACGGCAAGTGAAGGCTTCAAGACCAAGCAGGCAGGGCCTGGGCTCAGGACATTTGTGCAATACAAAGGATAAATCTTCAACCACCTAGAGCAGTCCACAATCAATACATCCAGATGCAAGCACAGCTACACACACTGGGGAGGAACAAACCTGACTGACACAAAGCCCTGCCCCATAGAAACAGGGCTGAGAGAACAGACATCTCTACTTAATACCCATACATTTTCACTTCCTAGCCCAAGTTCTGATCTTCTTTATTCTTATGTACTCAAAATTGGAAGAAATTAATCTCTAAACCAGTCTAGCAGACTACCACACCAATTTCTCCACATAACTCAGCAGTGACTAACAGCTGATACACCACATGCACAGGCTGATTACTGCAGCTAGGAATTTTACCTCTGTGGTTTCAGCAGGGCCCCAGTATTTCACAAGCTTCCAGCACAGAAAGACAAAGCAAGCCACAGCATTAAGACAGAGGGAAATGTCAGGATACCCTCCTATCATCCAGTGGCACAGGCCTAGGCACTGCAAGAATGGGACAACCACTACCATATGGGACTAGTGCAGAGCCCAGAACATTTCACAGCAAGAACTTGGTACAGTGCAGTAATATGGCCTGGTGAATAGCTATAAGCAATTAGCTTTTAAACTAATATAAATATATAGAGCTTATAATAGCTATAAGCTTTTGGAAAATCCCAATCTGCCCTGGGAACTTAAAGTACTTCTCACCTGTGGATGGTAGACACTGAGAGACTTCACTTTGTGCAGTGGTAACAAGACTCTGATGAGGAACATTTTGTGCTCTTCCTTCAGAGGCAAAGCAAACCCATTGATTATGCTGAGAAGAAACAAGAGTCTTGTTAAAATTTTTACCTTGCATAAATACAGTGTCTCTCACCTCACAAAACACACTAGCCCTCACCAGCCCCTTGAGGAAGCCGCCACCAAAAGTGTGGTTGCTGCAGCCCAGGCTGCACACTGAGCTCAGTGAGAGCATTCCTGGCAGGCACCACAGGGAAAAGCCTCTGACGGAGCTTGGACTCTGCTCTGTCCTGTGCCCAGCTGAGCACACACACACTTAGGCAGAACCTCTGGGGAAGGCCAGCACAGGAGCAGCTCAGTGCTTGCTTCAGTCTTGTGCTTTACAAAAGAGGAGGATGGCAGCACAACAGGGCTACAAACAGAAGGGAAGCTGAAACCCTGGAGAAGGCTGCCCATTGCTAAGGCTTCTCGGAGCTGTGAGGAGCTGCTCTCTTTTACTGCCTGCTGAGGCAAGATAGCAAGTGTGACTGGACAGACTCAAAACAACAGGAGACAGACCTGGGGAGGAGAATGCTACCACTGTGTTTATCAGCAGGCTGGAGAGTACTTTACTTTATGCTCTGTCAGACTGAGATTCTCTGGAAGAGGCACCTCCTGCAAAGACTGCTGAAAGGAGGCACTGCCTGTTCACACAGCGCACTGGGCTGGGAGGCCTCACTCACTGTGGGCCCTCTGGGACTTCCAAAAGTGGCCTTACCTTCCCAGGATCTCCAGTAGCTCTGCAATCCCATTGTGGTGTTCTGTTTCATAGATGAACCTAAAGAGAAGGATGAGAGGTTGTTGCCAAATGCTGGATACAGTTTGATAAGCAAGAGGAAGTAAAAATGCTGGAGACAAGGAATCTAAACGGTACTAAGAAAGACCTCACCTGTAAAATATATTATTGATCTGCCTCCTCACATATGCTCTCAGACCCAGGAACTTCCCATAGATCCTGTGCAGAATAGTCTTTAGGAAATCTCGTTCTCTGGGATCTTCACTGTCAAAGAGATCCAGCAGCTGTGGGGAGAGAAATTCAATCAGTGCCTGGCTACTGCCTGTCTGGGCAAAGCTACCAGCAACACTGGGCCCTGCTCATGCTTGGCAAAAAGAACTCTTTCAGCTGAGTGATGCCTTCAGCACCCTGAGCACAGTAGTCATTTCCTTGAAACACATGACCTCCTAGTCACAAGCTGGAACCATCAAAATTTCTTTCACCTTCAGAAGCACAGAGATAGCCTGAACATTCTACAAAGCTGTATGTCCCCAGATTTCCCCCACAAGACCCCCATGCCCCTCTCCACTTGTACAATGAGTTATGAGTTACAGCGACTACAGCTTGTGCACAGTCTTGCCCTGCATATAAAATTCTGTTTGCTCATTCAGGACAAATAAAGAAAAGTCACATCACCAAGCACCAAAGCCTGCTGCACGTCCTTCATAAAGGTGGTGCATAGTGGCAGGGGCAACAATTACTTACAGATAGCACAAATTTCTGGTCAATGTATTTCTTGGCTACATTTGGTTGAAAGTCAGGCGATTCCAGGAACCGGAGGAAGAACTCATACACCAGCTGTGGTGAGAGAAGAAGAGATTACTTAGAAATCCCCCTGTCCTCTCACCAGTGTTTACTTCAGATTTTGTTTTCCTTCTCCTTAAGGATTCAGGGAAAGGCTGGGAAGCCTGAACAGGAGCACAAAACCCCATGTTTCCTTACCCAGTGGGATCAACTCAGCTGCCCTTGCTCTGATGGGAAGGGGTTTCTGGTGGGACATAACTGCCCAAATCTGCATGAGATCTCATCACCTCAGGTCCCCTCAAAGATAACATCCACCTACTCAGATTAAGACACTAGGCCTGGGAAACTCTTCTCACATCTTCAGCACACATCTCTACAGAGAACAAAAACCCCCAGAGATGGCAAAGGCTCAGACTCACTGGATGCCCTTGAGACACACCAAGGAAGAACAGAAGAGTAGAGACATGAAACAGACCCCAGGAAAACATGCAGTGTCCTCTGCCTCCTGGGTACTGAATCAAGGTTGGCTTGGCCTCACTAAGCCAGGAGAGCTGCATGCTGTGTCCCACTTGGAAAACAAAGAGCAGTTTGCTTTAAGGCTGTCAGTGCTCAAACATCAACTTCTGGTCCTGCTGTTTTCTGAGAGGGATGAGTCCACTCTCATCCCTCCTAGTGGTTCTGAGGGGCCACTAGGCCAAACAAGATCAATGCATTTGAAAGGTCTGACTTTGGAATTGAAGGAATTGCAGGAGCATGCATCCACAGGTAGGGCCTAGCTGCCAAGGACGGCAGTAAAGAAAAAACTGAGGTGTCGACCAAAAAGCTCAGCATTCAGTTGCCACAGGTCCATGCTGGCTGCTGCTGACTCAATTCTGAGAAACAAATGCTGCCTAGCACTCATAGCACTGTGGTGCTGAGGACACGCTATTTCTATCAATGTTCACATCCCTATGTCAACTGCAGCAGTGAGAAGTGATTAACCACTGCTGCAGAACAACACCTTATTTCTTCTCTGTATTTTCTGCTTCATTCTGCAGTACCTGCCTCTTCTTCTGTCTTTGTCTGCTTGACAACATGTCCCTGTGCAAGTGCCTGGAGCTTTCCTCCTGACTTCCACTGCTGAGCTCTATTAAACCATGCTCACTGTCACTTTCCTAACCCTCTTCCCTTACTCTAATGTTTTAAAGCCATCTGCAGATGAATGTTGTACATAGGCATCAGCCAGTTCCCAGGACACCCTTGCTTCCCGCACTGCCTAGGAGCCACCTCTGACCCCTGGGTGGCAGGCCTGGTCTTTCCCCAGGAACCCTCGCAGGCTGGTGAAGCAGCACTGGCAGGGCTGGCAGGCTCCAGTTCTACATGGACTCTTGACTTCCTGGAGATAAATTCACCAGATCTACATCCCCCACTCCTCCTCACCTGAAGGTGTGGCCAGGCAGCCTCTAATGTAGGCTCATCTTCTTCAGGGTCAAACTCTGCTCCTGTGGGGTTGGATGATGGTGGAAGTGTCCGGAAGAGGTTCACTGAAAACTGAGGTGAGTGAAAAAGTGCATGAATTACATTCTGACACCTCATGATGGTCCTCCACATAGCAAATCCTTGACTGCAGAGCAACACATTGTGATTTGTCACAGCTGTGCCCACAGACCAATCCCTTCCCGTAGGTTGTAGAGTTACAGTCCGCACAGAGCCTCTCCAAGTGCAGTCTGTGCTGGAGTCAAGAGCTTCCACCTCTCCCCACAGCAGGCACTGTCCCTACCACCACCCTCATACACACTTCCCTTTTTGAAGGTGGGTAGATAAGGAATGGGTAGGACTAGGGGTTACACTCCTCTCTGACAAATCCCTATCCCCTCCTCCTCCTCCTCCACTTCTGTCTTGGGGGGACGTTATGATAATCCTGTATTCCCTATCTTTGGCACACAAGCCACACAAACATGGGCTTCATGCCCTACCATGATAACAGCTTCAGGATAGATGGCCTCAGTGACGACATCACGGTTGTGTGTGATGTATTCCACCATCTCATTAAGACCTGCTCGCTTCACCTCCTTGAACTTCAGGTCACTGAGGGGGTCGGAGATGAAGTCAAAAAGAACGCAGCACTGCCGCAGCTTCTGGATGAAAAGCTCTTCTCGCTCGTGTGGAGGAGCATCTGTCAGAGAAAGCAGGGACATCTGTCCTTGGAGACAGGCAGAACATCTTCCTGGTTTCCCCAGGTATCACTGTGGTTTGCTCCCTGTGGTCTCCCCCTCCCTGTCACACCCCTCTTGGATTGTTGGAGGGAGAGAGGGAGAGGCAGTGTTATCCCTGCTATGGACATGGGACAACAAAGGCTTAGGGACTGCAAGGCCTCTGAAACAACTATCCCATGAGGGGATTTCAAACATGGTAGCACCTTCTAACCGGATAAGCACTGATCTCTTCCCTGTACAGAGTACACTGACAAAGGAACTCAACCAGCTCCCATCACACACCAGTGACAGCCATGGCCTGCACCCCACGGACACAAAGGGAGCTGGGCAGCATACACTGTAGCCTAACCTTCCTCCCAGAGAACATGGCAGAAGAGAGAGGCCAGGGTGGCAGGAGCTCCACCTTAACAGATTCTCTTTTTGATACGACTGGAAACTATGCACTGCCTTTGCCAATGACACAAACTTATCTCCTGCTTGTAGAATGCTACTGAGCTGCAAGGCAGCTGCCCTTCCTCAAAGGCTTGGCTGTGTCCATGAGCAACATCAGCAATGAGTCTGGCTCAATGACTGCTGAAAATGCTTTCTCCTTGTCCACATTTATGTTTAATTGCAGCATAATGTACACTAAGTGCTAATACTGAGTAGCTGTCCTAATGTGGACAGGTTCAATTGCACTATCATAATTTGCAATGGAAACACTATGAGGAGGAGGCCTAGTCTTCCCCCAGGAAGGGGGGGCTGTAGAAACCAAGGGCAGTCTGCACCAAGGTCTCGGCACTGCACCACCTTCCTGCACAACCTGCTGAAGAATCTAAGGAAATCCTCAGTACACAGAAGCACGAGCGGTAAATAGCGCAAATGGGAAGGTAAGTACAAAGTTTGCATTGAGAATACTCTGATTATTTTAGGCCATCCATCAATTCTCTACCTGCTGACAAGCCAAGCACCTCTCTCAGAACTATCCCTGCTGCACTGCACATAAAATTAGCTGGATACTGGCAGGGTTGCTTTGGGAAGAGCCCTTACACCACCGCACTCTGCCTGGAGAAAGTGCAGCTTCTCATGTAGGTCACTCCCACCCCACAGCCTCTTTACCTTTAAGGGCTGGGAGTTTTTGCAGTTCCCGGTTTTTGCTCAGATTGAAGCGGGAAGAGCTGTGCCGGCGCTCCTTCTTCACAATCTGGGGTCCCCCTGAGTACTTGATTTTATTCAGCTGGGTTGGGGGGGGAGCACTGTTACTGGGCCGCTTATTTGAAGTTGGCTGCTGTTGTGTCTGCTGCTGTGGCTGCTGTGGCTGCTGCTGAGGCTGCTGGGCCTGATGAGGGAGAAGAGAATAAAGCAACTCAGAAGCTTTTACCTACAAGCCTCATAAGCAGACACCATCAGGATCTTCTTGGAATGAAGAAACTGGGCAGGTTATCCAGTGTTTCACTTGTAATCGAGTGCATCTCATATGTTCCTGCCAGCTCTAGAGCTGTTGATTGCATTTGCAGCATACCTGCAGAGTAAACATCAGTTTTACTCATGTCTGTGAGGTACGACAAAGACACCGTAACCTCTTGGCAAAGCAAGTGTTACGGATATGAAAAGCAAAGTCATATCTTGCAATAAATTGAGTTTGTTGACAGAAAAAAAAAGAAGAAATAAGAACTCTCTTTGGTCCAATCAGAAATCTCAGTCTCTGTACAACACACAGCAAGCAATTTGAAAACCAGCAATTTGCTTCTTTGTCCTTGTGCACGGAATCACCTGGGAAAAAGCAAAGCAGTGTGTAGTACAGAGCAGACGTAATGGTCTTGGAAAGGCAACAGTGAAGACCACTAAAATCATTGCTGCATTCACAGTCCAGGAGCACCTAATCTACAAACCACATGGACCATACATATAAACATATGCAACCTTAGATCCCAGGCTGTGGGCTCTCCCGAGCCATCCTGGCAGCTCTCCCCATCTCTGCCCCGTTTCTGCCTCACTGCTCTTTGGATTTCTGTAGATGTGCCTTTTCCACATCACCCCTTTTCACCACACAAACTCTTCCGGCATTCTCCTCTCCCACTTCACTCTTGTTAAACTGCACTAACAGAGGCACTTTCTCATGTTTAGCACATGACCAGAAGCTCAAGCCAGTGTTTGCTCAGCTCAGCTCTGTTCTGACCTTGCTGAAGCTCTGCTGGTTCAAGTCCTAGTTGCACCATAATGACTCAACAACTGACCCTTTAATTTCACACTCACCCAACCTGTGGAAAACTCAGCACAGAAAAGGGCACCATCCTGCCAGAAAGCAGAGGGATTAGCTGGAGACAGCCCCTAGCCTACTCTGGCTGTGCTGCATGAGCCACCTCCTTCCTGCTGGTACATGAAGCCAAGGAGCTGCAAGATGAACCTGTTTAGGATACAACAGGAATGGCACAATGGATGGGGAGCAGAGGTGAATGAAATCCTTGGATGACATCCCCTTCTTCCCTCATAACTCCCAGCTGCCACATAGAGCACAGTGGTACCAATGCAAACCTCACCAGAACACCAACCAGCAGTGTTTTGAGGGAGTGCAGGAACTCAGCAGAGCTCTCCATCCTCCAGATGGCCAGTCTCTTCCTGTGAGGACCAGATGAGCTGCAGCTAATCTGCACAGTCCTTTCCCTGAACTGGTTTCCAAAGAGGTACAGCACAGAACTGCAGTGCAACAGCAAGTTACTGCACCTGCAGCATGTGGGAAGGCAGCATGGTAGGAACAGGGAAAGCTGTCTACAAGGAGATGCTGCTTTACAGACTGGGATTTGTAGAGCAAGTACCAAGACTCCCTGTGGAAAACAGGGCCCAACACAAAACACCAATTTTTTTGTCAAGCCATTACGTTGAACAAGAAATCAGAAAGATTTTCTGGTCTGGCTGTTTGAAGGAAATCTTGAGTGGTTCTATTTCAAGCTCAACTCCAAGACAAAGGTGGGGGGAGACAAAAAGATTTGAACTCTTTACAGTTTACATTTGTTTTGATTCCCTTCACGGAGCAGCGTTGTCCCATGATGAGAGGAGGCAGCCAGATGAGCTTGTGATAAAAACAGCAGTGTCTGCCAAACAAAGCAGGCCCAGACTACAAACTGGAGGCCACTTATCCTAAATAGTGGTCTCTGCTCAGTTAAGTCAGGACAAAGCCTTGCTGGCCAGCTTCCAAGACTGAGAAGTTCATTCCTCACTCTGAATACTTGGGTATCAGGGCAGTGTGAGCCACTCAAGATGTTGTCCAGATGCCTTTGGGAGTCCTCAACTCTGCATCACTCTCCTTCCACAGGGAAGAAGGGAAAAATCTGAATGCTGAGCCATCACAGAGAAAAGATGGTACAGAGAGAAACAGAAGATGCAATGGTGGCCTCCAAGGTAACACTGAAGGAAGCAGTACACATGGGCCCTCCTAGCTGATGGGACATGCCTGTGCACTACTCACCCGCTCAGAAACACCACAGGCAAATGTTCTGAGCATGGTGCTTTTACTGCATTTGAACAGGCTGCATCAGGGGGCTGGGAAAGTCCTTGCCACATCTTCAACAGTTTACAGTCTTCAGTCTTCAACATCTTGCATGAAGAAAGACAATACATAGCTTCAGGTTTAGCTGTCAGCTATTTAAGAAACACTTGTACACATGCAAAGGTCACACAACTGAGATTGCCAGAGAAAACCGGATGGCTGGGGAGCTCAGATATACTCATAGACTGCAGTGCTCAGAGGGTTTATGATGGACTGCTTCTACAGGCACTTTCTGGTAAAAGTTGAATCCCAGCTTTCAGGAGGTGCTTCCTGTGGCAGGTCTGCTGTCCTGCTGCCTTCAACACCTCCTACCTTGGCCACATGAATTAGAAGAGGCTTATTTTAAGTTTCCTAACATTTTCTCCTCTGAAGTTTCCATCCCTGAAAACACAGCAGACTACTGAACCTGAAAGCTTTTCTCTTCTTGCACAGACTCTTTCCCTGACACCAACATCAGCCGACTGCTCCATGGCTGCAGGCAGCCCTCTACCTGAGCAGGTTCAGGCCCCTCCTGACAGGCAGGGCTCACACACCATGGCAAAGCCAACAGCTTGGGAGGCACTGTTTGCTGTGGCTGTTACTCTCCATATGCTGAAGTGACTGGAGAACAGCACAAAGCACAGTGGGGCAGCCCCACTTTTCCTACTGCAGTGGAGCATCTCCTTGTGCCAACACGATGGGCTAGCCCCAACTGCAATCAAATGAGGACTCCTGCAAGCACAGGCTCCCTGGCTCCAGAGCACTTCCTCCCCACTGGTTCCCACCACCTCTCCTACTTGTTAGGAACTTGCCTGCACAAGTCAATGAGCCCCAGGCCCTGAGCTTGCTCTGTGCCATTCCTCTTCAACCCAGAGAACAGAGATCCTCTTCCTCCAGCCATCCTGAGCTGTGCTGGCTTCTCCTGCGCTTCCCTACCCATGCATGACCTCACCTCTGCAGGCACTCCTACTGCAGCTGGGTGCATCACCACTCAGGAAGCCCCTTCTGCCTCACAGGTCCCTTGAGCATCTCCTGCTTGCTAAGCTTCCCAGCCCAGATCTGTTCTCAGCTCCTCCTCCTCAGATGACTCTTCCCTTCCGATCCCTCAAGTCAGTACCTGCTCTCTTTGTCTGCTGTTACACAGCTTCCCTATTAAAATCAGGCCTCTGCCTCACAAGTAACATGAACACACTGTAATGCCTGTCTCTGAATAATGAACTACAGGTACTGCAGTAACAAGCCCCATGGAGATATCTGCAAAACATGAAAACAGAGCAGCTCAGTGAAAAAGTGCACCCTCTCCCAGAGCTGCAAATCTCATCAGCAAGGCTCCAAGCTGCCCTTGAGGCAGCAGAGCAACTCCCCTCTTTACTGCTGCTAATGCCTGCTCCCACTTCCAGGTCATTAACTCTCTTCCCCACCCTGCTGCCTCTCCCAGTCATTCTGGCCAGGAGGAGTAACTCTTTCACATCCTCTCATTCAACGCTGCCTTGCTCTCCGACATTATTTCTTTTTTTGCCTTAAATAGCTACACAGAAGTTCTCTGCATTCATATATTCATCATGTTCCAGAGGGACTAAACTAAACACACCTTTCATTTCCTACTCCCTGCTCTCATGTTTTACTCCAGTGCTCCTTGTCTCTTCCTAAGCAAATGGCCCCCCTCCCCCAAAGCCAGGGGTTGGCCAAGCTCTGCTGGCTATTCACATCAGATAGATGCTCATCTTAGAGTAAAACTAAAAGAGCACTGCAGTACCCCTGTACTTAAGAGGGAATCCAACACTTGCCTCCCTTGTGGGGATATGCCTGCTTTTGGACATATCTGCCCTTCCAGATAGCTCCACTAAAAGCTCCTTCACTGCAGAGAACAAAGCACTTTGCTTAGGGGGTTCTGGACTGACTCCTACCCTCTTCATCTCCCTCCACAGAGATCCCCATAGGAGCTCCTCGTCTACTGCATTTGCCCAGATCCATCAAAACAGAGCTGCTCTGCAACAAGCTTTACTCATCCCACCAGCCAGACAAGTTGCCTGCAAAACAAGTCACAACTTTCTGGAACCAGGATAAATTAAAGTTGATTCCTTCCCCTGCTCCATGGAGCACAGTGTGAGAGGAATGCACATACTGGAAGAGGGCTGCCCAAATGCTGCTCCCCTGCTGCAAGCCCATTAAGCATCTATTGAGATATGAAGAAAAAGGAAAGATCTCTTTAGTGCTCCCAGTTTTTGTCCTAGAACAGGCAACGAAGCAACCATAACTCCACAGAGGAACTCAGAGGGCATGAAACTCTTACAATGGCAGCAGAGATATCCAGACTGGGCTCAGCCCATCAACCCCACCAGACAATACCACTCCCAGAGTTTCACAAGTCAAATCACCTCTTGATTCTGACACAAGAAAGGAGTTTTGCTCCCAGCACACATTACCTAATTCCTCACACAATGTGAAAGTCAAAATACCTTTCTGTGTTTCCTGAAGAGCAAGAAAATCGCATTCAAACTGGTATACATTTCTTCTTATCAAGCAAAGAACTCTCTTCCATTCTGCAGCAGAGCACTCCAGAAACAGGAAAGCACCAAGAGGGAACAAACTTCACTGCAGACTCAACACAGAAAGGAAGAAGAGACTTGTGGCAGTGCACGCTGCAGAGGTGTCTCCTTTCTGCTCTGCTCTCTGTTCCTATGATCAAAGGAGACCCAGCTTTCCATCTTAAAGAAGGGCTGGATTTCGTCTGGAGTATGAGGAAGTGGCTGGGTATGCTTTGTGGGAGGGAAGCTTAGACACATCACTTCTATGTTTCTTCTGCACCCAGGCAAATATTACATGCCATTTCAGGTCACAGAAGGAAGCTTGTACCCTGTGACATTCTTCCCTTCTTACTGCACTACTTGTAACCAGGAGAGCAGTGCCACAGCCTGCTGCTGATTTGGGCGGGCATATCAGTGTGACTTACTTTTTTGGCTATTCACTGCAAGACCTAGGCTTTCCTACATCTTTCCAGAGCTGTGAACTCAGCAAGGAGTGCCACACAAATAAAAGGTAAGTCTGATCCATAATACCGATGCAGGAGTTCTCTCACTTCCTTGGAGTCTGCAGACAGCTCTCCACCAAGCTGTTTTCAGCTGTACGCACAAAATAGAATGGATGGAAGCAAAGGCCAGGACGCAGGATCTACAAAACTGCTGCCTGCTCCAAGGCACACAAAGTTAGACTGACTCCTTGCTGGTCACACAGCAAGTTAGGTATGAGCAGAAAACTGAGTGGCTCATAGTAAGGATATTTTCTGAAGCTCTGCAAAGCAGATCTGTGCTTTGAAGCAGACTCTAAAATAACATTGACTACAACCACGCCACTGAACTACACATTTCCTCCTAGTCTTCATTAGCCCTACATGTCTCCCATGCCCAACCCTCCAAATTACAAGTGCAACATGCTCCAGACAAGACTATAGCACACAGGCTTCTATGGATGTAGAAGTGGCACAGCTTGTTTGACAAATTACAGTATTAAAAAAAACAAAACCACACATACATGCATGCTTCCTCAGACATGCGTACAACAGTCTTCTGATCCAAATCTCAAATTCCACAATCATTGCCTGAGTACCAAATGAACTCAGGACTAACAGAAAAGTTCCAGTGTACATAAATTTGCACTAATTCTAAGCACAGTTTATCATACTATCATATTCTGCTGAGGCCATTCTAATGTATCTGCCTTGGCAACATCAAAACTGAGAGTGAGACGGCACATCTGGGAATACTGATTGTGCCTTCTTGTGAGGAATGCTGCATTCAGCAACAAGGCTGATATACCAAAGGAGAATAATTTAATCTCTAGCAGTTTATTCTTTCAAGTGTTCCTATCCATTACTTCCTAATCTCACTCCTCCAGAAAACGCCTCAGAAGAACAGATCTTTTCCTTTTGCTTCTCACTACTCTCCCACTCTGACACAAAGTGACAACAGAGTTTATTGCACTTTGCTCTGACAGGAGCACGGAAGCTGCTCCCATCTGTCAGGCTTCCACCTCGTTGATAATCATGGCTTGTTCCTTTCTGCAGCCAACTTTGCCATGCCCTGCCCACCTCTGTGAGCAGCACTCGCCCTCAGCTTCGTGTCAAATGTCATTTTGCAGGTCTGTAGGGTATGAGACTCATCCAGTCTCATCCATAGTCATTGTTCCCTTTGGGCCAATTTTCCTTCTCTGACTTCTTAAGATCCTGGTGACATGTGTTATCTGGTGGAACAGCTTGAAGTAGCTAAAATGAAAGATTTAATTCCTCCCCAAAGATGAGGTGTACATGCACACTGCTGTACCCAAGGTGAAAGCCTTACCTCTTCTGAATTCTCTGCCCCACCATCCTTTCCGCTACTGCTGCTGCTGCTGCTGCTGCTGCTGCTGCTGCCAGGCTTTGTGGTGCTTTTGGTAGACTTGGGAGACTCCTGAAAGGATGAGAACACATTCAGAGAAAACTTCACCTCGTTCAGAATTTTAGGATTTCTCTGCAGAGTTCAGATGTGCCCTGCCACAGACCACTCCTGCAGCACACCCGGCTCCAGGCATCCACTCCCAGCCCTTTTTCCCTGGGAAAGGCACCCTGAACGGCTCCCTCGGCAGCTGACGCCCAGGGCGAGGCCACGGACCCAAGCCCAAAAGCGATGCCAGCATCACAAGCTGACCCCGGAGGGGCACCTGCGGGTGACAGGGCCCCGTGCCCACCCAGCCCTTCCCCGGGGCGCCGCCCCGTCAGAGATGCACGGTGCCAGGGCACCCACAGCCCCGGCCCGGCGGCCCCGGGCGGCGGCAGAGGCGGATCCGGGCCCTCACCCCGCCGGCGGAAGGAGCAGCGGGGCCAGGACGCGGGTGCGGCCGTACCTCCCCCACCGGGAGCATCCCCGCAGCCGGCGGA
>VZTX01028391.1:0-44759 GCA_013400915.1 Pardalotus punctatus
ATAATATATAATAATATATATAATAACATATATTATATATTAAATGCTCTTATAGTAATAATTTGATATTATATTAATAATTACATTGTTGTTGCTTTATAGATATAAACATTATTAATAAAACATTATTGCATGTATATTTTATATACATGTATACATATATAATACACTGGTTTTAATATACAGTGAATTCTGGTGAATCTTTGTCGTTAATATATCTGCATTCCAAAAGGAGGCTTCAGAAGTAATACTGCACAGAAGCAGGGTGCCAATAAAAGGATGCCTACCTCTGTCTATTGTTCACAAAGGAAACTAAGCATGATGAGAGAAGACATGTTAAATGTAGAATTATGTCTGTGATAGTATTGTAAGTAGCACCTGGGAATTCAACCAGATATTTTAAGTGAAGTGCTGATCCATAAAATCTTCCCTAATAGCTCTGCTATACTAATATCATTCTTTGTAGAAAGTGTTTCTGTTTATTCCTAAATTTCCTATCAGGAAAACATTAATCCATTATAACCTTTGTTACTCATGCTGATCATTACTGCTGAAAAAAGTGTAATATGTTATGCAATAACTTACCTTCAACCTTTGTTGACTTTTAAAAAAAAAGTTGATGAACTGGCAGGAAGAGTTGTGTCTCTCATTGTTTTTTGTGGGAATTTTTTGGTGTTGCCATTGTGTTTTATTGTTTATGTGTTTGTTTTGGGTTTTTTTAAATCTGCAATTGGATTTTCTGTGAAGTAAAAGTATTCTATTCACCTGAATTAGTTACTTTTTTGAGATCTGGACTCTGCAAATGCTCAAGGTCATTCCTATGATGTCACACTAGCCGTGCTAGTGATCCTTTCAGAATCCAGAGCACATCTATCTCTAGCTGAAGTTACATACTGACTAAAACCAGAAAAAATTAAATTTTGAAGCTGGAATGAACTTTTTAACATTGACTCAATTAAGGGGTGTGAATTTCAGACTGATGGTTCCTCAGATGGATACCACAGTACTGATATACACAGCAAAATATCTGTGTAAGGCATAGTATGGAAAAGCAGTGATACAGCAAGGTGTCACATAACTCTAGAAATTCCTTTTTAAAAGAAAGGTTACAACCTATTTTAAGGGAAATTCCTTGCAGAAGGAGACTTTCAAAAGCAGTAAAAATTTTTGTTGGTAGTTCACCCAGGATATTATTTTTGAGTAGACAAAAATAATGTGATTTAATGTTTATTACTTATGCATGAAACATACTGAACTAAATTGAAAAATTACACCATTATGTTTTCAAATCTGATAGAATTAAGTAAATAAACAGAATTAGAGGTTTCTCTAATATTTTGTTAATTACCAGAACAAGGTCGATTAGACAGCATAAATAGTGAGGTTTTCTGCTACATGCACATGTATTTGAGAATACATATATATATACATATATAAACACAGAGAAAGCTAGCTAAATTGAACCAACGGAAAGTCTCGGCCAACAAATGATAAAGAACTTTTGTGAACTGAATGTAATGATTTCTGTAGGATTTCTGATCTTTGTTAGAGAATAGCAGGTATGAAATGTCCTTGAATCTCTCCTTGTGATTTCTAGAGAAATAAAAGTAATATTGAACTATTCATTTATGGTCCCATGGAGGTGAGGAAGTACTGATCAGAAAAACTTTGTCCAGACGAACAAGAAGGAAGTTAAACTTTGCTTTGCTCACAAAGGATACTTTTTGGAGCAGGCTGTAAGAGTATATTATTTATCCCATGACAAAATATAACAGTGAATTAAATCCTAGACTCCTCACTGTTGCGTGTTGGTTCTATCAATCACAGTTTATTGCAGGAATAAGTAAGGTGAAGGAAACATCTGCTCAGTGGTGGGCAGGCTGTCTGCTCTCTCACCTGTAGCAAGTGTCCCCTTCAGGCTGAACTATCCCAGGATTTTCAGAGAAATTTACATATTTCAGTCCTGCACCAGTGGTTTTGAAAGAAAGGGAAACAGATGAACATTTTCAGGCTATTTTGATAGCTACCAAAATCCTCAAGTAACTTAGCTTGTTTCAGACATCACAAGGTTTTACACGCACATAAAATAGCATGGTTCAAGAACTATACCTAAGGCAAGCACTCTAGATCACGAACATTGTGTGGATATGTTGAGCTGTAATATGGAATTTCAAGGAATATTTATTACTGGTCACATAGAGAAAAAAGAAGCACTGAAAAATGTGAAAACTTGAAGACTTTAGACTTGGCTCTATCTTGCAATGTATTTCAAACAGCTCAATGAAAGAATGAAAACACTCAAAGATGAGAGAAGATTGTTTATTGTACTGACATAATTCAACTTTATTATGGAAAATGTTGCCTTTTCCTTTCTGGTCTTTAAGGATGTCTTACCTATTTAGCAAGTCAGTAACTACAGAAAACTTGCTTGGTTCTAACAGAGCTTCAGATAACTATTTTTAATTTGGCATCTAAAAAGGATACAACTTTCTTTCTTTTTTTTTTTTTTTTTTAATTTAATTTATGTGTGTACGTTTGAATATAGCACAGGTTATAAAACCATAAGTAGTCATTCAGTGCTCACCATACATTTCACCTCAGGAAGTGACAGTCTGTCTTGGGGATCTCTATTCCTTTCGACTTATTTTGATGTCCCTAGGACTAATAGTCTGGATCTTGCATCTGGGTTAGTATTTATAATAGTTTAAAGTCAGATCACAGCAAGCTGATTTGTTTGTCATACTAACACTCTATATGTAGGATTTCCATGAATTACCCAAGTGCATATTACAACTGCTTAAACCACTCTCCAGGGATTCAAACATTGCTTTCCAGTGTGGGAGGGATTCAGAAAACATTTTACACATCAAATTTTCCCTAAAATGCACTTAGCCATCTCTGTTTCATGGTTTTATCTGTATAGATGTGAAGTGAATGACACAAATATCATTTCATTTGCTCGTGTGAGCCCTCAACAAGACCTCAAAGGTACAGTTCATTTTTATTAAGTGTTGTTCCAAATAATATAGAAGGGAAATATCTCCTGTTATGAACAGAATATATATTAATAGTCCAAATTGTCAGACACAGCAGCTCTTTGGCATTTGATGTATATTCTCTGGATGCTTGTCTTCTTGTCTTGCTGCAAAGAGTGCTGTGGGGCCAAGTTTTATATCCTCACTTCTGCTTAAATCCTGGTTACTTGTGAAACATAAGCTTATGATAGTACTCAGACATGATGCTTGTACTAAACCTGTAGCCTTTCTGAAGGCCAAGTCTGTAGGAGAATAAAAAAATCGTTTTCTAATAATTTTGTCTTATAACCATCATAAAAGAGCACATAGCTTGGTGGTAATTTATGATAGTACATCTGCTGAGCTACAGGAGCTTGGAAAAACTATCCTGCTAATGGTGTCCTAAACTAAAATTGTTATGCATTCATCAAGTTGCAATAAATAGAAGAAGAGCTAATGCATTAAAGTTAATAGGGTTGCTGGAGATATTTACAGTGAATAACAGTACGGATAGTGCTCAGATAGCTATTAATCTCACTGGGAAATCCATTTTAGTGTAAAAGTTGTAAAAGGGGAAGAGTGAGAAAGCAATAGATTGGTGCTCATGGCAGACTAATGTAAAAATGTGTCACTTGACAATGAACTCCTTTCTGGGTACATCCATTACATCTTAAAGCTATTTCTAGATATATAATTATAATATATAATTATGGTATATATTCCTCTTATTCCTTAGATTGTGCTATTTTAGTCACATTTGAAAAACCAAGCTAAATCCAGTATGCTTCCTACCAAAAAGAATGTTTGGGTGACATGGAAAAAAATAGTCTTGAAATGAAAATAGCTAAGATTGTCTGTAATATTGTAACAAAGCTGTACAAGGCAAGTGCTGTAAGTAATTAACTTTAAATGGTAATAAAAATCCCAAATAATGTATTATCAGGCTTATTATATGCTTCTTAGATTCTCTTTAATATGTGGTATTGAATAAGCCTTTAACACCTAAATATCTCATCAGTCTAAACTAGAATTAATTGACAGCACTAAGTTTTTAGTTGTTTTGCAGAAAGTGTTCACTAAGGACATCTAGCCTATTAATTAGTATTTGCACATAAATTTTATTTGCCTAGCCAGACCTCTGCATTAAGAAATAGCTGCTTGCATGTATATCTCATTTTTGGTTCTGTGAATATTTTCTCCTGCTTTGTAAGTATTATTAATATATATATTATCTTTTCAGTACAAAACAATTCTTGATAAATAAAGAATGCATCTTTCCCCCATCTTTCCATTCTTAAACTTGATGGCCCTATGATTTCCTAAACTCAACATCTGGGACTTAAGACAAGGTTTCTCTTTTAATTTTCAAGGTTGAAGTAGGACATGTAATACATGTAAATTCTAATGCAATGGCCCAAAATACTGATCTAGCAGATAGCAATACTGACTGCAGTGAGAAAATTGATGTGCAAGGGTAGTAAAATTGAAAAGAGCAATCATCTTTGCCAACAACATGGACAGTGGGATTGAGTGCAGTCTCACAAGTTTGATGATGACTCCAGGCTCTGTGGGGCAATTGATGAGCTGCAGGGAAGGGATGCCATCCGGAGGGACCTGGACAGGTTAGAGAGGGGTGTGTGTGTGAACCGCATGAAGCTCAACAAGGTCAGGTTCAAGGTCCTGCACCTGGGTCAGGGCAATCCCAAACATCAATACAGCCTGGATGGAGAATGCATTGAGAGCAGCCTTGGGGAGAAGGATTTGAGTTTAATGGTGGACAAGAAGCTCAACAGAACCCAGTAACATGTGTTTGCAGCCCAGAAAGCCAACTGTGTCAGGGGCTGCATCAAAAGAGCTGTGGCCAGTAGAGTGAGGGAGGTGATTTTGCCCATCTACTCTGCTCTTGTGAGACCCCAGCTGGAGTGCTGCATCCAGCTCTGGGGCTTCCAACATGAGAAAGACATTTATCTGTTATATCATATTTTTTTGCAGCACGTGAATTTCCAATAAGCTGATAAAATACATATGTTCACTCCAACTGTGAATAAAAAAATGGTTGTAGTACAGTAGATCATAGTAGCATGCAGTTCATGAAGCTCAAAACATCAACAGAAGTCATTGCAGTTACTTATAAACCTTAATTACGATTAGATCATCTTGCTTTGTCCATGAACACTTTTCAAAAACTTATTTATTAAGTGAATAATGAAGATTATTTTCTGGTTAAACATCATTTTTTCCCTTTTTTCTTTCTCCCTACCCAAAAAACCCACCAAATCCAAAACCTTTATATTGTGAAACTTATCCTTAAGAAACATACATAATTAAAATGCATCATCATTAAACCACTTCAGCATATTGCTGTCAAGCAGCCCAGGCAAATAATTATCTCCCAAATTATCTCATTTATAATAAGTAGGATACCTCTCAACTGTGCATTAGTCTTCCTTTAAATTGAGTTAAAGTAACTTGTTTAAAAGTAATATAAAGTAGAAAATATTATAATAGATAAATCTTTTTAACACTGTAGTTCTCTATGAAGCTACTATCTTTGAGGAAGTAGAAGCCTCTATGGAAATCCTCAGATCTATCCCCTATATTTTTCCTCACTTGTTTCTCCCCTATGACACCTCAAATCCATAATTTGTGGAGTCCCAAAAATGTCCTTCTCTTGAGGGAAAGTCAGTTGTCTTTTTTTCCTTTTGGTCCCAGCCAGGTCCATCAATTTCTTTGTGAGGCTGAGCTGAAGTTTGCTGAATGGAAAGGCGCTCATGACTCCCTGCACTGCACGTCCCTGGGACATTCCTTGGACGAGCATGGGCAACAGTCTCTCTGCCCTTCCTGTTGCATGACAGTCGATCATGTCATTTACCTTGGATTTAAATGATCACACCCAGCAGAATGAAAAGAGCTCACTGCAGCAGTTTGTGCCTCTCCCTTTAGCTGGAGTCTGCCCCAGGTGGGTACTTCATTGCCACTGTGATGGAGACACAGCTGAGCCTCGTCAGGGCTGCAGGACTGCAGAACACCTAGGGCATCTAAACCACAAGTTCCTTCTGCCTTTTTTTTTTCCCCCTCTATGTTCCACTGCTAATAATACATAAATATATAAATATATAAATATATAAATATATAAATATATAAATATATAAATATATAAATATATGCATTTTCATAAAATGGTTCTGACAGAACACAGTGACAGGTGCTTTGATAAATGAAATTATAACCTAAATCACTTACCAGCAGGAAGTCAAACTCCAGTGAAGTGACCTGTATATGCATATTTTTATTTCTCTTTTTAATTTAATTTAGCTTCCATATAAAAGTTTTATTAGCCAAGGACCAAGTATTCTATGGGCAGAAACTTAGACCTGTGCTTTTTGTAGATTTGTTTCACAAACCTAACAGAGGCATGAGTTAAAACTATTTAATTTCTAAGTCTTGTATGTCCAAGTTGCACGCAGAACATCCTCATTAATCTATTACTTTTCCTGTTTTTCTTCCACACCTGCACTGATTCTATTAAGAGTTTTTGTATTAATCTTTAAATTTTCACTGGTATGTAAAACCACACTTCCTTTCCAGCCTTATTATTTTGTACTATAAAAAGCACCTGAAGCAAGCATTATATATTCATTGAACCCTCAGGAGCCAGGCATATTTCAAAGGAAATACCTGCAGTGTCATAATTTTCTATAGCTTGTTATTTTAATTCAACTATTTTCCCTCTTTTGACCTAATCCAGAAAGCTAAAAAATTCCCATAGTTTCAAGGAAATTTTAGCCACTACAGACACAGGCATGACAAGGTAGCAGCAGTTTGAGAAGAAGCTGTTGGTGTGTGCCTGTGTATACATGTTTGTGAATCTGCTAAAAAATGGAGAATAAAACAGAAGCTATATTATTGTCTTAATATAGTAATGCAACAAGCTTAATTGGCGACCTGATTGCTGTGACAGAAACTTGTGATAATTCTCATGCCAGTATTATTGATATAGATTTTTTTTTTCAGTAGAGACACATAGAGAAAATGGGAAGAAAATGTTGCCCTGCATGTCAAAACTGCACACTGATGTTCTCAGGTTCATAAAGTGTGCGGGGAAATATATATGTCAAATGACTATATCAAAATTAAAATAGATATAAGCAAACATTTAATTTGGATGGAATTTTATTAGAGAGATCTACCAGAAAGCTTAATGAGGATTTTGTGTGACTAGCTGTAGGGCTGTTAGAAGCAAGAGACAATGATTATTATGGGAAAAAAGGGGGAATAGCAACAAAGTAATGACACTGAACATCACTGTGGCATCCTTCAAAAATCCAGAGTCTAGGCCTTAACAGAAGAAAGTCTGAAGGACTTAAACAGTGAAGCAAAACCACAAAGACAAAATAATTCTTATGCAGAGAAACCAGTAGGATGTGCAGTAAAACCAAGTTGCTGGCCCATGAGCTTTTCTTCATTGATCTCAAACACAAAGAGTGCAGAATGTGGAAATGGGCACACTACATTAGAATAAGTATAAAAATGTATACGTCAGGAGAATCAATAAGAATATCCCATAAAATCATAAAAAAACTAGCAAGGAATAGCAAGTGCAAAAAGAAGTAATTCCATATGTATATAAGCATTGAGAGGAGTAATGAATATGGTACACTTCAATTCAGCAGACAGGAAAAGCAATAACAAATTGCTCTGTAAAATCTTAAATATTTAATGTATTTTTTTATTCAAATGAGAAAGGGGAGGTTTCTGGATACCGCAACTAAAACAATCTGAAAATAATGAGGTTGGGAGTAAAAATAATCTGAAAGGGAAACAACATGCATGCATGTTTGTCTCAATTTTACTCATCCCTAGGCATCCATTTAGGGCCACTATTGGATTGCCCTGTCCCAGTGTGGCCATTCCTCTAGTAAAGTAGATGGATGTGTAGGTGCAGTAGTCCTTCAGAAATTCCTTCAGAATTACCAAAAGCCAGTTGTGATAGTGTGAGTTACCTGCTCTCATACATGAGGTGGCAGACAGTCTCTAAACTGCCATGTGTGAGTATTAACACCGTTTTCCAGGTGGGAACTAAACCTTTGCTTCCAGTTTAAGGATTCAGCCTAGAAAAATTACTGTGGAACATTGTGGAATATGTGTTGATGCCAAATACTGTCAAGAATTCTCAGGAACTGTTAGAAGCAGATGAACTGACTGCAGGGGTGGAGGGCTAGCCTAGGTGGACCATAAAGGCTCCCTATTGCCTATTTCTTCTGATTTTCTAAACATCTTCCTTACATCTTCCTTTGATGTCAATCCATATGTTGTTTGCAATCTAAAAGGAGGCTCTACTGTTCCTTGTATGTAATTCTCTGATGAGAAAAAATGCAAGGAAGAAACTGTTTGGATCAAATGAAGGTATGATCCAAGCTATTACTGCCTATATACACGCCATCACTCATGGCATTCCATCCCTGACCAGCTGTGCAACAATTCTTTACATAGTTGTATAAATAACATCTGGAGCATCATAACTATTTCAAGGTTTCAGTGTACTTACTCCTAATAAAATGTGCAAGACACAGGGTTTTTCTGAAAAATCTTTAAGACTGGTTCAACTCCACATGCAGTGAATTTTAATAATATTTGGTATGGAATTATTGTTTTACTAGAAGATGTACATGAACATAAAAGAATGCATTAAAAAGTGCTTAGCAAAAACATTATATTTCTGTTTTAACAATGCAGTTAGTGTTCTAACTTTTTTCTCTTCTAAGGGAACAAAACTTATTTAATGTGTTTTTATGGACACTGTAAAAATCAAATCATCAAGCAGGAGAAAATTTCTTCATAAAAGATCAAGTCAAAATAACCCATTCTAGCAATAAAACACCCCAAAGTTAATAAAGAGCAAGTCTTTCTTATTCCATACCTATTATATTAAATACATGTTTTAATTAATCTCATCATGTAATTAAACATTTACCTCGATGAATTAAATTGCAATTACACGTAAGAGAAAGTATAACTTAGATGTAATTGCTTTATGAACTCTGTGTGCCTTGTTCAGTGTTATTGTCAAAGTGCTATAAAGAATGCCAGGATATCAAATAAATGTATCTCAAAGCATTCAATATATTTTTTTTTCCAAAGCATATAAAACCTGGAATGGCACCTGTATTTAAAACAATTATATTATTTCCAGTATGCCTTCTCTAAAATTTAAAATGTGTATGTATGTTTACATATACATTCTTGTGAAGATTCACTTTTATATATTATGTAGTTGAAAGGACTTTATTTTCTGTCATTAAATTTCACTTTTATGCTAAAGAAAAGAGATAGTGGAACTTGTACTTTTACACAACTTTAAAATGGGTGGACGAAAAGGTTTGATTCAGATATAAAAGGGAAATAAATCAGACATTTTTCTTTGCCACTCTGACATTATTTTATGCAAAGTTTTTATGGCAACACTAGCAAAAACCATGATTGGGAAGGCACCCCCACCATGCTCCCAGGAATGTTACTTCATGGGCAACGCATCACATTCATTATTCAAATCACATACTGGCTGTATTTGCATCAGCTTATTTTTACTTTGTAAACTGGTTTTACATTCAGATAGTTTCAAAGATAGTGGTTTTGTCATAGGCATCCCTAAGAGCACAAGATTCAGATTTGATATACATGGAAAAATACAAATAATCACAAGACTTATGGGAGAGCTGTCATACATCAGAATATTTCTGAATTCCTTTGAAAATTTATGCATATATCTGCATACATTTTATCTGCACGGAAAGAATAAGATCATTTAAAAAAAAAAAACATTATTAAGCAGAAAAATATCTTATTTATTTTTAAGAAGTTTATCTCTTGTTATGGCAGTTGCCTGGCATGATTTTTCACATACTAAGCACTGAAGGTCTACCTGGGTACTGAGGAGTTTCTAATATTTCTTTAGATCAGTGTCCATGCTAATGGAAAGAAAAATTCCAAACTAGGCTATCCGGACCATATAATTTATTCAATTAATTGCATGTTTCTTTACAAGTAAATTGGTTTCTGACATAGCATCCTTCTGCAACAAATAACTTCAGAACACTGGTACAATACAAATTCAGTTTCACTTCAGATATAAAACCCTGAGTATTAACTTCTGCTACAGCAGGGTCATCTGGAACCATTTGCCCAGGACCATATACTGGAGGCTTTCAATATCTGTAAGGTGGGAGACTCTACCACCTTGCTGGGTTACCTGTGCAAGTGTTCAGCCACTCTCACAGCGAAAAAAAGTGTGTCTTAATCAAAAATCTACAGTTCCCAGCCTTTTGCGAATTCAGTAAGAACATGCAGATAGATATTAAAACTTAATCATAGAGTATGCACATGTATACAGAATACTTGGCTTTCAAAGATCAAAAGCATCCGTGTTTTGTGTAAAGGGATTTAATATAGGGCAGAAAGAAATTTTTCACCATGGTATTAATATTAAAGTTTCTACCCTGATTCTACTGAAGATTTATTCTTTTTTTCTCAATTGCATCAAACCTACAGTCCATATCCATTTCTAATATATTGCAGAGCTTTTTTATTTCTTTTTCCCTGAACAGTGAAGTTTCCTGTATATCACAAAAATTAATACATATTTTTGCTGAAAAATCTATGGCAGTAAGAGAATCCCTGAAGGACTTGGAATTGTACTTGATAATCCTTATGTGTCCCTTCCAACCTGAGATATTCTATGATTCTATGATGTAATATATTCTGAACATTAAAACCTCACCAAAACTGGTCTGGTCTAGTCCTGTTTGACTGGGATGTCCTTCTGTACCATGTATTAATGTACAACCCTTTCTGGGTGTTCCAGGCTTCTGTTTCTCACTCTGGTTGGCCTTCCTCAACTGAAAATCAAACAAGAAAGGCTGAAATTGGATCATTCTCTTTCATAATTTCTAATGCTGGGGCATTATCTGTGGCTGTTGCTTCTGCTGTTTTGCTTATATCAGCTTCCTTGGTGACCTTTAGTAAGGAGAAAGTGTCCTGGAGAGCTTCATTAAGAACTTAAGCAAGGCAAGACCAGTACAGTGGCACTGGAACCAGCGCTGTAGCACTGAATGTCAGACCGTGACACTGGAGAGGATTGCTCAGTCTGCAGCCAGCGCAGTATGGGTGATGCACTGGAGTAAAAGTGAATTCCGTGTTCATTTACTCTGTGTGTTACTGCTCTAGTGTTTCCCTGGGACATGTACATACACACATACGTGTTTTTCCCTATTCAGAAAATCCTCTGGTAGCAAAGTTATTGACTGATCTTCACCCAACTAAAAGCTGGGCATTTTTACATTTAAGATACAATATTTACTAGTAAGTGCAAAGCATTTCCATTAATAATTTAAGCTAAACCATACCTGTCAAAATAAATTAATGAAGTACAATTCACACTGCCTTACTCTGGTATTATTTATTGTGTGTGTTTACTCCACTTCTATTTTAGAAGGCTGACTAATATCACTGTGGTTTAAGGGAATGAACGAAAATGTCTGTTAGATGACTCCAGAAGTTACTGGTTTTGCATCTAGCAGCCCATGTACCAATCACAAAGATTTTTTTTAAAAAGAAAAAAAAAAACAAAAAACAAAACAAAACAAAAAACAAACAAACAAAAAAACCCCACCAAAAACAAAACAAGAAAAAAAAAACAAACATGAAGAGAAAATCTACATTTTTGCATATATTTTTGTGTTTGGTTCAGGACTTTGGTCATCTGAGATAATTACCAGGTGTAACAATGTGTTTTCTCTGAAGGCACTCTCTTCATTTGGTACTCATACGGGTTTAAAAGTAAAACAATAAATCTGAATACCCTTCAGTATTTCTGTTAGCTAATAATGAGTTCACAGACAGGAAAAATGAAGCAAGGAGTGAGTGGGTAAATTATCCAAATAACTGACAGCCTCTTGAAAAAGGCATTGAACCCCAGCTGCACTGATTTCTGCATGTACTGCCCTTTCTGCTTCTGTATTACAAATTGGTGTTTTCAGCAATGCAGTAGGTTGGAAGATACATTCATTATGGAACTGCATTAAATGGTACTGTCTTAAAACTACTTAAAGTTTTCCTGACCGTGACATTCTGAAGTTATGTAATCTGGTGTGTTGGTGATCTTGATGCAATTTAAGACTAAAAGAAAAGACTAAAAAGAAAATTACCATTTAAAAACAGTACTCTTCTGAATGTGTATTGCCAGTTTAAACAAAAAAATAAATTTCATGCCATTAATTTAAAGTAATCATGATGGCAGACATTTAAAATCTCATCCCTTATATGTGTTTTTGCTTGTGTTTCAACTACATGGGATAATTTTGGGTTCTCTACGTTTTATTTTTCTTTAAAAATATCCTAATATTTTACTTTGATGATCTGTTCATTGGGCTCACTGACTTAAACAGTCTCCATTCTGACTCTCCTGTCACAGTAGAGTCTGTGATTTATCTGTTTTCATATCTGTAAAGATACAGCCTTAACTAAGTGGTCTCTTGCATAATCAGACTGGCTTGGAGTTCACTAAATGTAATCTTACACTGTGTATCTCAATTAATCTTGCAGGCTGTGGCTAATCACATCCTCACCAGGCAGGCTCACATATCTCACCAAGTTGGATTATTAAAATCCATATTTCACGTTAGCAGCCATGTGTGTGAGATTAGTTTCTAAGTAGTAATGCACCTGCCATAAATACCTCATATCTGGTATCTTCTGAAATACTGCCGCTGTCAAAGATGAAAAAGCATGATGTGCATTCAAAACTAGTTTACATTTCTTTTTCATGGGCAAGTGATTTTTTTTCTTGAGTCCTTTGCTTTGTTCTGATATACTTGAAAATCTATAGAGCACAGAATGTAATGAAGACAGAACCTGGGGAAAGAGATATTCTGGAAGAACTGATAGAAGAATATGATTATATTAACTTTATTCATTTTTTATCTTTTCAAGTAAAAGCTTAAGCGAGAAAACCTGCATTAATTTAGGTTCATACCATTAGACCTACATTAAAGGCTAAATTCTGTTTTACAGTAAAACTTTTTAAATCTGGAGTAACTCCAGTAAGCTCAGTTGGTCTAGAAATTGCCTTAGCATTGTCATTTTGCTAATTACATCCTGGGATAAAACACTTTCCATCCGATCAGTAGACTATTAGCAGATGATCCAGACACTGAATCTTGGAGTTTCAAGTCTCTTGGGTCCGTAAAGGCAACTGCTGCTATACTTCAAGCTCAATACTTTTAAAAGGCAGAATTTCTGTTTAACTCCCTGTATTCCTCAATACAATTGCTTCACTAATTCCTGGGATTTGCAGCAAAGATGAAGCAGACTTTTTTCTCTGAACTTTGCTTAAAAGATATCTTTGGTTTAACGGGACATAAGAAGAGTTAAAAATGTACAGCCAAGCAAATAGGCTCTGCACAGAATTGCTGAATGTGATGGTACTTTACTTAAAGGAAATAAAAGAAATTAGCATGTTTATTATTTTCCTAATGTACTGCTTCTTAATTTAACTTCTCATTCCTGTGGGAGTGTGTCAAGGTCTCTCTGCATTCAGGCAAGCAGTGTTTGTCTCACAGCTGTCTGGTAGAGGCAGCTGAGGCTGACTGCTGGGATTGATGGGCACAGTCCCTGCCCTTTCACAACTTTCCAGGCTTCCTGTCAGGTGAATGCTTAAAAAGCCCCTGCTTGGAGCTCACAGATTCTTGACAGATAAAACTGCTGTTCTGGTGATTTACAGCCTGATTGCTCCATCTTTTCTAATGAGCAAAAACTGGTTTAGAGCAGCTACATTTCACTGGCATCTTCATTGATCATTCAGTGCTGGTGTATGCTTCTTGGAATTTTGGTGCCTGGAGGAGGTACAGAGGCAGTGGAGAAAGACAGAATCTAGATACTCCAATCATAATCTGGAGTTTTGTCAATGACCATATAGTAAAACCATGACTTTACCAAAAAGAAAAGCAGGCTCTATAAGTAGATGCTTCAAACCATATTTATGCAGAATTTTCCTGCAAGATTCTTTCTCTCATTCAAATGCAGATGTAAACTGACAAAAAACCATAGTCAAAAAGCTTCTGTTTTCAGGGCTTCCAATTGTCCTTCAGGTCTACTTGTTACTAAAAAATCATGCTAAAATAATTTTAAGATTTCAAAATTTTGATAAGAATGAGATCATTGGAAGAGAGCAGAAAATTAAATGATTGTTTAAAAATTCAGTCCCAGTTGATGATTATGCAAAAATTCAGTGCCAGTTGATGACCATGTATATATTCAGCAGCATAATTCCAAAGGTATAGTTCAAATATGCAGAAATGGTGGATGTAAAGGAAAAGTTATTGGAAAATGACAGTCGCTTATGCATTACAGATGACCAAGTCAGAAAAAGTAGCTGATTGCATCATTGCATATGTGACAGTTACAATTTTGAAGTTGCATTTCATAGTGTGAATTCCCTGGTACATTGAATTCTGTATAAAACTAGCAGTCCATTTTTAAACTCTCCTGCTTTATTTTTACATTACAAGGCCATCACAATCTGAGAGTTATTTGGATTTATTGTTGCTTATCTTCTGCAAACCTTCATATGAAGTCATATCAGGCACAAATTGCTGCTAATGTTTGAAGCATATCAGAGAAAGTGGCAAAATTCATTAGGACAAATTAGATACCATACAGCTGGGTAACTGCTGAACACCCTCCAGATGCTCACAAACAAGAATAAGAAGTATGCTCTAAGTCCTGAGGTCAAATGCTTTACCTAAGAAGTACATCAATCCCCTGGAGAAGTGCTGCTTTGAGAGTTTAATTTCTCATAGGCAATAGAAATAAGGAAAACAGAAACAGCAAAAGCCATACAACCTATGCATCCACTGACATAAAATACCAGGAAGGTGTAATATTGTCAATAATATAGCAGTTCCTAGGAGCCTGTTGTGCTGGGCCATTTAAAAATTCAGAACAAATAACTCCTGCAAGGAATTTATCACCCCAAAATCTGTAGCTGGCAGGAGAGCAGACCAAGTGCATAATGTAATTGAGAATGATAACTGCACAGGGTTTTCAGATCTGGTGATAAGAACTTGAAACCACAACTTTATAATTTTTATTCAAATTATTCTGAAATACAGATTTTATGTCCCTCCTAGCCAGCTATTTCAATTTCTCTATACTATATCTGTCAAGTTATTATTTGATTCCTTTTCGGTCTTTAAAAACTGAAATACACTGTGGTGATGTTACAAGCTGTCAGGTCTCTGATCAGCGCAGGGTTTCAGATTGAATAGGTCACAAAGTAACTGACCACGCCCAAACAAATAGGTGCATGTGGTGATATTTGCATAAAAAGCTAGACTGATATTGTGACTAAACACATTTTTTATCTTAACCGGCTTTAATTACAATGTTCAATTACACATAAAGGTGATCTTGTTTCCTTTTCTATTACTTTTTGGTTGTTCGGTTGCAGAGAGCTGACCATGAAAACCCTTCCATGGGTTTGAGATCATTCTACCTGCAGAGCATGATAAATTATATTATTAGTATCAAATCAGTGTTAACCACTCTTGGAAGCAGGGAAAAATAGTCCTTGAAAGTTTTAAATTTTAAAAATTTTAATTATTAAAGGTTTTTTCATACACTGACTGCCTTAATTTATATTAAATATGTGATGACTTCTAGCACTTGCTTTAATTTACTGCATTCATTTGCTTCAAATTACATATAAGGAAGCTTAGCCAAACTAAGCAATCTGCAGAACAATTATATTTCCAAATATATAATATTTAATTGTCAAGCAAACAGTGTTCAACATAAGAGGGGATACTAGTACCTGGGGATGAAAAGGATAAATCTGAAGACTGTTTCTTCACCAGAAAAGTGTTTTTACCCACAATATCTTCTGAATGTCTTATAAGCCACTTTCAAGTAACAGTTTTACCTTGGACTTTCAAAATAAAGATTGTCTGGTTTTAGCTGGAGATGGAGGAAAGAGGGTTTGATGTGCTAAAGGTTTGCAACAAGCAAGCAGAAAGAAATGTAAAGGTAAACCCCAAAACCACCTACAGCATACTCAGAAACTACCACTCAAATCTGTACAGAAAAATAGATTCCCCATCATCAGGGAGCTTGCAGAGAGAGTATAGGAGAGTTACATTTTGCTCTTAAACTGTTAATTTCCATGAAGAAAATTAAGTGAATGTGAGAAAACACAAATAAATTAAGAGTTCCTTGAACAAGTGAATAACCAGGCTTTGGAAAGATTCTAGACTCCTGCATTTCCACATTAATGCCATTACAAAGAAGCTTTCTTTTCTCTCCTCTGCCTGAAGAATTCTTAATTAATTAGCTAGAGAAGATTTGATCAGAAAACCTGAGGGAACCAGTCCTGAGAACAATCTGTGCCTCATGTATAGGCTGTCTGGCCAAATAGGAGGATCAATTTCTGGACTTGAATCTGAATCAGAAATTCAGGAAATTTGAAACTGTTCATCATGTTAACAGGTAGATTTGTCTTCTCTTCAAACCTAGAATACTGCCTGCCTAAAATTTTTTATCAGAGCATGCCACCAGATCTATCCTTTTCTTTACAACATCTTTTCATAAAAGATAATACAGACTTTTCTGTTAACTTGTTTTCTGTTGTCTTTTCCATGTCAGCCTACTAACCCCTAGTGCTGTTCAAAAAGCTGAGTCTATGGAACACACACCTGCATGATTTCTGAGCTTGATTTGCTGTGCCAGTTGTTCTCCTGTCCTGGGATTAAACTATCTAATGCCGTGTTATTTTAATAAAAGCTGAGGTGACAAAGTGAGCACCTGTATTTTTGTTCACTCCACCTGCTTGCCCTGGTACTCTGCTCTTTTATCTCACTGCAGCAGCAAAACCCACATGGCCGCCATTGTTGAGAGTACTGTCTGCTCCACACAGCTTTAAATGTTATTCTTTACTTGAGAAGAAAAAAAAATAAATTCAAAAGCATTGAATCCCGACAGCCGCTTTTACAAATTATTTCTGTATTCTAAACAACTTTATACTTGATTCTCCTCTTTCAGATCATCAAATGATAACCTACTGATGTAAATGAGGGTAAACCTTGGTAATACCAGAAGAAATATGAGACTATACTTAAGAAAAAAAAATTTTGAAAAAAAAATCAACACCCCCTCACTCCCCCAAATCCCTCTAGAAAATAGAATAATTATTTTCTCCAACAATCAAAAGAACTTGATTATTTGAAATAAAGGTTAGAATAACTGCTTAAGAAATGCTCATGTGTAATTTTATCAGTGTCTATAAATGAATATGAACAGAAAGCAGATTTGGTTAAAAGCATGACTGGTGCTGCAAACAATAGCTTTAAATATCATCAAAGAATCACAGGATCATGGCATCATTAAGACTGAGAGAGATCTCAGGAAGTGTCCAATCCAACCACATGTTCACAGCAGGGTGAGCTCTAGAGACAAACCAGGTTACTCAGGACGTTTTATCCAGTCAGGTCTTCAACACCCTTCAGTGACAGTGACTGCACAGGATTTTTGTGCAAGCTGTGTCACTGCTGAACCTTCATCACTGAAAAGAAATTTCTCTGTATATCCAGTCTGAATTTCTGTCTTACCAATCTGTGTCCCCTTTATTTCACCTTCCCACCCAGCCCACTGTGGAAACCACAGGCTCCATCTCCCCAAGAACATCCTATAGGCACTCGGGTTCCTGATGGGTCACCCCAAAGCCATCTTTGCTCCAGGCTCTGCAAGCCCAGCTGTCCCAGCCTTTCCTCACTGGGCAAATGCTCCTGCTCCTTTCCTGATATTCATTTAGTTGCTTAATGTCTTTTTGACAGTGGAGGGTCTAAAACCAGACACAGTTTCTACATGAATTCTTACAAGTGTCAAATTCAGGGGGAAAAACACTTCCTCGGGTCTCCTGGCTCTGCCTCTTTTCCTACAGCCCATTTTGCTTTAGTCTTCTTTGCTGCCAAGGCTCAGTGAGTGTCCATGGTTACCTGAGGGCTTGTACTGCAGAGCTGCTCTCCAGCCCCCATTGTGCTGACATACCAGTGGAAAATTAAAGAAAAAAGTCAAAACCTGACTATTTTTTTTTTCTTCACTTTGAAAAAGTAAAGGCAAACAGGTTCAAATAGTAGACTACTAGCACAGTCTTAATAAAAAAACAAATAAAAAAAAAATGCAATCCATTTTGTAAGAATTGTAATAAAAAATATATGGTCTTGCTATTTGTGAAGCAGCTGTAAACACACACTGTTCTACCAACATGATTAAACTTAAATGTTAGTCTTGTAATTATGCACAGTAACAGCACAGGAGAGCCTGCAGACACAGAATTACGTGACTCAATTTAAAACATGATTGCTAAGGTATGTAAAAGTGTGTGTGTATTTAGCCCTAATGTCTTGGACATATGTGAAGGAATAAAATTAAATTCAGCAAGCTTTAACAGAACTATACACACAGAGGTGTCATCCATTTCCATGCCTCCCTACATGAGCCTTACTGCACTCCTTCTTCAGGCTTCTGTCATTCCTGCTGACAGAATTGAAACAAAGCTGGCATTTTTTCTCTCCATGTTACCATTGCCGCTCAGAACATCATTAATTCCTAAACTGATCTTTGATTTTTTTATATTTTAAATATAAGCTGCTCCAGAAAGGTGCATCAATAGGGTGCAAGTGACCTGTGGAGCAGTGGAACCTCTCAGGACGCATTGTCTGTGGCCAGGTACACAGCAGCTGTTTTGCAAAGGCAGAACTTAGGGGGGATTGCAGTTTCAGCTAACTGAAGAAGAGCTCTTATCTTCACTGACAGCAGTATAGCATTATCTACTTTGAAAATAGTTTCACTTATTTGTTCTGACTTGGTATCATCTCAATTATCCTCTTTCTATCAGTTTTTTGACTCTGACTGCTCGTGTTCATCACTTACACCTGTACAAATTATCCCCTTCTGCCATGCAAAGGTCCTTGACTGGATGACCTTAATGAAGCTCTCAAATCCCACATAACCTTAGATTCTGTATTTAACTACGAATATTAAATAAGTTATTCGGTTTAACGTATATTAAGTACACATTAAGCAGAGTAATACGAAGTAACATGGCATATATATTTGGTACTGATGAAAAAATGAGATCTGCTGTGTGCTTCAAGGAATTACATTTTCAAAGTGTAGTGCTACAGACACTTTTGAATCCCCTAAGACCATCTTTAAACATTTTTCTGTTTAGATTTTTCTTGGTTTTTCAGGACCTGTCAAAATGATGTAGCATGTATTAGTCTTGCTGTTCCATTGACTTTAATAAAATTCCCATTACATACTAAGTTCTCCTTTTGCTTTTAAAAAGAAGACGAAGTTCACCAAGGGTATTTTAATGAGTTATACCAACATTATTTTTGATTTTTTTTCTGTTGTTATAGACATTATGTCAGTTCTTAATCATTTCTATTAACATGCTAATGATACATTCTCTGGAAACACCAAAAAAAGTGAGACTATATTTTTCTCCAAGATGGCCTGGTCTGATGGATACTACTAAAGCATTTTTGAATTTGGTGGAGACACAACTTCAGAACTGGCTTCTTTTTATAATCATGACTAAAACCATATAATCAGAACCCCATAAATCTCTCTGTCATAATTCCTTTATTAATTTAGAGATAATTATGCTACTTTGTAAGGAATTAAAACTCAAAATATTTTTTAAAATAATGTGGTAAAGACAGTCTCAGCTTACATACAGAAAATGTTAAAAAAAAAATAAAAGAACAAAATTCCTGTTTTGCATCTGATTTTAGAACTAGATGTATTATGTGGAATTTATTTTACCCATCTTTGTTTCCACTTATGTAATAGTCATACTCATAATTTGGGAAAGAAAAGCACTTTAAGAATAGAATTCATCCACTTCAGTGGGAAATTAATTATGGTCTTCACCTCAGATATATTTATTTTCCTTCTGTCTCTATAAAATGTCTCTTAGTGATTTGCTTGATGTAGGCACCTGCATCTGATTGTGTGGATCCCATCCTATTACCTTTATACTACAGGACTGATGTGTTGTCAGTTCAAGTGCTTTTCATATTTTATTATTACAGGGTATGCACTGTTTATCATGAAATGTAGTTTTACAAATTCAACACTTATCTATAATTCCCACATTGCAGCTAGCATTTACAGTCCCCCCAAAGGTAAACAGAGATCTGAAGATGCTTTTGAGGGCAGAATTTTGATCAAAGAAAATTATAATCCAAAAAAGTTTGTCACTTCCACTTTTGGGGTTCTTTTATGGGTTTAAAATAAAAATAGAAGATTAGTTATTAGATTTTTTCACCTGATCATCTAATTTTAACCATCTACGTTCTAACCATGACTAAGAAAGCCTTATATCCTAACTAAGTTTCAAGACCTTTTTCTTGTTTCCTCAATAAAATTTTTACAAGGTGAAATTTGAGAATTTTGTACATTTCTCTGGTATTCAGATAAGTGAAACAAAAATTGCCAGTACCACATCTCCCACTATGCCACAGTGTGGCATGGGAAATCCACTGTGCATTATATGATAACACATTTCTGATCTGGAAACATCATATTTCTATTCAGACTGTTGGGTGCCAGCTAGTTATACTGTCACAGTAACAGAGCCTGCAACAAAAGACTAAATAAGATTATAGTTTGATTTCTGAATATTATTGCTATCATTTCATTTATACATTTGTATCCAAAATTTTTAATGGACTTCACAAATAAAAGTACTTGAATAGAATATTTCAGTTACCCATTCATTTCATAGTTACTAGCAGAAGTGTATGAATTAAGCTGTAGGATACTGGGTTTTTTGCCCTATTTGGTGGGGTTTTTTAATGTTTCATTCACTGGTGATTAGCTACAGTTTATTGTTATTTGAAGGTGATTAATTTGAAGGTGAAATCTGAGACATACTTACATAAATGGGAGGAAGACTGAAGTGAGGAGTATTTTCAGTCTACACTGGAAGAAAAAACTACTTTTAGAAAAGTGGCAACATGCCAGCTTTCCTGATAATGGTTGATAATTAACTTCAACAGCAGGCTGCACACCTGCTTCAGAAAGTCTAAGGGTATAAATCATTATCCCCTGAACTCCCAAGATTTTAATTTTCATTTTCTTATTTGGGCCCCCAGACTCAGCACCACAGGGACAGATGGCTGAGCAACACTGTACTTTAATGGAGCAGCGTTCTACTGTTTGAGAGAGAAAAGATTCCACTGTGGGATGGGTCCAGACTTCTCCCATAGGCCATAAGTTATTCTAGTGCTTATATTAATTTTGCTGATCAGGTTTTTAAGTGATGCAGTGAAAGTAAGTGTACTTCTACAAAACCCACTTCAACTCTGTGATGTCCAGGGAATACACACAATGGGTCAAAAATAACATTGAAAAAATCCCATCTGTGATATAAATTACACCCTTAGCAACCTCATTTAGTGTGGTCTGTCAGTTTAATGTAAAGATTTGTGAAGGTAAAAATTGAAAAATAGGTATTTAAAAACTGCTGTGCTTATGGTTGAAATGACAAGACTGTGCTTCTCTGTATTTAAACTGGTCTCATCAGAGCCCAAAACACACTACACTGGCCTGTTTGTGATATTTGTCATGAAGATTAAGCATGCATTTATTCTCAGTATGGAAAATATATTTATTTGTTTTTCCTTTGAGACTAATGGAGTCTAACATATTTTCCCGTGAAAAATTTCAAGATTATCCCAATATTACAAATGATGAAGCTGAAGCAGAGAGAGACTAATGGATTTTGCTGTCTCTGGAATTAGCCATAAAAGCTACTCATTATTTCAGTAGGTGGTGCTGATCATAGGGTGTATTTAAACACTTTTTTTAGAAAAAATATTGGTGCTGAAAATTGGGGAAAAAAACACGAACATTTCTAAAAGGCAAAGCTAGGACAATGTTTATAGTACTAGTGGGTAATTTTTAAAAAAAATTCAATACTACTATAAAGTTTATTGCACTTTCTTTTTTTGGTTCCTCCAGTAAGTGAGATTGCTGTTTTTATGGTGTTTCTTGTCCATACAAAAGTAGTTTAGTAATACTGAGCTAGCATCTTTCCCCAAAAAATGGAAAGCTAAAGCAAAAAGACTTAAGTGTGGGGTAATCAATCTTAGAAACTTTGAAACAAGTCTTGTTTATTACCGGTAGAGCTGAGTTATTTCTTCCTTGGTTGTTGTATTGGTTTTGCTCCTTTCTCAAGCTGTTAAATCAAAAGTCACTAAACACATGGATATTTGTTGCTAGCAGTGACCTCTTGGTCGTCTCTTGGCCTCCTTGAGGTCCTTGGATTTTCAAATAATTGAATATTGAGAAATGCATGAATACTTTGAAGACCATTTATGCTCCTTCATCTCTAAAATTAGTCAAGTAAGGTTTATCCATCTTGTCAAATGTCTAGCGTTTGCGGAAAAAAGAGGTGAATGCTCAGGTAAGAAAGCAGTATGTTTGGAGTTAAGCATATTTTCTTTTTTGTTAAGCAGTCCAGGTTACTGTGTCTTTGTAAATCAGGAATGTTATTTCATGCATAACATTAAGAAAGAGCAACACAGTGATGCTAATTTAATATGACTTAGATACTTGAATTATTCAATAAAATACTTCATTATTCAATAAAAGCTTATATTGAAAAATTGAAGGCCAGATATAAGGGTAATTTTGAAAGAATCAGCACCTACTATACACATATTTAAAATTAATTAAATATAGAAGAATATTTGTTGACTGAATAAAATTTTAGATAGTTTATTGATGCCCATAAGTACTGGTAATAGGCATCTGAATAAATATTTAATCACAGCTGTATTCAGTGTAACATTTTTAATAATTAGGATGATGTTAGCCTGATAAGAAAGGCTTTCTCATGGTGAGTCTACTTTTAAAAATATAAATATATTTCAAACAAAAAGTTACATGACTTAAAAATGTAGTTGATTCATCTAGAGTACAAAAGTGCTGCTCTTGGTTTGCAATTGGTAGTGGAGTAATATTTGGGTCTTGTATACTCTTTCAATTTTAATGACATATGCACTTATTTTTTCCAGTTTCTTTTATTAGCATTTTAAATCCAGATTGGTTACTTGCAGACAGATATTTTGAAGATCACACGTGTCTCTGGAAATGCACTTTCTGAACTGCATTCCTCCAGAAATTTCTGCAGTATTTAGCACTGCATCACAGCTCAGAGCAGCAAATGCACCTATTCTCCAGAGCTAGAGATTTAATGAGATGTTCTAGAGTTTTAGAATCCAATTTTTCACTACATATTACATAACTCACAAATAAAAGTAATCAATAAGCTTCTTACTTAGCAAAAGCACTGAATTCCTGAGAACGGATCTCTAGGTTTCAATCACAGAAAATAATAGGAAACAAGAGCTATTTATAAATGCAACTACAGAGCCTCAGATGCACTTTTTGCATAATTCATAATACAAAAACTACTCAAATTTTTCAATGCAAATATGATGATACTGATTTGTGTGGTTTCTTAAAAAAAACCTTTTGTTTTTTAAAATGTGACAAGATTCAATATGCAATATTTGAACTAAGCACAACCTTATCTTACTGTCTAAATGAAAACTGAAGTGTCATCCTAGATCCCTTGAACTATCTGTTCTAAGTAGTCATGAACAAATAATTTTTCTTACACTCTTCATTTGACCTGTCCCCCACACAGGAAAGAACACGTAATTAACTAGAAATTATTACTTCTCTACTGTATAAAATGTGCAGCCTAAACAATCACATAGTCCTGAGGTCTGCTTTTGAGCTTGTGAATATCAATAGGGATAATTTCCTGCTTTCTCAGGTGAGATATCTGTGTTACTGATGTCTTTTTTCTCTTCCATCTGAAGTTCTCTTGTCTTCCTCAAGATGCCTTCAATCAGATATGCCCCATAAGGAACATTTACTCCTTTTTAAAGGGAGGTGTATTTCTTTTTCACTCACTTCCATGGGATATTATGGGTTATATCAGAAGTTAACTTTACTCCTACTAACACATCAGTAATCCTCATTTTCTGAAGTTCAAGCACTGTAACATTAAAAAAGTCCTTTCTGAACTCCTTTCCACAAACCATCCCACCTTGAGATACATTCATTGTATCATGAACATTTCATTGTACAGCAAGTTCCTTCCAAGACAAGGATCGATTTTTAATAAATATAACTGGAATCAGATTTCCCAAATGGGATAAAAAAAGAAAAAAGAATGGATGTCACTTTGTTAGATACATGGGTCACTTCTTCTTCAAGAGAACTATTAACCTAAATTGGGAAATTTACACTGAAAATTTGCTATTTTTCTGACATAATTTTATGGGGAATGGAAAGGTGAGGTGGATGTTATGCTTGTATTATTTTATTTAAATAGCCATAAGATAAAAGCTTTTATTCCAAGTTTCTCATTTTATCTAAAAAAAATTGTACTCTAGTTCACGTATTATCTAAGTGGTAGGTAATACAAACACACCAGGCATACAATAGATGATAAAATCTCTTGAGAAGCCTCTTTGATCTTTATTTTGTCTTATTTCTATAATTTATAGTTTGCAGTTTAATAAAGATGCCTAAAATACTATATGTTATTGCTGAGTATATGACCTTTACAAGAATATGTAATTTCTCTTTTTGTCTGTTTCTTGTCAATTTTGAAAACATTATATATTTATGCAAATTGCTTTGCGTTTGGCTTATTCAGTTTGTCTAATGTTAAGATTTTCACTCACCCCATACATGCTATGACAAAGTAATACAAAAACTTGAAGTGATGCGAGCACGGGAAAGGTTCCGCTTAAAGCAGATTTTTTTTAAAAAAAGAAATTTAAAAACCATCTTTAGCAAATTCATCATCATAGTATTATTTTCTAGTTAAAAGTGTAGTTACCTCTTCTTGGGTTAGGTGTTGAGAAACTGCAGTGTGCCCCTGCTGGAAATAAAATGGTCTTGCGATTTAAGGCACAGCCCTCAAAGGAACAAAGCAGAGAAATAATTTGCCCAATATTTCTGGGTTTATTATTTATTTTATCATCATTCCATCTCTTTCTATAATAGCACATTCAGCAAGTGAATGAGTTCTGCCAGGATGGACAGAGAAAGAAAAGTCTCAGACCACTGAGCTCCTCCAAGCTCCATGAGAGCAGATGTCCAGGCAGAAGTTCAATAAGGCCTGAAAACTTGTACTGACAGAAAAAAAAAAGGGATCTGAAGTAAAATGTTGTTTGTTATCTCCTCTGTGCTTTTATCACAAGCTTTGTCAGATAATTCTTTCTCACTACACGAGAAAGGATCATATTGATTTCTGTTTTTTCATTGGCTTATTATTAAATATGTTCTTATTGAAAAAAACAAATTTTGTGTGATAAAATAGTGTGATTTCCAAAAGGTGGAGATTCACAAGCTGCAGTAACGCTGTCTTTTGCTGGCCTATCTGATGAATTGGTGAGTGTGTGACTGTTATTAGTCTCCAAACATGGCCCTGGGAACGTTCAAAATGCTACAGTGCTGAATAGTCCAGAAAGCAGAATTCTAGGTCTATACAGCACCATCAGACTTCTGAAATCATCTATTTCTGAATCTAGCCAGGGAAAAGAAATGTGTATGCATGTGATCAGGCCCAGATGAATTATCTCACTTAACTTTCCCAACCCCAAGATCAAACATAAAAAATTGTCTTCTCTTAATCATATTTGAAGAATAAAAAACCTGACAAATAAACATAAGGAAAACAATCTTTGTCTGCAGAGGTATGCCAAGACAAAAAGAGAAGTTGAATTGTTCAAATAAACCCTTTGCTAAGCACTAAATACAGATGGTGTACGTATGCTATTCCTTCTTTTAATAACAAAGAATTTATGACAGTGAAGTTTTTCAGTGAAATCTGATTAGAAAATACTTACTCATAATTACTTCAGAGAAGATTTGTTTGAAACAAATTTAAAAGTTTGTAAAATCTGTTTTAAACACAATACACTAAAATAAGATATGGTTTTTAAAAAAAAACGGTTTGAAGAATGAAAACATCCTCTCTTTCTAAATATGTGAATTAGCCTGCATACAGCATGACTGATTGTTTAAGGCACACCAGAGTTCAGATAAAAAAAATCTCAAACCTTTTTTTGTTTGACCCTTGCATTTTAGGACTCACTTGAATAGCTCAAGTTTTATTTTTTGTCATGTCATGTATGTGATATCTGATTTTCAACTGGAATTTCTCTGCTTTCACTAAATTAAGCTTTGCAGTGATCTAGGATAAATTTCTGTACCCACCGATTATATTAGGTATTAGATATGACATCAAGTGTGGTCAGGTTTCATGAAGACCAATCCAAATTTTTTGATTCTACCTGCTGGAAAATCCTTGCAAGCCTAGTGCAGGAGAATTGGCTTATGCAGAACCTACAAATAAATGAAGTGTTTCACACTTCTTATATAAGATTTATTTTACAGATTCTCAGTTAAAATGTACAGTGAAGGTTTTGAACACAAACTAGTAACAGTAAAAAGACATAAGTCTAGAGGAGTTGTTAAAGAAAAGCACATCTTTCTTTAAAGTAAGTTTTATTTTGGAACTTCGCTAGCATAAAAAATCAGAATTGAACTTGAAAGAGAAACAGCTCTGCGGTGTTGAATATCTGTTTGCAAGCAATTTCACAGAATCATAGAATCATAGAATGGTTTGGGTTGCAAGGGACTTTAAAGATTATCTAATTCCAACCCTTCTGCCTGGATACTTTCTGGTAGGCCAGTTTGATCTGAGCCCCATCCAACCTGGCCTTGAACACTTCCAGGGATGGGGCATCCACAACTTCTCTCGGCAACCTCTTCCAGTTTCTGACCATCCTCACAGTAAAGAACTTCTTCCTAATAGCTAATTTTCAGTTTAAAACTGTTCCCCCCTTTTCATTTTTGTTCACTGCAAAATATATAAAAATATTTTCACATATAGGAGACTTGCAAGTAAAATACAGGTGCTCAAAATGTTTTATTGATAGATTACTAGCAGATTAATTTTTCTTTTTAAAATAACCACTGATCACTTTTAAACTGCCAGTGAGGAAACTGACTATCAACTGATGAACAGCTGTAATAATTTTAGAATTATCATATTTTAAACTTCTATATCCTTTTACTTGCCTGCCTAGCAAAAATTTGCTTTCTGACATAATCAGTGCTCTGAATAGTTCTGAAATATTTTATTTTATGGAAAGCTTCTACTCTGAAGTGCCAGTCTTTTGTCAAATTTACATGAGGAATATCCCTTCAGGGCTGATAAACCTCTCTGAGGCTGCCCATCTCTGTGTGATGTTTCCAATACAGAAGACTACACTTAGACAAAGAACCAATACATCTTTTTATTTCTGCCCTAACATTTTGACATTAGTCCTGGCTTATGCTGCTCAGCTGTCATCACATTCTGCTTCAGAGAAAATCTACACAGAGCACTTTTAAACAAGATTTTTCATTGCATTTCTCAGAAATGTTACAGAATATTCTTATATGAAGGAAATTATTATAAAAGGTAAAAAATTTCTGACATGGAGACAGCCCACCTTAATCATGACCTGAAAATCAAGCCTGACGTAAACCCACCAACGGACAACTGCTTTGTATTATGAGCTGGCATGCAGAGCTGGGGGTTGTATTCCCTCCTTCTCTTCCTCTTTCAGTAAGAATTACAACACAGAAATCCACATTTCAGTGTGGCCAGAAGAGCTGGTTCAGATGAACAAGTGTTCAGACTGTTCACTGCGTTTGGCTTCTCCTCGGTTTGTATTGTGACAGTGTGTGAACATGAGAGCTGTTACTATTGGAAGAATTATTCTCCTTTCTCAGAAAGCTCAGACTGTGCCTCACAGCACTGGCCAACTTCAACTCTAATTGAGCTTTGGCCACACCGATGTCCTCCCTTATAGCAGTAAACAGCTGCACCTTTGCAGTCCTCCCTTGTCAATAATACTCCTAAAAGAGAGAAAAAAATTACAAAATTAAATAGTTGAAAGTCACAAAAGCTAGAAGAAATATATTTTGCCTAAGTGTAGATAAATTTCATTGAGTACAATGGATTACTCTCTATATATACTGTTAAAAGATTCACCCCATCATCCATTTATTATTTAATGTAGTGCCTCATGATTTGTATCTATAAAATAATGAGATAGGATAGGACAGGATAGGATAGGATAGGATAGGATAGGATAGGATAGGATAGGATAGAGAATATAAATTAAACTTAATTTTAAATATGAGTGGGTCTTTAAAATTAAGCCTGTTACAAAATTTTATTCTGGGGCAACTCTGGAGTGCCTAGGGTAAGATTAGAGTTAGTGGGAGAAATTATTTATAATGCTAATTTGGCTGATATTAAAAGAACCAGTTCAGTTGTATGAGAATCCATGGCAGGGCAGAAAACAACTGTGTGGCTGGATCTCCGCAACAGAAACAAAGATGCTACAAGATCATAAAGCACAAAGCTGAGTGAAGACTGGTGTCCTTTTGAATTACAGAGGGTAGACTCACCCAAAGAGATGTATCAAAGCTCATTCAGGGACAACCAGGCTTTGTTTCACTGATTTTAAAAAGGATTTGCATTTGCATCAGCAAACACTATTACTTGGCCTTCTAATTATAAAGCCTATTTTCAGTTTACCCAGTGGGATTACTGCTTGCTAGTGAAAGGTCAATTCCTGTCCTTTGGAACAGAAATTGGAACCTATTTGAAAAAGTTGGATGTATTTCATTGTTTCAATAGTATCATGGCATCTAATATTTTATCAAACAAATGACTTATTAAAACTTCAAAACTCTTAGGTATCCAGCAAAAGAAATGTAATTTTTATTAATTCTGTGTGTGACATCAAGCTCTCATAATTGTGCTAGGGAAATAGGGCTGCTATGTAATAAATTTCTCAGAAAGTTTTCTGAGTGTTTTGCCTACTTAGGACAGTTAAAATAATCTGCAATGACTTCACTGCTATTTGTTTGACTTTATACTGCAGAGAGGAATGAGTTATAAAGTGCTTCTGGTTCTGATTTTGGAAGATAAGAGAAGTAAATTACTTCCTTTCTTTTTTCCTAGAACTGTGAATGTTTTGTGCTCAAAAATACACATAACTATTCTTTATTTTAGTGGGTTTTTTTCTGTTTGTCTGTTGTGAAGTTAGTTGAATAAAAAACATTAGGGACAAGTGCAACTGTGATATGAAAATTACTTTATGTGGGCATATGGAATAATAAGCTGTATTTAATTGGGAAATAAGCATTATCTGAGCCACTGAGCCAAATGCTGGTTTATAGAAGGGGCTGAAGAAGTGCAAAGATCCCATCACAAACTGTAGATTTTTGCAGTTGAAGGTGCTTTAGTGGTTATATGTGATTAGCAGTTAGATGCTATAATGTACATGCTCTTACACTGTCTTTATGTAACAAAACCGTATATTTATGTTATTTACGTATGTGTATAAGAAATTTAGAATGATAGTCAGTAGTATTCATGTGAGACAAATATTTACTTATTTACATTATATTTTCATTTATCTGTGTTGTTAAAATAAAATACCATTAGTACCTAACTAGAGTTTTCAAAACATTCCTTGAAGACAGCAGGTTTCAAATACCTTCAGCTTATCTTTATGTCTATGAAAACTTTCTAGTCCTTGGTGGCTGGAGATTCCTCTTTGCTGTGCAGAGAACCTTATGAACCCATGAGAGTCAGAAACACACTGTCATGAATCAGACTCTTCCATAGCAGTGCCATGACCCAGCAGCCTCCTATATGAGCTACAGCTAGAAAAAGATCCCTATATTTGGAAAGCACTGAAGGAGTTTAGAGATCCACAGCATATATACATTAATCCCACAAGGAGGACTGATCCCTCTTCTCCAAAAAGAAAGTAATTTTGGGTAAACACTCCATTGGTACTCACTAGGTGTGGGTTTAATATACCCTGCCTTTCGCATTCAGGCAATGGTATGGGGCGGAATAAGTCCCTGTGTATTCCGAGCAGGTCTCTGATATCGGACCACTTTGGCCAGTACAGTCTGGTACTGTGCAAGGAGATCCTTTTTCTCACCCGTGCTGTTGGAAAGCAGAAACACACACACCTGAGAGCCAGACAGCTCACCGTCCTCAGGATAATGAATGTCAGAGGGCTCAATCACATAGAACTCAAATGGTTTTATTCTCAAACGAGTCCAGAGGCGAAAAAAGAAGTGCGGAGGCTGAAGGCACAGGGATAAAGCCTTTTGGGCCAATAGGGTTGGAGAGAGGGCGGGCAGATACAACAATCCAATGGGGAGAAGGGAGCAGAGGAGCGAGGGATCATGTTGGAACCAACCAACACAGAGGGATTAACATACAAAGGTTACCATGGTTTTGGGAGAAACCATACAAGAAATATCCAAGGAGTTTTAACTGTCCCACCAGCGTGCTTCTGCTGGCTTGGGACTTCTCAGATTCTCTGACATGGTAGAAACCACTCCAACACCCTGCCAACCTCTATAAAGTCTTGTACCATGGATTTTTGTGTTAACATGTACAAGAGTTGTTTGAGATATGATTATTTTTATCTTTTCATCAAGTATGTGCCTGAGTGTTGTAAATGCTTTTAGAAGTACTCATTTGGGAAAGAATAGATTTAAGCATTTCTTAGACATTTTAGTATTAGGATGAGGACACGAGGTGCCTGACTCTGACTGTGAAAAGCAATCTAAGATGAAAACCAAGCTGGAAGCCCACCATGATAATATTAAGGAACTTAGTGTTTAAAATTCATATTGAGTATTTGTCACTTAGATTCAGTTTATGCTTTTCCAGGGTCTGAACCTCAATCTTCCCAACCATAGAGGAGCTTCCTAAACACCAGAATACATTATAAGTGGACTCTCAGGAGTCTAGATGTTCCATTACCTTTTCCACCTCTGTAAATAACAAAATACAAATTGGAGCAAGGCCTTTAACCAATGATTTTTACAGCACAGGGAAATGCTTCCTTTGTTGAATTCTAGAATCAGTCTTTCTTTTATGATTATTAAAGATTGATATGAAAATTAAAAAGAACGGGGCAAGAACATGTATCTCTCACATATTATGTGAATGCCAGATATAACTAAGCTTCTGGGTATTCTAGGATGATTTTCATTCTGATTATATCACTATTTAAGAAGTGATATCAGTAAAAAACCTTCCCAATTGGTATGTTCTTGCAATTCTTTTTCACTTTGTTAAAAAGCTATCTTCTAATAACGCAATATTTTTTTAAAAAATTATTAAAAAATCCCCAGTAAAAACAGGTGAACTGTTGGTGGAAAGCTGAGCAATATGATACGAAAGGACACTTTTTTTCTTCTAGATGGAAACTGTTATATCCTTAGGAATATTTTCTACAGAAAAATTGACCTCAGGTTTTTATGAACAGCTCCTTACAGGATGACAGCCCTACCTGCTACAATTCATATCCTGAAATGGAAAGTTTTAAGATTTATTTACTTCAAACATTTTTTTTTTATTTTATCTTTTGAAGCTTGGACCTTTATTGCCAAAGAAAGTTCATAAAGCAAGTTCATAAGCATCTAAAACCTGACTTGCAAGAACAGTCCAGAGGAAATGAAAAAGCATGTCCTGTGATCTATTGGGCTGTTACTCTTCATGAGCATTGGTATTATTGGAAAACACAGAGCTTACTAAACCATGAGAAATCTGGATTGCTACAGATAGAATTGAAGACCCACAGCATAATTGTAGAAGACAATCTCTACTTGCATTTGAACTGCATTAAAAAAAAAAAAAAAGAATTAGTTATATTACCCTTTTAGCAGCAAGTTCTTCCGTTAACCCATGCATGTTTCAAGAGCTATCAACTGGTTGTTTCAGAGCAATTAATGATGTTTTTATGACTCCCATAAAAATTGGACAGCTTTCCATAAATTTTCTCCATGTCATCCTGGCCCTCAATTTTTGTCTGGGTTCAGTGTATTCTCTAGAACACCCTAATACGTATGCCAAAATCTCCAGCAAAATTAGCACTGATTTTTGGTTCTTCTGGAAGTCTAAGTCAGTGTGTGTTAATCAATAGTATCATGTGTGATTCTTCTTTGGGATCTGCCCATAATCTTTGAATTTTTGACCATCTTCTGTTTCTAGAATCACAGAATTATTTGTGTTGAGAGGTACTTTTAAAAATCATCTCATTCCAGTGCTCCTGCCACAGGGTCTTGCTGGTAGTGATTTGTTGCGGAGAAAGGAGATAGCAAAGAAGTGAGAAGAAGGGAGGGGGTTTTTGTAAACTCTACAGAAGTTCCCAGTGAAGGTCATTGTTGGTCACTTGTGCTCTCAATCAACTCAGTAGCCATGTGGTGGACATAAACTCAGCTATTGCAATTTAACTGCAATGATACCTGGTGCAGAAATCTTTGCAGAGATATTTTGAAGAAAAAGTGGTGGAAAATCTTACTACAAACATAGCAACATATACAAGCAAGAGACCTTTCTTTTCTCCTGCAGTCTCTATATGGAAGAATTGGTGTTGTCTTCCAAACAGACAGTGATTTCTGTTTTGAGACCTTTGAACATTTACACAGCCCATGGGTAAATTTCAGAATTGTCACCATCACCCTGTGTATTCAGATTTCAAAATTTTGCAAACTCCCCTTAGAACAAGGTTTTCACTCAAAGGTCAAACAATGTTTTAAATTACTAAGCACTAGAGAGCTGGTGCTATTTTTTTAGTCTGAACCATGTATTTTTAGAGGTTAAAGTAATAGGAGCAGCTGATATTTGGTTTTGCTGTGTTAGTCAGTGCTCATCAATAACATAATGGCCATATCTGATTCTACAAAAAAAACCCCAGGTGTTCTGGCCAAGTACCATACAGTATATCTGCTGGTGTAGAGTTTTGATCTTTTTTAGAATTCTTTAACTCACCTGTATTCATGATCTGGGTGCAATCTTTTCCATATTATTCTTTATTAGCTCTAGGAATACTATGCTGGTGACTGTGTATTTTATTTCTGTTTCTGTTGTTGCTAGTTATAGTAAAGTTACAAATATAACCAGACAGACTTTAATCTTTATTGCTACTATCATCAATATACTGTGATTCTTTTAACTTCTCTGCTTTCACTATATCAGATTTTCTGATTCTCTTTATGCCTTCAATATTCCCTTCTGCTCTACTCCATTGGCAGGAATAAAGTGATTGTGAATTGCAGAGGGGAGAGAAACAACTGAGCCACTTTCATTTTCTTCTTAAGTCTATGTGTCTTCTGTAACCTAAAATTTGACAGTTTCTCTCCTATATTTATTTATTCCCTTTCTTTTCTTGGCTCCAATGCTGTTTGGTGTCAGTCAACTATGGGAAATGCAAGTAGATAAAAATAATGAAAGTAAAATCGGAGTTTAAAACCCTGCAGAGATTTGCCTTTGCATATGGTTCCACTGGCTAATAATGAGCATAAACATAAGAAGGTCTCCCATTTTAAAACGTTGTATTTTCAAGTCTCTGAGCTTAGGCAGAGTCAAGAATAATTTTCAGTGTCAGAGGGTCTTTTTCCTTTGAAGAAGTAACGGAGATTGAAACAGTTGGATAAATGCAAATCTCATTAAACGGCACACGAAATGGATGGACTTCCTTGATTCTTCTGCCCACAGGATCAGACCACAAAGTTTATTCACACTAACTTTCTGCTTCTCAGAAGTTTCCTGACAAAAGATAAAGAATGGAGAATGAAGAAATCCGGCATCAGTTGTTCTCAAAAGACTTTTGAAAGAAACAGCCCTTCCCTGCTGCCCCCTACCAAAGCTTTCAGAAATTCAATTTGCATTCTATGCTGACAGCTAAAAAAACACAAGCATAGAAGTATCTGATCCACACAAATCCCATACAGCAACAAGGATAAGAGCTTTTACAAAGCCCCTTCCTCCTTTGAAAGAGCCTCTCAAAGGTGTTAAATTGGAAGAAAGGAAACAAAAAGCTCAGGCTTGGGAAAAATGAGAGCCGGCCATATCCTCTAAAATTTCTCTGCTTAAGTTCCCTCCTTCTAGAGGAGATTACAAAATGTAAACAAATTAATAATAAAATCTCAATTTTATTTTTGTTTATCCTTATGGAAGGATATCCTTAGGGACATAATCCTCAGGACCTAGTTCTACCCGTTTATACATAAGGGCTGTACAATTAATTAAAAAGACATGAGGAAAATAATATATTTTAATCCTTACAGATGTGCCTTTATGGTGTTTCCCTGTAGGACAGGAGGGTGAGCAGCTGAAATAGAGTTTAAAAATCAAATATTAAAACAGTAACTCTCAAAAGCATTAAACCTCTTTCAGAAAACAATAAAATTTTAAAAGTGTGCCTAGGAACTATCTGTATGTCAAATGCAAGCTAACTTAGTAATTGAAAACATTGCTTGACCTTTCACTGAAGACCATTTTCTCTAGGGGAGGTTGCAAAATTTTGAAATCCGAATACACAGGGTGATGGTGACAATTCTGAAATTTACCTATGGGCTGTGTATATGTTCAAAGGTCCAAAATCAGAAATATACCTGCTTAGCAGACAATACAAATTCTAAATTAACCACGTGTAAAAAGCATGTAGTACAAACACATGATTTTCTTGCTAAAATTAGGAGATCAAAGTGTCAGAATTATGCCCTAGCTGACCTATGTGCACAATGTGGTGGAGGTTCTGTCATCACAGATCTGCAGATTCCAGTCTAAAAACAAATAAAATACAGTTACATGAAGTTCACTTTCTTGAATAATGAGGTCCACAAGTTCGACCTGCTTTGGAGATAAATAGAGATTGGCACTAAGATAAGAAAGATTTTAGTATGTTATTGCACAGTTGAATTTCCCCTATGCTTCATTAGAAGTTACTGTAACTTTCTCCCCTCAAGCTATTTTGCATCAAAACTGGGTAGAAATATTTTGGCTCTAGAAGTCATGTGCCTGAAAATGTGTCCCAAAATATGACGTCCCTACTTGTGATTGATAGGTCTTATCTGACTCTGTGCTACACTGGCTGAAACCTCCCAGAATAACAGTTCTCTAGACTTTATTATTTCAAAGTAAGAGAAATTTCAGGTAAGCAGAGATTTTTCTCTATGATGATTGACATTCATTGTCGTTTAGTGATGCAAAACCATAGATGGGAACATAAAACCCTCAGAATGCAAATTCCCTTGAAATGACAAGGCTTATGATTCACTATCTTTTCTTTATGGAGAGGATTTTGAAATGAAAGCTATAACCTCAGGCTTCAAAACAGACACAGTAACTGTGTTTACAGTAAAGTTCCATATACCAAATAGGTGATTTAGAATAAATCTTTCTATTCAGTGTTATTCATACTTAAAATTTTACTTACACGACAGCAGTAAATGATTTTGTAGTGAAAAGAACTATTATAAATTCCCTTGGAAAGATATCTAAATTTCAGTCAACTTTGATTGATTTCAAAATCTTCTTTATTTAAAAATTCCTGCTATCTTCTGTGTCTATACATTTGCAACTACTTTTGAAGTGGAAATCAGATCTAAAGCCAAACCAATTCAAGACATGACAAGCTTACTCTTACTGTTGCCCATGTGTACTCCTGTAAGTCCTCAACAAAATAATGCTGCTTTGAAATGTAATTCTGATTGCTTTGGAAAAGTTCTCTGTGGTGACTTCTAAAATCAACTGTGCTGATTTTTCTCTGCTGTATTTTAAGTTTGCATTCCTTATTCACTTGATGTACATATAGTGGCCAAGTGTGTCTGTCATGGTGTTTCAGTGCTAGCCCCACTGCAGTAAAATTACATCTGTTACAGTGACAATGCTTAGAGATGACTTGGTTTTCATACAGCTTTTTCTAATGTATGTATAGGTTTTATTAGAATTCTGCATGAAAATTTATAATACTGTTGTTTTCTGGGTTAATTTTATTTTTAGTTGCTGTTAGTAATAAGAAAATAGGTTTTTGTTCCAATTTAATAAATATCATCTATTTCTTCTTTTTAATACCTTATTATAATTTTCAGATGACTTTATTAAAACACGAGGCAAAGAACACATGACAATTTTACTGGGAGCATTTACAAGTAATTGAATAGTCTACAAAGAGATGTATGGCTGCCCACTGCTGGATGGAATGATGTTACAGGGCATTTCCTTGGGCTGCATTATGATATTGTCATGTCATTTTGAATGTGGTTCTTCATTTGAGAATAAAGACCTCCATTCTCCTTCAAACACCTGGTAGAATAAAACTGTAAGGTGCCTCTGTAATGCTGAGATCTTTTTCTTGTATGTATAATATGTAAAGCAGTTATAATCTGCCGACTTTCTGCATGCAACATTTAATATTTTCCTTCTTGTCTGTTAACAATTATTTTTAGCCACTGGAAATTCATATAACACCTTGTCCCTTTTGCTCAAATAGGCTAACCTCTTTATAATATAGATATATAACAACAATAATTACAAATTACCATCAATATATATGGCTTTCCTTTGAATTTGCAAACACTTCACTGACAGTGCCAGGGTCACCACCAGAGCAGGCTTGCAGTTGGAAATGCACACAGGCAGGAACCAGATCCTGTGGTTAAGACCAACCACTATGAACACATAAGAAAAGAATTAAGAATCACATGAAGACTCTGTGGGATGTTCATAGCATGCAGATGTGCTTGTGTTATGGATTTACTCTATGAGAATACAAATCCCTGCACAGTGCACTGTATTTATTTCATTGCAAATCCTGGAAGAATCTTGGATGTTTTGAAGGATTTTTGTCTTTCATCTCTATGGGTACATCTCAGACAAAGAAGATGAGACAAGTTTTGACATGTACCTTTGCATGGCACTGCTGCTCCCATGTAGAAGGATGGTGGTATAATGTCCATCATAAAAGGGTGGGGATTTTTTTTATTTTTCTTTTCTTTATATTTTTTGAAAGCAGTTCAGAAGGGACATAAAATACTACCTCCTTAACAGTCTGTAGACCTAGGTGCCACTTTAAATATTCAAAAATACTTAAGAAATGGTTTGCAAGAGTATTTGTCCACAGCACGAGAATGAATTTCACTCTCTGTTTGTAGGAGTTGTTTAATCGCTAGCTATAGTTGTTTACACTGACAGTAAATTCAGTGATTAATTCATAGGATTCCTAAGGGAAGATTAAGCCACAAAAAGGTCTCAAAGATGCAAGCCAGGGTAGAGAGTGCACTGTAAAATATTTAGCAAACATTAAAGCAAACCACAAAGAACTACAGGAGGAGCCAAGGGTAGCAAAGAATGTATTATCTGCCTCAAAAAAAAAAAAAAAGAAGAAAAGCTTTTAACATGGAGATAGATCTTTTAAAGGGGATGAAATACTGTCTGCTTCCAATGGACACATAAACACACCAAATTGGGATAATATGTAAGGATGTGTATCACAGGGAACTAAAAAACTTACATTATATAGTTTCCTTTGCTGATTGATTGATTGATTGATTGATTTTAAAGATTTTGACTGCTTGATGATGGTATTAATAAATTAGTCAATTTATTTTATATTTTATATTTACAATTTATATTAAAAAAGTCAGTTACAAATTTCTCCTTTGCTGTAGATTGATCTATTATTTTTCACCTAACATTGATATGCATAACTGTAGGAAGGAAGAGATATAAATAAGGATTTCTATCCATCTAATTACTTTAATTGATTTGTGCTGAAATAGTTGACCTTTTAGTACTAGGTTCTCCCTTCATATTCAGAATTGACAACTCACTCTGATGATCGTCAGCCATGGGGAAAATAAGTTAAGATTTCAATTAAAAGCATGCCGTCTAGGCTAATCTATGGATCTCACATTAGTAATGCTCCGTGCTTTTCTGCTAGAGAATACGTGTCATGTTTGAGCTGAAAGATAGTATATGAAAAGCACCTGAAGAAGTTCTACAATGAAATATATCTAAAAATTGACAAACCAAACCCACACAGGAGACAGGAGTCTTAAAGCACATATTCATATGTGTCTACAAAATACACCTAGTCAATAGCATCCCTCTTCCAGGCTGAAGATCACAAGATGTGTAAAATAAGCAAATTCCTACATTGTATTTCTTAGATGGCATAAGAGTATTGATGCCCTCAGCTATCTACACTGTTTGCTTTCAGTGTTATATTTCAGGAAAAGCTAATCTAAAACTCCTTTTTGAGACAAACAGGCAGAAACAGTCCCCACGTTGGTAAAGTGTCAGACATACCTGTGGCCTTTGAGAGTGCACAAACCAGAAGCAACAAATGTTAAACTAGATGGAATATTCTAATTAATAAGGGTATTTTGCTATTGTTTGTAGTTAAATTTTTCTTCAATAAGTTCATTAGAAGAGTCTTCCAAATGTTCTATATTTTTTAGATCTAAAAAAAACTTTTCATTGCATGACTTCAGTGAACTTAAAAAAAAAGCGCAAAGCACCGACTGAACATAACAACTGTGTTTGAAGCCTATGTTATGGCAGAAACATATCCTAGCTAGTTTTATTCTGTATATTACATTAGCATGCTCTGAAAGAGACAACATTAAGTGTTTTGATAGAAAAAATATGACAATAAACTCAAAGCACTTTTCTCAGTTCAAAATTACTTTACTTTGGACAAATGTTGTTCCATAATTGGAATATATTATTACTTTTATTATTTGTGTTACTGCAATTGGAATCATTCTGTAGTGGAAGGTGTTCTCTTTTAAAGTACGTTTTGGTTGCTCTGGTGTGTGTCATATGTTGGATGCAAAGTGGGAATAATTGGGCATATATTGAGTAATCTATTTGCAGAATTATGAGTATGAAGTGGAAGTAAAATGAAAAATAGATTGTTTTTTGAGTAGGAAAGGAAGCAATGACTAACTCCACAAAAGCATCTTTATATTATTCAAAATAATTCCTCATAAAAATTCATGACATTTAAATTAGCTGTAACAGTGTAATATTCCAAAGATGTTGATTCAATTGCTAATAGCTGCTAGAAATATTCTTTACTATCTCTCAGTCAATGTTTTAAGTCTTCAAATTACTTCCTCTTTGTTATTTTAAAGCAAAACAAAATATATCCCTAATTATTTTTTCCATGTCTGTCTATAATATTCTATGTTCTTAAATTTAGTGCTTTGTATGACAAGATTTCTAAGAAAAAGACAAATTCTGTAAAGTGAGAGGCAATTTCAGATTTTAAAATTAAATTATTGTGTATCTGCCTTGAAGAGTGAACTACTGAAAGGCTCGACAGAACAATTTTTGGATTGAAGGTTTATTTATTTTTGCCAAAGACCTGACAAAAATATTTCCATCCCCCCACCCCAATCCAATTTTGCATGGATAAATTTTCTCTTTTTCTCGTGTCATCGTATCTGTGGTGAAAAGTGTTGATGGAGACAACCATCATATTTTCCTTGAGAACTTCCATCTTCTAAATCATCCCCCACTGCTCTTTGGAAAACAGTTCCCATCTCTTGATCTTCACTCTTTTGCAGAAGAACCAAATATTTTGAGCAGAAAAGGCACAAATGAAGCTTGATTGATTTGTGGTGAGAGACACAGAGAAAAGGAGGCTCTGGGTGAGCCTTATCTCTACAGGTACCTGAAAGGAAGTTGTAAGAAAATTAGGATCAGCCTCTTCTCCCAGGCAACTAGAGACAGGACAAGAGGCCATAACCTCAAGCTGCACAAGAGTAGGTTCAGATTGGACATCAGGAAGAATTTCTTTACTGAAAGGCTGGTTAAACATTGGAATGGGTTGCACAGACAGGTGGTGGAATCACTGTCCCTAGAGGTGTTCAAGAAGTGACTGGTCACAGCACTTAATGAGATGGTCTAGTTGAAGTGGTGATTGGTCAAAGGTTGGACTTGGTAATCTTGGAGGTGTTTTCTAACATTTATGAGTCTATAACGATATAATGAAGACAACTGAGATCTGAGAAAATGAAATTTTGACATCTTAGCAATACATCTTACTTTCCTTTAACTTCTGTGGCAAGAAGTAGCCGTTTACTGAGGTTGCTTATCATATCACATGCCATTTTACTCTTCCATTCTACTGCCTGTAAAGTGAGCCCAGCCTCACTAGGTCACGTGCAGAATCCAGATTCCAGATGTTTGAGATGAAGTCTCCAGTGAAGGTTTCCATCTCATGATTGGTTTGACTTTGATGATTTTGACAATGTAATGTCAGTAGACAACATCAATAGACAATGCAATGATATTGCATTGTCTACTGCTTTGAGTAATAAATGGGATATAATAGCAACTTTAGAATAAAATCTCTGACAGATAAACTAAACCACCACAGTGGGAAATGCATGGAGGAGCAATAAATGCACTAACCAGTTCTTGAGAAATCAACTGACTTTCATTTTTTCCTTTGTTCTGTTTGTTTTGTTTGTTTTGGTTTTTTTGTGTGTGTTTGTTTTGTTGGTTGGCTTTTGGTTGGGTTTTTTGGTGCATGTTTTGGTTTTGGTTTTTTGCTGGGCTTACTTTGGGTTCTTTTTTGTTACAGTTACTATAATTTAATCAGAAAAACATAATTTATTCACATTTTGCTGTGTTGTAGTAGTGATCCTAGTTCCCGTAGGAGATGACCTGGATGGACACCTTATCCACACAGCTTCCTGCTGTTCCTACACCTCTCTCCCAGGTTATTGCCAAGCTGCATGTCATCAAGCCATCTAAAAGGAAACCAATATGCATGTACAGAACAGGGCAGAAAGTATATTTCTGTTTAAAACCTTGGGGAGCAACACTGATGCAATTCAGTTTACAGAATGAATGCACATATTTCCACAAGCTTAGAAGAATGAAAAGTTCCACTGAAACAATGTAATTAAAAGTTACAATGTAAAAAATTGGTTAGCATTCTTAGTGACATTTGATTAAACATGCTAGCTCGCAAAAGTACACAAATGAAGGTCACATTTGCAAGTATTATAAGACAGACGACATTTTAATTAGATAGTTGAGAAATGTCAATGAGTTAGTAACTGACCAGGAGTCACTTAAAGGAAAAAAAAAAAGGAATAAAGAAAAACAAAACATCACCCCAAGAGTCAGAATCCTTTACTCTTTATAAAGTTCAAATATTACAGTTTTCAAAGAAATTTTGGGGCTGATTCAAAGGATTTGCCTCGTAACTTTTCTCTGTTTAATGAAACAATGCATTTTTGCCAAAATACCATGTACCATGTTTTGAGATTTACTGAGCTGTGTTGTGCCTTTTAAAACAAAACTGAAAGATAAAATATTACAGGATAATATTTATGGTTTATATTTGCACACTTAGACTGTACCCACATAACTTGTGTAAGCATCCGCTTTCCCTTAGAATCAGGTTTGTTCTCCCACAGCACACATGAAGTGGAATGTAACTTGACATAGGTATTACAAGTTACAGGATTAAAATTCTTTCGTATTATATTGGAATTTATATTTTTGGTTTTTTCTAAAAGCAAACAAATCCCTCAGTAATCAGTGGAAGACAGTTTCTCTATTACCTGTGGCACTGTTTTTCCTTGTTGTCTTGAATCTGACCATTCTGACTGAAGAACAGCATGTGCTGGAAAAAATAAGAGAGGCATAAATAATTTAATGAGTTGATACAGATTCATTAAAAAATTACCAAACTATTTCATACCATAGTTTGCTGTTGGAAATCCATTAAGAAAATGTGTGCCGGAAATTTAAAAATAAAAAAAAAAAAAAAAAAGGTTTATCTAAAAAGTGTCATACTTTTGGCTGGTTTCTAGTTGCTTAATATCTCTACCATTTGGGCCTATATATTCCTTAGTTGTGTCTTCTTGCAGCTGAAGGAACCTTTGGATATTTCATCCCAAATACTTATTTCTCTGAATTAGGTTAGGGAAAACATAATTTCATTGTGAAGTTCAAGTACAGCAGCATTTTGAGAACTACCCATTGGTTTTTGATGAAATTTCTCAAGGATTTTAAGGGTAGACTGGTAAAGCAAAAAAGCACATTAGAGAGTAATATGTATTCTCCAGCAGTTTAATGATGTACTTCAATAATGTAATATATACATTTATTCTCCCAAATCTCAGAAGTCTAATCCAAACCAAAGTAAAGGAATAATTTTACTGTAAATAGTACTCAAAAAAAAAATATTCTAATTAAGCCACTGTAACTAGGCAGTTCAGAAGTCTAAACCTCTGAAGGTGAATGCTTGAATTAGGAAGTAGGTTTTGTTTTCAGGTAAGTGTGTTTTCTGCTGTAGTTGTCAGTAACGATCACAGGCTACAGACTTTCAGTAAACAAAACAAGAAATATTTCCTTATGTATAATTTATTAACCATTTCCAGTTATGTTTTACAAGAGAAACTTTACTCAGATACAGCATCCCCATGAGTATGACAGAGCAACTGGAGTCAGGGTGAAATTTCAAATTGGTCACCAATCCCAGCCAAACAAAGCAATTATACCATGGAAGGTCAGAAAACAACTTACGTAACTATCATTACTGTAAGATCTTTTCACCATGTAAAGTGACTTTTCTATCCTTTCCTTCTGTTTCTTCCCATGGTACTTTGCATTGATGCCAGCTGAGATCTTGTTGATTGTTTTATTCTTTCAAACCCTGAAATTAGCACTGCACAAGTAGTGTTCCCCATTCCACTAGATAACAAAGAATTACAAAAATTCGTTTTTCTTTTTAAGTGGGAGAAGAATTGCAGTCTTCTTAACTTGATGGCAGCACAGAACAACTTCATTTCATGAAACTGCCTACACAAAATGTTTCACCAAAAAGAAGCTGTCAAAACTATTTCAGTGTTGTTGAATCCTATTTACTAAGTGGTTCATTGCATTACATACACAAACAAACAGGACAGTCATAGCCTAAAAAACTGTGTCCAATTTTTAAATATTTATCACCAGCAGAGATGACAGAACAGTGATCTATTTTTCTTCCCGCCACTTCCAGTTGTCCTCCAAATTATCTGCTCCTTCATAGGCATTGGATATGCAGTCTGAATCCCTTTGCTCCTCTCCATGAATGTATTTTTAAATGTTCTTCACACGTCCTTAAGTCTTGCTTTTTCAGGACAACTGATTTCAATAGTTCTACTTGCTTTATTCCTGCAGATTCTGAGTTATAATTTAAATCTATTATAACATAATTTATTTCCTTTATGTTCGGCATTATACAGGGACTAAAAACTTGGGCACTATTCTTTATTTGTAAACAATGAAATTTTAAATACAGGCAGAAATGGCAAAGAAAGGAACCTAAAGAAGCAGAAGAGGAGCTGACTTTAGCATATGTATGTTTTCGGGAGAGGTGTTTGTGCATACAGGTGCTCTTGTCCTGTGTAGCTAGGCTGCTTGATTTGCAGAGTAGTGTTGAACTGAGAGGCATATTTAGCTTCAGTCAGTGTCTCTGCATTGAAGATACAGAGTAAAGGAAGACTGTGAAGGATATATGCTGGCTTGGCAGACACTTTTCCACTCTGAAATAGAAATATAGGGTCATAGAAATAGAATAAAGACCACTTAAAACTCATGTTTCCATAAGTAAGAACTTTAATAACCGCCTGATTTTTATGTTGTTGAATTTGCAGGGAAATTTCTTAGAGCTCTATGCTGCTACCCAGTTCTTTCCAGAAGCTGAGTCCCTTGTCAAGTTCCTCATCACTCCTTTTATAGATAAAATTTTACTACTTTTCTACTGCTTAACTAAACATTATTTTGCAAAATGACAAATTTTGTCTTTATTCATTGTTCACTTCTTGTTGTTTTTTCTTTTCTTTTTTTCAGAATATTCAGAAGCTGTTCCTGGTCTCCCCACATCATATGCTGCTATCCTAAGAATCAAATCTGGTAGTTCATCTTTAGCTTCATTTAATTCAAAGAACAGACCACGATTAAGCAGTCCTTCATTAGGAAGTGTGTCTTCCCCAGGCTGGAGGGGAGCTGCACAACTTTATCACTCCCCGACAAACCTGTACCATTTTTCAGAGACCTTCAAACATGATGGTAAGTGTAGCTTCCCCCTCTAAAACTTGGAATCATTTTTCAAAATCAGCACATTTTTGTCAGCTTCCTTCAGTATTTCTCTGACAAAATTTTATTAAATATCATGAAGTGGACACAAGTTGCTTTCTTTTAGGTTCTTCAGAATAGCCTTAAAGTCACCATACAAAACACCCTTTCTTAAAGATTCCTATGCAGAATGGTTTTATACAGGTGTTGCTACATGAAAATAGCAAACCAGTGATTTGAAATTCCATTATAGCACAATTTCATCTAGCAGTAAAATCTCAGCCACTTTTTATATATATTTTTTTCTCCTTGGAATTTTTTAATTTAATCATGAATTCCAGTAATATAAATTAAACATGAGGAGTAAAATTTATAAAACTACTTTTCCTCTAAATTATCTACTCTGTGTAATCAACTCTGTCATGCATGCACACTTGTGCATGTTTGGATAGAAGTTCTGGTATGATATGGTGTCATTTACCTCTAAATGCAATAATTCATAGTAACAATACATATTTTCTCATGTTTCGTTCCATTTTAAAAAGTTACATTTCTAATACCATTTCTTTAGTGGTAATATTTACCAGAATTGCAGTCAAAAAAGGTAGAAAGCTGGGAAGGAAGGA